>CM021101.1:269636531-269694778 GCA_007115665.2 Sequoiadendron giganteum
CAAAAAGGGTGGATCAAGCTTCGACCTATTAGCATGTGGTCTACATCCCAATCATGTTCATCATATACAAAAGGCAGAAAACTAGCCAAAGGGATAACGAAAAATGCATTACTAGGATAGGGCTATCCAATTCTTGCCCCCACTTAGTGTAAGACAAGAATGATCTCAAGTAAGTGACGAGAGAGAGCTCCTTGCATCTTGAAATGATTTGCAATAAATTTAAAGCATGCAATAGTGAGAATATGACGATTCTACAACTATTACATGGCAAGAAGCAAAAGGGGTCTCGCTTTAAGGGACTATTTATATGATATCAAACTTTTTAAATATTTTTTTAAAGCATGACACTCATTGGTACTATATCCAAGAACTCTATGGTATCGACAATGTGATGTGTTTGTATTCTTAGAATTTGTAGATCAATATTCTCTTATGAATGGCAAAGTAATCAATCCTTGGTTTAAAATTATTTGTAAAGTTCTTTTAGTGGTTGATGGTGGACAAGGGAATTTTAGTTTCTTTAGTTTGTAAGGCCTTTGTTGTTTCCTAGATTCACCAACTTTGTGTGTTATGTGTTGTAGAGGGGGGCCTAAGATAATCTTATCATCCTTATCATCATTACAAGGCATTGGTTGTTATTTAGGAAGGAGGACAGTTATGTTGGGAGGAGGATCTTGATATCCTAACCCTTTAGTATTTTCAATTGGTATTTTCTCTAGAAGGTGATGAATTTCATATTCACTTGTGGTATCACATCCTTGTTTTCTTAAAATCCTGAATCCTTTTCCATATGTCTCTTTTAAGTCAATGGTAGTGTTTGTCACTTTGTTAACATAGAATAGTTTTAAGTTTTTGCTTAACTAGAGAAACTAGGTTCACCTATTGTAGGTAACTTAGGTTCAATTTGTGTTTTAGTCTCAGGATGTAGGTAACTAAACATCTCAAGTGGTGGTATTATAGGTGGTGTCAATTTTTTCATGATAGATAAAAGGATGCATTAGTCCCTAGGTTATTAAGGCAATCGTTTAGGAATTTATTCGTGATGTCATCATATTCTCTAATGATATCAACATCATGAGGAGGACATGCATTAGGATTTGAGTGATCGTGGGTAAGTTCAATATCATTAGGGTCATTTCAAAAAGCACAATTTGGCACATCCACTAATGATTTCAAGGACATCCACAGCTTACCAAAGCACATATCCATGATGAAATGCAATGCAATCTGAATTTAGAATAAAATTTCTAAATGTAGCTTTGAGATTATGCAATGTACGTTATGAACCAAATGATGCTAGATGCAATGAAATTAATGAAATGGAAACTCTATAAACTGAAATAGATAGCTAACAGCAGAAAATAGAAACACAGAAATAGAGAATTTAATGTAGTAAAATGCAATTTAAAATTTGAAATGGGACTAAATCACCCAGAGGAGTGTATGATTCCTAATCAAGGTTTTTCATAGGTTTAAATTTTGAATGAAAATCACCACAAAATACCTAGAAATCAGGAAAATTCACTTGTGCTAGGACTAAATCACCCAAAGGGGCATATGAGTCCTAGTTTAGGGTTTTGGAAAAGATTTCAGAAAACATTGAGTGAAAGTTGTGCTTTTTGGTTTGTATGATGTCTAGGCTTAGCACAAATCTAGATTTCAGATGATATTCAATGATGCAAGATTCAAAAATGCAACCTATATGCACTCTAAACTCTATACCTTTACCCTCAACTCTATACCTTAAACCCTAAACCCTACACCCTCAACCCTCAACCCTATACCTTATACCTCAAGATTATACTCTAAACACTAAAAATTATCCCTCAAACCTCAACACTTAACCCTATAATTAAACCCTACACCCTACATTAAATCTTATACCCTAAAACTTGAACCCTAAACCCTAAACCCAATACCCTCAACCCTATACCCAATATCCTAAATCCTAATCCCTATACACGATACACTTAACCCTATACCCTCAACCTTGAACACTATCCCTCAACCCTATACCTTAAACCCTAAACTCTACACCTTCAACCCTCATCCCTATACCCTATACCCTATACCCTTAACCTTATAACCTAAACCCTGAACATTATCCCTCATCCCTACAGATAAACCATAAAACATACATTCAACCTTGTACCCTAAACCCTAAACCCTTTATCCTAAGCCCAATACCCTCAACCCTATAGCCAATATTTTAAACCATAATCCTTATACCCTATACACTTAGCCCTATACCCTCAACCTTGAACACTATCCCTCAACCCATAACCCTAAACCTTACACCATAAACCCTCATCCATATACCCTATACCCTCAAGCCTATACTTAAATAGTAAAATCTACACTCTCAACCCTTAACCCTATACCTTATACCCTAAACCCTACACCCTAAACCCTATACATAATATCCTAAACCCTAATCCCTATACCATATACACTTAACCGTATACCCTCAACCCTGAACAATATACCTCAACCCTCAACCCTCAACCTTATACTTAAACCCTAAACCATACATTCAACCTTGTACCCTAAATCCTAAACCTAATACCCTCAGTTGACCCAATACCCTCAACCATGTACCCAATATCCTAAAACCTAATCCATATACCCTATACACTTAAGCTTATACCCTCAACCCTATACCTTAAACCCTAAACCCTAAACCATCATCCCTCATCCCTATACCCTATACCCTTAACTTTCTACCTAATATCCTAAACCCTAATCCCTATACCCTATACAATTAACCCTATACCTTAAACACTAAACTTTACACCCACAACCATCATAGAGAGAGAGAGAGAGGAAGGGATTGGGTAGAGAGAGAGAGAGAGATGGAGGGAGGGAAATGTGAGATAAAGGTAAGTGGATAGGTAAGGACAAGTAGAGAGAGAGAGAGAGAGGGAGGTGAGAGAGAGGTAAGATAGAGAGCAATAGAGAGAGTGTGGTAGGGAGTGATGGAGGGAGATGTAGGTAGAGAGGGATAGGTGAGATAGAAAGAAGTAGAGAGAGATAGAGATAGAGGGAAGGAGGGAGGGTGGGAGAGAGAGGGGAGGAAGGGAAAGGTAAAGAGGGATAGGTGAGATAAAGATAAGTAGAGAGAGAATGGTGAGATATAAATGAGAGAGTTATAGAGATGGAGAGAGAGAATGGTGAGATAGAGAGGAGAGAGTGAGAGATAAAAATGGTGAGGGAGGAGGGAGAGAGAGCGAGACAGAGACAAAGATAGAGAGCTAGAGGAGGGGAGAGGGGAGATAGAGAGCATATAGGGGGAAAAGTAGGGAGGGAGATATAGGTGAGATAGCAAGAGAGAGAGATAGAAAGAAAAATATATAGATAGAGAGAGTGATGGAGGGAGGGAGAGGTAGATAGAGAGAGGGTGAGGGGAGATAAAGATAATTAGAGAGGGAAAGAGAGGTAGAGAGAGATAATTAGAGAGGAATTAGGGAGGGAGGTATAGAATTGAGATAGAGAGGTGTAGAGAGAGTGGTAGGGAGTGATGGATGGAGAGGTAGGTAGAGAGGGAAGGATAGGGAGATATGGATGGAGAGAGTGGGAGGTGAGAGACATGTGAGATAGAGAGAAATAGAGAGAGAGTGTTAGGTAGTGATGGATGGAGAGTTAGGTAGAGAAGGAGGGAGGGAGAGAGGGAGGGAGATGTAGTGAGGGAGAGATAGGTGATAGAGAGTGATGGATGGAGAGGTAGGTAGAGAGAGAGAGAGAGAGGAGATAGAGATAAGTAGAGAGGGAATGAGAGGTAGAGAGAGGAGACATAGAGAGAAGTAGAGAGAATGAGGGAGGGAGACAAAGGTGAGATAGAGGTGTGTAGAGAAAGTGGTAGGGTGTGATGGATGGAGAGGTAGGTAGAGAGAGGGATTGGGAGATGGAGATTAGATAGGGAAGTATGGAGGGAGAGAGATGGAGGTGAGAGAAGTGAGAGAGAGAAATAGAGATTCATAGGGGATGATGGAGGGAGAGGTAGGTAGAGAGAGGGAGAGGGGAGAGAGAGAGAAGTAGAGAGGGAAGGTGAGGGGGAGGGGAGAGAAGGAGGGATAAATAAATTAAAGAGGAAGTGAAAGATAGAGAAGTAGAGGGGAATGGGGGAGGAGATTGATATAGAGGTTAATAGAAGGTGGTGGGGTGATGGATGGATGGGTGGTGCAGGGGAGGATAGAGTGGGGGGAGGAGGGATAGGTATGCATGGAGAGAGTGGGAGGTGAGACAGAGGTGAGATAGAGAGAAATAGAGAGAGTGTGGTAGGTAGTGATGGATGGAGAGGTAGGTAGAGAGGGAGAGGGGATATATAGATAAATAGAGAGGGAGGGAGAGGTAGTGAGGGAAAGAGAGGTGAGATAGAGATAAACAGAGAGAGTGATGGAGGGAGAGGTAGGTAGAGAGAGGGAGATGGGAGATAAAGATAAGTAGAGAGGGAAGGAGAGGTAGAGAGAGAGAGAAGAGATAGAGAGAAGTAGAGAGGGAATGAGGGATGGAGGGATAGGTACGGATGGAGAGAAAGGTGAGATAGAGAGGTGTAGAGAGAGAGAGTGGTAGGGTGTGATGGATGAAAAGGTAGGTAGAGAGAGGGATTGGGAGATAAAGAGTAGATAGGGAAGAAGAGAGGGAGAGAGAGGGAAGTGAGAGAGAGGTGAGATAGAGAGAAATAGAGAGAGTGGTAGGGAGTGATGGAGGGAGAGGTAGGTAGAGAGAGGGAGAGGAGAGATAGAGATAAGTAGAGAGGGAAGGAGAGAGAGAGAGAGAGAGAGAGAGAGAGATGGATAGATAGAGAGGTAGCTCTGGAGCTAAAGGGAGAGAGATTCAGATAAATGGACGAAGATAGTGAAAGAGAGGTATAGAGTGTGAGGGATAAAAAATGAGTGAGATAGAGAGAGAAATAGTAAAACCTTGCCAATTTTTGAAATTTGACCTCTTGATTACTAAAATTTGACTTGTTGATTACTGAAATTTGACTAATATTGAAAATTTGTAAGATCTTCCGAAAACTATAATTTGCATTATAACACCTAGAGATCTGAAACCACTCTCAAACGTCATGAAACTATATACATGAAATATAACTTAAAGTATAAGAAATTAAATATGCATATGTAAATGTTTATTTTATGTATATAGTTTCCCTCAAAGATAAGAAGAAGAAAGAGGAAAAAGAGACAAGAAAAATAATTCAATGTAGACCAAAATGTGAGTGTGTAATTATGAACTCGTGTTTTGTCAATTAATTCACAAAACATGAGAATGTTATAATGCGCTTGTGTTTTGTCGATGCATTCAAATAACATGATCTCATTATAATGTGCTCATGTTTTGTCTTGCTTTGGGAATCCCCAAGCCTTTGGCTTGGATTTATTTTGGATTTCCAAGCCAAAGGCTTGGAGGGCCTTCTTAATGTCCTGTGGAACCCCTATAATTTTCCTACTTCCACTTAAATTTTGTGATTAAACCCTAATATTCATAGTCCTAGGGTTGGGTTTTACAAGGTATTCATGTTCGCACCCTTGTTTGGTGTTTGGGCTTCTATTTTTGAGTTGACCGGTTGTATCCGATTCCCAATATTTTCATGATCTTCCATGGGCTTTAAACCCCGAGGTTTTGCAGGCCCCTTCATATTTCATTTCCCGTCATGACTAGGTGGTTCCTTTTAAAACAACCTTTGTGCTTCAAATATTCCTTAACTCGACCTCTAAATGTTGCATCACCCATCACTTGTTTTTTTTGAATTTCCATATGCAACCTGAGATGAGCAATGCCCCCTCTTATTTTCCTATCGGCCACCTATAGTCCCTCACGTGTTTGTTTATCTCCACTCAGAAGTAGCACCCGATGAGCGATGTGGTCAATCTTTTGACCTATTGCTACCCTTTTAACAATCATCAGTTGCCTTGTATTGGTCAAGATGGAACCCACAACCACTAATGCCTAGGCCATGTCCCATCATTGAGGCGTAATTCTTCATTGGTGTCGGTCTATGAAGGGGCAATGCATGACGCATGATGAATGAAGTATGTGGTGCCCAAGGATTTATATGGTTAGCATCGTTAGCTTCCCCACTATTGCATGTCATCCTTTGCAGTTTCAGGTGGAACCCACGACCGCTGATGGGTTGAGTTCCTCCCCATCACGTGGGCTTGGTCTATCATGGGTTAGGATTATTTGGGTGGATGTCGACACACAATGAGTGATGCGGGTGGTTGTCTATGGTTAAGATCCTTCCATGACCGAAATCGATGACTGATGTCTCATCGTTGGCCTCAATGCCATCGCTTGATGGGACTCTTGTGGGAAGGATGAACTAGTGATGGATGATGTGTTTCGGTTTGTGGCCCAAATTTACCTATGATTGTCAGATCGACTGTGCACGTGTCAAGGATGATGGAGTTTGGATGTGGTCAAGTAGGTGGCATTTTTAAAGCACCTCCTTGTTGTTTCTAAGTATGACTAATAAAGCAAGCGACAATTCTTAATTAGCCTCATTGATCAAGTTTTAATCAACGGTGATCGACGGCTGAGATGTGGCATGCAAGTGATTGATTTTTCAGTCATGCAAGCGAACCAGGAATGCCATTAATTATAGCATGCCTTCGACTCCTCTATTTAATGAGGATTGTTTTCTAGTTTGTTTACTCTTGTGCTTTTATCAGTGTCTTTGGCTAATTATCGCGGGTGTTGGGGTACTAGATTTTGTTTCCTAAGGATTTTTCAATAGGGTGGCGTACTAGTGTATTGATGCATATATTTTTCTCGCTACGTTTTGGTGACCTATTTTGTGTCTGGTGCTGGTGTAGCTCACATTGTCTGCACATAGGAATATCCTTGGGGTTTTAGTTGGTATTTCCCTTGCATATCTAGCGTTGGGTTTGTGTTGAGTATAAGATGAGTCAGCCAAGGTCTTCTTCTATTCCAGCCTGTAGGTCATGAAGGTTAATCTTGCAGGAGCCATTGGTCTATGAGACAAAAGTGAAACTTACGATGGCAAAAATTCCATTGTCCTGAAGGCTAAGAGGACTGCTTTCAAAGGGCCAAGAGAAATGTTGTCAAAAGCGCCTACAATCTCCGAGCAAGGACCTGTTCTAAAGAATTGGTCAAAGTTGAAGGGAAAGGGTTTGAGGTGTTTGTGAAAGAATTAAGGTGAATGGATGCAGACCCTAGAATTTGTTCAGAGAAACCCAGCTCCCAGGTCATAATTGTTGATAGCTCTTCGGAGGAAGGTGAAGGAGTTAGCCTTGGTGTTGGCGATTTCCCTGTTTCTCTAGTATCGTATACCGACTTGGATGATGAGGTGGTGGTTGCAACTCCACTCTCTATGAAGAGGCCTGGTGAGGGTGTTCGCTTAGTGGATGATAAGGTTGGGTGACACCTGTGTGTATTTCTTGGTGGTACTTTGTTCCTAGGTGTTTATGATGTGTGCTTCCTATGTGGTTGGTTCAAAGGGTTTTTTGGTTGCTGGTGTTGATGGTGACTTCTCCCATTTTTTGGCGATGTGCAGATTATGATAGTGGTGCCTTTTGGAAGGCTTGTGTGGCATCTCCGACTAATGGTTTGGCACCTCTTTTTCCTTTTTGCCTTTTGATTTCCCATGGTGTGTAAATGAAAAAATATAATGGTTCGGGAATGAAACCCCACAAGATGATTTTCTTTAAAATTATCAAAAATGTAACTGTAATGAGCCCTTTACCTATTGCTCCCTTGGCCTATAAAAGGGATTTCAAGGCTCATTACAGGGGGTCATACTTTTGAGTCTAGAAATGACTCAAGTGTAATGAAAAATACTAAAGAAATACATAATGTATATTGGACATGCTAGAATATTATCTTGGGTCCAAGTTTTGTATATGATATTGTTAAATAGTTTTGCATGGGTTTCTGACATCGAAACAAATCTGTAAAACTGAAGCATGTGCTCTCCTATACATAATTATTATATATTATAAATGGAAAACCAAGTGTCTTTTCATTTGTCTTTCAAGGGTTACTTGAATGTATGATTTTTTTCTTGTTTTAGCCCAAGGGGTTAATTAAAATACTTAAAGGGAATTGTAGGTTAGTAAGCAATTACTCAAGATTCTAATAAGAAGTCTTGTTTTAGGAATTGTGAGTTTTCATAGTGTAAGGCATTATGAAGATAAGCCACTTATTTCATGGTTAATTGATTCATGCATTACTGACTATCATATATTTGACTCCATTCCCTATTGATGAAACATTGGTTTGTTCACTATAAATTCTTGTAATCTAATGTAGCAACTGAAGTACCTAGTGATGTATTCGTAATGATGGCAACATTAAATCAAATTTTATCAATTCTAAGGTGTAAGTCCAGAATAATATCATGTTCCTAGCAAATAGATGATTATTTGTGTAAATGTCAGCCATACTTTTACTGAATGATGTTTATTTGCATGATAAAGGAACCTATTTGTGTAGAAGTGTTCACCATTGTAATAAAATTCTTGTGAACTCAATTGGGAAATACCCTCCCTAGTCCCATAGAGCCTAAAGTGCAAGGGTTAAAGGCTCAAAACCCTTTACCCATCAAATTGGCCATTCATCTATAGGATTCTTAATGATGAAGGTTGGCTACCTTCTAGAGTCTTCCTAAGGTGTACTGAAAAAACACCAACATAAATGGAGACTCCATTGGGGACAAATTCCATTCTCCAGACGCAGATCCCTATATCATAGAGTCAAATGGTGTAAATAGTGTGGATACTTTGTTCATACTTTGAAGAATTCTTGAACTTGGTCAAAGATTGGGCTGCAGCAAAACTCAAAGGGTCTGAAAATGACTGCATTGAGGAGTTAGACCCAAAACATGTTTATTTGATAAGAAACTTTATCTCATTTGAAGTTTATTTCCTCTCAATTGGAGGTGGCGACTCTGACTAAAGAACCTACCAAAGGATGTACTAAAGCTCCAGATCCGTGTGCTTGAAGATAAAGCTAGGTGAATGTTGCAGGAAGGCTAGGTATTTTCATGTTATTAGAGAAAATTTGGATTATATTTGTAAACAAACTGTGAGAATTCTATTTTTTTAAGGTGTAAATGATTCCCAATTAAGTGAAATGGCACTAGTTAAGGGAAGAATAGTTGAACTTTGCATGTTTCCAGATGAATACTATGGAATCATATGTTTTTATAGAAAGAGCATGTAAATCATGATCTTAAGCAAACAATAGATAGAGCTTATGATGAAAGAGGCTTGAGATTTTATTTTGTAAGAGGAATTTGAATATCCCTTGTGAAATATTTGACAAAGCTTGCAAATGTATAATGAGATGTCTTGTCAGACCATGTCCTCTGACGGAAATTTAAGTAATTGGTCCCCCCTGTCACATCAGGGAGGTTTTAATAGTGAAAGGTACAATACCTTGGATTTTAGTGGTATTTATGGTTACCCAAATGTTTTACCATACAAGATAAAGGATAAGATACCAATATTTAAGGGTGAATAGACGGAATCAACAAATCAACATCTGCAAGATTTTGTTGATGTGATGGGAGATTATTAGATAATCTTCGAAGATGTAGTCATGAAGTTGTTTGTTCAATCCCTAAAAGGAGATGCTAGATATTTGCTCTCTTATCTGCCTGCATCCTCAGTACACTCATGGAGAGAGTTCAAACTGGTATTCATGGAATAGTTTGGAGAAAGGATTGATCCAGTCTTGGTCAGGCAGAAATTTATGGACATGGATAAAGATGAGAATGAGTTGGTTCCCTCTTTTAATCTCATATTTTCAAAGGTAATAAGGGAGATCCCAGCACATATAATACCAAATGATGTTGAATGTTTGGTTGTGTATTTAGGAGAATTTGATAAAAGGATGAGTTACTTGTTGAGACACAAAGAACCCACAACATTACAACAAGCATATCACATCGCCATAGACATTGAAAATAATTAAAAATACTCAATGATGAAGGGATGCTTTAATATTTGTGCTGAATATCCAGCCATTCCCCATTCTACTATGGTTAATAGATCAATCAACAGAGGATTAAGGCAGAGGGATGAGATCCCTGCTATTCCATGTCCATCAATAACACCACATGGAGATCATGATGCAACTGAGGGGGGATGTTTACCTGTGTGTAACAAATTTTACCAAGTAACTACAATTAAGAGGTTGTGTGACCTACAAAGGCATGAAGGGGAATCCCCTGACCATGTTTTCTCTAGATTCACTTATTCCTTTCTTAGTATACTTGGAAATGTTAGACCTAATATCCCAGTGTGCATTGATTTGTTTTGTGAATTGTATCAGTCTGGATTGAGTGCTTTACCAGAAGATTTGAAGCCTCATGCCTTGAGCCAAGTCATTGATTCAATAAGGGTTATTGAGGGAGTTCAAGATGAATATACTAGACAAGTGTCACCTCATAGTGTTACTAACAAGGCCCATTATCAAGAGGATTAGGAATCTTTACAATTGGGTCAAGATGATATGTCAGAGCATCAACAGTTGGTTAATGATGATGTTTGTTTTATAAGTGACATGGTTGTTGGCACACAACATGAAGATGACGAGGTGATGCATGATTTCCACCCTTGGTATGTTATGGAAAATGGACAAGAGCAGGAGAAGGCATCATACTTTGGGTTGCTCAAAGACCATGATACACAAACTAGTGGTTCATCTGGTGATGAATTTGATTCAGAGCAGTGTTTTGTTGGTTACAAAACATATTATGAAGTGGAGATGGAATCTATGGGATGCAAGTGATTGAGGATGAACAATTTTCCTCATGTGATGATTTTTCAGAATGTGGATCCATAATCTTGAGTACAAGTGATGAAGACGATTCTAAGAGGATTCCTTTTTGTTCTTCCAAGGCATGAAGGGTTGTGATCCACATGCTCGGGATACAAGGGTGAATGTAAGTACAATGTGGATATGGCATAACCACCTATATGATGAACCTTCACTAATAGATGATATAACAAGAGATAATTCTTATTAGTGTAGGAATAACACATTATTTTTTGCAAATTCTGATGATTTCTTGGCACATGTGCCTTGCAAGGATATTGGAGATAACATAGATGAGATGACAAAAAGTAAGAGCCAGAATGGTATTAGTGGTTTTGATTTTATCCTCACGAGTGTTGACTTGGATCAATCAACTTCCCAATCATCAGAGGGATGTAGTGATGAAAATACTGGTATTGATGTTGGTCATGAATGGAATGAGGTTGGGAATGTTACTTCCTGTGATGATAATATTGCATACAATACCAATGCTGGTGAGGATATTTAGGATGAATCAGTAAATTCCTACTATAATAAGGTAGGATTTAGTATATGTACGCTCATGCTCTTATGGTTCAGGATAATGGAAATGAAGCGACGAATGAGGTGATGTTTCTCCATAATGAAGGGGATGATATACACCTTGGTAATGGAAGAGGCTTGCTTTTGGATAATTCGGTGGTGGATCCAGGGCTAGTTCTATTATATGATGACATGCAAGTGCATGGTGATGTACCCTCAAACCACGCGGACATGGCAGGGTTGTCTATTTTAGCCGAAGAGAAATTAAGGAGTATGGATGTTCTGGCATATGGTGTTGACCAGTATGATTGTGCACTAAAATTTTTTGCAAACGCCCCTTATCTCTTGGATCTTATTATAGATTGGTTCCCACTAAATAATGACAACACTCACCTCGACTATAAAGAGGATGTTATTGAATATGGATCATTTCTTTTTGACATCATAGAGGTTAAGTCCAATATATAGTAGGGCATGTATGAAGATTTCCAATGTGATATCTACATTCATAACTAGGCAAAAAATGAATTTTTTACTTTTCCATCTCAATCGGATGAGATTTGGGTCCTTCAAGTTGACAAAAATGAAAGCAGTATGTAGAATGGGGTTGGGGATACCAATTGGAATGATAATTACTATCCTGGAATGCTCAACTCAGGGGTGTGTCGATTGCGAGTAAAGCAGGACAAGGTTTTTGATAGAGGTAAGAATTGATTGTCCTTTTCATTTGGTGGCCCAGGGCCACCAAACCATGTCAAAACAAGAGAAGCAGAAAGTGTGCATAGGATTTTTTTGTGAGCACCTAACTAATATAACTAAATGGTTTGCTTCTACCTGAGATTCTGAGATATTTTTATGCCTGCAAGAGGCATACATCCCTAGTCAGAGCCACTGGTGGAACCCCTGAAATTTTCCTGGTTCCACTTAAATTTTGTGATTAAACCCTAATAGCCATTGTCCTAGGGTTGGGTTTTACAAGTTATTCATGTTCGCACCCTTGTTTTTTCTTCAAGCTACTATTTTTGAGTTGACCGGTTGTATCTGGCTCCTGGTCTTTCCATGATCTTTCATGGGCTTTAAATCTCATGGTTTTGTCAGCCCCTTCGTCTTTCTTTTCCCTTCATGACTAAGTGGTCCCTTTTAAAACAACCTTTGGTGCATGTGCTTCAAATATTCCTTAAGTCAGGCTCAGAATGTTGCATCGCCCATTGCTTGTTTGTTTTCTAATTTCCTTATGCAACCCATGATGAGCGATGCCCCATCTTCTCTTCCTATCAGCCGCCTATAGTCCCTCGTGTTTTTGTTTATCTCCATTAGAAAGTAGCACCTAATGAGCGATGTGGTCAATTTTTCGACCCATTGCTATCCTTTTAATTGTTGTTGATTGTCTTATGCTAGTCAGGATGGAACCCACGACCATCGATACCTAGGCCATGTCCCATCCCTGAGGCATAATGCTTCGTTGGTTTATGTTGGTCTATGGAGGGACAATGTGTGACGCGTGATGAATGAAGTATGTGGCACTTGAGGATTTGTATGGTTAGAATTATTGGCTTCCCCACTATCGCATGTTGTCCTTTGTAGTTTCAAGTGGAACCCGTGACCACTAATGGGTTGAGTTCCTCCCCATCGCATGGGCTTGGTCTGTCGCGAGTTAGGATTGTTTGGATGGATTTCAACGCGCAATGAGCGATGCGAGAAGTTGTCTATGGTTAAGATCCTTCCACAACTAAAATCGATGATTGATGTCTCATCCCTAGCCTCGGTGCCATCACTTGATGGGACTTTTATGGGAAGGATGAACTAGTGATGGGCGATGTGTTTTGGTTTGTGGCCTAGATTTACCCACGATTGTCAGATCGATAGTGCACATGTCAAGGATGATGGAGTTTGGATCTGGTCAAGTACGTGGCAGTTTTAAAGCACCTCTTCGTTGTTTCTAAGTATGGCTAATAAAGCAAGTGATGATTCTTAATTATCCTCATTGATTTAGTTTTAATCCACGACGATTGACAGCTGAGATGCGACATGCAAGTGATTGATTTTTTCAGTCACGCGAGCGAACCAGGATGGCCATTAATTGCAGTATGCCTTCGACTCCTCTATTTAATGAGGATTGTTCTGTAGTTTTTTTACTCGTCTTGTTTTATCAGTGTCTTTGGCTAATTCTCATGGGTGTTGGGGTAGTAGGTTTTTCTGCCTAAGGAGTTTTCGCTAGGGTGGTGTACTGGTGTATTGATGCATATGTTGTTCTTGCTGCGTTTTGGTGACCTATTATGTGTTTGGTGCTGGTGTAGCTCACATTGTCTACACATAGGAATATCCTAGGGGTTGTAGTTGGTATTTCCCTTGCATATCTAGTGTTGGGTTCGTGTTGAGTATAAGATGAGTTGGCCAAGCTCTTCTTCTATGCCAGTGCTTAGGTCACAAAGGTTAAGCTTGCAGGAGTTGTTGGTCTATGAGCCAGAAGTGAAACTTACGGTGGTGGAAATGCCAATTATCTTGAAGGCAAAGAAGATTGCTCACAAAAGGGCCAAGAGAACTGTTGTCAAAAGCACCTAAAATCTCCAAGAAACCTGACCTGTTCTAAAGAATTGGTCAAACTTGAAGGGAAAGGGTCTGAGGTGTTTGTGAAATAATTAACGAGAATGGATGCAGACCCTAGGGTTTGTTCGGAGAAATCTGGCTCCCTAGTCATAATTACTAATAGCTCTTTGGAGGAAGGTGAAGGAGTTGACCTTGGTGTTGGCCATTGCCATGTTTCTCTGGTGTTGTATACTAACTTGGATGACGAGGTGGTGGTTGCAACTCCACTCTTTATGAATAGGCCTAGTGAGGGTGTTCACTCAATGGCTGACAAGGCTGGGTGACACCCATGTGTCCTTGTTGGTACTTGGTTCCTAGATATTGTGATGTGTGCAAATGGTTTTTTGGCTGCTGGTGTTGATGGTAAACTCTCCCATTTTTTGCCGATGTACGGATTATGATGGTGGTGCCTTTTAGAAGGCTTATGTTGCATCTCTGACTAATGGTTTGGTGGCTCTTTTTCCTTTTTTCCTTTTGCTTTCCCATGGTGTGTAAATGAAAAAATATAACGGTTTGGGAACGAAACCCTACGAGATGAAATTACTTCAAAATTATCAAAAATGTAACTGTAATGAGCCCTTTGCTTGTTGCTCCCTTGGCCTATAAAATGGATTTCAAGGCTCATTATAGGCGGTCAAATTTTTTAGTCCATAAATTACTTAGGTAGAATGCAAAAGACTAAAGCAATACAGAATGTATATTGGACATGCTAGAATATTGTCTTGGGTCCAAGTTTTGTATATGCTATTCTTAAATAGTTTTGCATGGGTTTTTGACATCGAAACAAATCTGTAAAACTAAATCATGTGCTCTCCCATACACAGTTATTACATATTATACATGGAAAACCAAGTTTCTTTTCATTTGTCTTTCAATGGTTACTTGAATGTATGATTAGGGTATGTGCAGGATCATGATGGGCCAAAAAGTGGCAATATGTAAGTGATATGATGGCCCATGTGGCTGACAACTTTTTTTTTACCCAAAATTGATATGAAAAGGGTTTTTAAAAGAGATTCTCAGCTTTCCACCAATATAAATTATGCTTTAATTTGAATTTAATAAATTATTATTATTCATTTTATATTTGAATTACGACCAAAGTTATGATTGATAGGCTGATTGAAAAACATCTATAGCTTTCAAACGATAACACATTTTTTGAATCTGAAACATGCATCACATTCTATGCTTCGCATTCTATAGGATTAAGAAAGAAAGGAATTTCATGAAGTTTTGACAAAGTTAAGGTAGTCAGACAAACGAGTTTTTATATTTTTTAAAAAATTTAATAAAAAATTCATAATTAATTATTTACTTGGAAAAAAATTACAAAAAATAATGCATCACATTAGGACATGAGTCCTCTAATTATATCTAAAATCTTGTAAAAAAATATTATCATTTTATTGTGGTTATGGTGGTTAGACAGACACCTACTTCTTATTTTTTCCCTGAAATTTAAGTACTACTGCATTGAAATTTCAAATTTTCACCAAATAGATTTTAAAAAATAAAAAATAAACCTGGTAGTTTAGAAACTACATTCAATTTTCTACGGATTTTATTCTTACATATTTTTTAAATAATATAGAGAACTTATTCAAATTTTTATGTCAAGTTGCCTAACTCTGATTTTCTGAATTTTCATTGCCACTTAAGGGCCTATTTTTTCCATGATGATCCTGCATATACCCATTATGTTCTTGTTTTAGTCCAAGGGATTAATTAAAATACTTGAAGGGAATTTTAGGTTTGTAATCAATTGCTCAGGATTCTGATAAGAAGTCCTGTTTTAGGAACTGTGAATTTTCATAGTGTAAGGCATTATGAAGATAAGCCACTTATTTCATGGTTAACTAATTCATGCACTACTGAATGTCATATATTTGAATTTGTTCCCAATTGATGAAACACTGGTCTATTCATTCTAAATTCTTGTAATCTAATGTAGCAACTGAAGTACCTAGTCATGGATTCATAATGATGGCAACATTAAATCAAATTTTATCAATTCTGAGATGTAAGTTCGGAATAATACCATGTTCCTAGCAAATAGATGATTATTTGTGTAAATTCTAGCCATACTTTTACTGAATGATATTTATTTTCTTGAGAAAGGAACCTATCTATGTATAGGTGTTCACCATTGTAATAAAATTCTTGTGAACTCAATTGGGAAATACCCTCCCTGGTCCCACAGAGCCTAAAGTGCAGGGTTTAAAGGATCAAAACCCTTTACCCATTGATTTAGCCATTCATTTGTAAGATTCTTAATGATGAAGGTTGGCTACCTTCTAGAGTCTTCCTAAGGTGTAATGGAAAAAATACCAACATGTCCAAAGATGTGGATTTGCATATTCTACAAAATTTCACATAATCTCATTTGTGCTAACCATCAGGTTGCATGTGAACATTTCAAGGTTGAATAAATCGAACACCTAGGTAATATTAGGCTCTCTCTTAGCTATCTAATGATGTAATTTTTTGCACATTTTGACAATTTTAAGCCTTCCATCTTTAATTTCTTTTGTTTGTGTGTCTATTTTTTGGAAAAAATCATTGGTTCGTATTTTTTTCTTTATAAATTAATCATTCATCGAAATTTTAAACAAATTACATTTTTAGAAACTAGACTCCATTCTACACACATTAAAAAAAGAAAAAAATGATTTTCAATTAGTTTTAAAAATTTATAGGGGTAGCACGGCCAAAATTCTATTTTTGAGGAACTTTCCACTTTGATAATTAGTAAAAAGTCAAATATTCATTAAAAAATTATCAAAAAAATCACACATAAACTACATGTTGTTAGCTAATTTCTCACTGAAGTGATTTTAAAAATACCAAAAAAAAAATTAACCTTAAATGAGGGAGCCACAAAAGTCATTATGTTATTTTTTTTTTACAAAAACAACACCAATTTGTGTGGCTCCTTCTTTTGAACCCCTTTATCTCAACCATTTTCTTTTTTAAAAAGTAGTTTAGAAAGTAGACTCCAAGCACTACAATCCTTGTTTTTGTTGCATCTAATTTTTTTGAGTGTAACTATCCTCAATTTCACATCCAAGGTTAGTATTTCCTAATTTCATAAAAAAAGTAGCCACTTAAGACCCCTTTTTGGCCCTCCATCTTTTTGTACTTACCCTCCTCTACTTCTAGAACTGCTTGTCATTGCTCTTTTTTTCCTTAATCTTATTTTCAATCTTGTTTGGAGTTTTATCTATCTTTGATCTTTCACCTTTCCCAAACCCTAATCCTTCTTTGTCTTTAGATCCCTTATGACTTGCAATAATCTCATGAAGTATTGTAGTAATATTCTTGAGTTTGTCTTCTTGAATCTTTATTTTCTCTAGATCTGATCTCAAGGTTACAACTTCTTGTCCAAGCTTTGAACATTCTTCAAATTTGTCTTTCAGTTTAGCATTCAGGCAATCTTAAACTCTTTCACTTTCTTCAATCTACAATTTTAGGTTGGGAATGATCTCATTTGATTGCTTGAGCTTTTTGATCCTATCTATATCTTTCTTGAGTTTCTCTCTCAATATCTTAATTCATTCATCTATATCATTAAGATCATTTTTTAGATCTCTATTCTTAGATTCTTTTTTATCTAAATCATCTAGGGTAGATTTGAGCTCTCCTTCCATATCAATAATGTAATCTTCTTTAGTTTATCCAACCATAGGAATTCCTTCTAGAGGAGTAGGATATCTCCTAGAAGCCATGTTTTCAACTCCAATATCTACCTTAGTGATCAATCCAATTGAAGGAACCAAGATTTGACACCAATTGTTGAACACCTAGAATATAGAGAGGGGGGTGAATCAATATTATCTAAAACTGCTTAAACATTTAAACATTCGTTCCACATATCATATTCAATTTGTAGTAACAAAAGAAACCATGAAATAATCATCAAAGCACATGACATATGAACACCAAATTTTTTATGTGGAAAACCCAAAAAGGGAAAAACCACGATGAGGATTAGCTCACAATATATTATAAGCAATCATAACATATTATAGAATGGCTCACTGCTAGGTGGACTCGCTATCCGATGGACTCGTTGTCTAGAGAATAAGAGAAATAGAAGAGAGGGGTGGATCACTACCAATATTTTAACTACTATAAATTCATCTACAATATGCAAGAAAGATAGTTCCACTGAAGCTCAATACACTAAATCAACACACTTCATACTACACAACTTCCACACTCTACTCTACTCTATAGTCACATCACATTTGCATTCTCTTCTTATGAATTCACATCACATATTTTCTATGGTACTTATCACATCTTATATCATCCCTACAATAGTGAAATTAACTTACATTTATATGCATTACATTTACAAACACCTAAAACATCAATTAGGTTAGCCTAATTAGATGTACTATGCATATTAAAACTTATCGGCTCAAGATTCAAACATACTCACTCTATGCCTTATCCAAAACTTGTAACACATCTAAATAAGTCAGAAAGTACCTATGATATCTCCCATATAATCGATCAACACTTCCTTTAACTCCGGGTGACCCCAAATATATTAGGTCAGCACCATTAGTGAGACAACACCAAAATATACCAACTAATTATCCACAAACTGACATGTAGACCTCCAAAACACATGCCACTTGGACTACACACTCAAATGACACCTATAAACACTCCCACAAATCTAAATAACTAGATATGCTGCTATGGTGGAATACAGACCATTCCAAATAGGTACTCTACACTGGCAACACTGTCATTAGCAAACCCGATATATTGTCAACCATAACTTTTGCACCAAAGGACATAAAGACATTAAATTTTGGATTTAAGGTCCTCCAACATGTGCCAAAATTGTCTTAGAACCATAGAAAGAGATACCTCAAGATGAACAAATGCAAACCAAAAAAATAATGCTCTTACACTAAAAATTGTATTCTGGACAGTCAGATATTCAACATATCTATTTTTCACCAGAGCAAAACCTCTACATCTCTATGTTGGATTACCATCTCCATGCTCACTCATGCTTCACCAACCAATTTTACCTCAATGTAGACATCAAACCAAAATGTTGACATCAATGACAACACTATATAAGCTCATTCTCATGTTACCAACAACCATATCAATGATAATCTCCTCAACCTTCCAACACTTAAATACTTCGTAGGGGAACTTAAATGACTGGAACTAGTTGAGGAAGACACTTTTAAATTGAAACATAAAGTGAATTCCTAATGGGTATTCTATTATAAAACCCTACATTATGATAAGAAATAGTATTTGATTTACTACCCTCACATAGCTTAAGACTTGATATGAATTTGGTTAGGGCCTCTATCATCTTTATATGACCATTCACCTTTTTCATTTTGGGATAGTATTATACCACTATTAATTCAATGCCTTTTGGCTTAGTCACTTTTTAATAGTATTATATCCTTCTTGTTCTATATCTATTTGGATCTTTCATTTTCTGATAGTATTATAGATTTATTGTCTCATAGCCATTCATCTTAGCTAGTTGGTGGTAATATTATAGCATAATTATTTCATAGTCATTCAACTTATTCACTTGGTGATAATAAAATGAAACTAAATTAAAGCAATGGCTTAGTCACTCTAAGGCAATATGTTGTTATTATCATTTAGCTATTAGCTCTATTTTACCTTTATGGTGGCCAAAGTTTGAAGTTTTATAAACTATTAAACTTCAATTGGTCATGGAAATGTGTGTGTTTGATGATCATCTTAGACTTCGGGGTGATCAATGATGCATATGGGATATTCAAAACTATGCACACCCAAGCATAATATTGGACTCATGAATTAATGAAGTTTGAAAATGAATGAGTTAGTTTGATTTTCAGTATATGTAAGTTGATCTTTGAGCCTACAATAGAAGATGCATTCATCACTTTTTATTATTTGTGTTTCCTTTGATAATGCTAACTATATAATAGAAACTTTAATACCAATCAAAACATTAATAGTTTGAAGTTATTGTAAACTAATATTTTTTTGTAATATTTTCTATGTAGAATATATTTTTAATTTTTTGAATTGGAAATTTCTCTCATTTTTAGTCTTTACTAATAAATCATTTTTTCTACTTTATACTATGTTTTAATGAGAAACATTTTCCTATAATGCATAACTTGATCTAAAAATAAAATATTTTCATGATTCTTAAATATAGATCATTATTAGTATTATCCACAATCTATATGATTTTTATATACTTTTTATTGTATATTTTATTTATTATTAATTTTTGGATGAGAATACTTATAATTTAGCCAATTCAATTTATAATTATTTTAATAAACCCAGGCTTTTTCTTGTTGAAAGAAAAACATCAACTTAGAACTCAATAAATCTTATTTTTTCTATTTTTTCATTGTTCTCTATTTTTCATGTGTGTCAAATAAGCTTGATTTTTGTAATAAAATTATATTGAACATAAAATAGAAATTAAATAGAATAGAATAAGTAAAATAGACAAAAATCTATGGTTTTTAGGAAGATTATTATGAAGGCTATGTTTTACTAACATGTTTTCATATGATGACTTCAATTGACCATGAAAAACATGATGCAAAATGATAGTTTGTATCCAATGAAATCCTTTGATGTAGCTTGGAGAGGATAGTGTAACATATAATGTATACAGGGTACATACATATATGCATGTCAAGAATATCATTGAAAATTAACTTAGTCTATGTTTTCTTATTTCTTAAGATGGTGGCTACTAATTTGCATAAATTTTTGAGTCAACATGTGGCCCAAGACTTAAAAATAATATCATATTGAACCTTATATTTTTTAAATCTCCTATTTTTATTTAACCATCTATATTATGTTGTATGCTTTGGTTTTCCATTTGAGGTCTATTTTCCTTTTGTATTCATCCATATTTATCTCTTAAAGTTTTATTATGTAAATTGTTTGATTATTATATTTCCTTGTGTTCTATTTTATTTGTGTATTTCCATGTTCCTTATTAAAGATACTTTTGCATTTCTTATGTCCCATATTAAAGATTATTAGCTCAATTCCATGCTTATCATGGTTATCTTATCATAATCCTAATGATTGTTATGTTTACAACTTGTGTAACTATGTGCTTAGAACATTTATATTTTTTGTATGGTTATTAAACTCATAAATTATGTTCACATGCCTACATATTTATGCTCATTATCATGATTAAAATGATAAATATGATTACATATTTATGATCCTTATCATTCTTATCTCTTACATCTCATTATTGCCTATATGCCTACATTTTAAATTTATGACTATCATTATAGTTTTTCTTCATTGATAAAATCTTGTCTTTTCCAATTATATGTGACCTTTCATGATTCAATATCTTTCTTATTCTCATACATGCTTGATTACATGATTTTATTAAATGTAAAGTATTTTCCTTTCCTCTAATTCCTTACATATTTTGTATGCAACCAATTGAAAGGATACATATAACTTATCTCTAATATTTCATCATTTTTTTATTTGCAATCATGTATTTACAATAGCATAAATATTTTCTAGTGCTAAACAATATTACATTATCATTTCCTCACAAATTATTTCTCCACATAATCAAAGTCATTATCATGTTGTTTGCAAAGTCTAGTCCTCTTCCATACTTCAATTCCTTTGGTACATTATCTACTTTCAATCAAATTCATTTTAGATTTAAGTTTATTCAATTATTTATCATATTCCATACCAAGAATAATCTCTAATCCTTTTCTTCTTTTCTTTTTCTATTTTTTAATATAGTTATTTTTCAAGCAAGTTGTAATTATTGTAGATTTTAAATCTATGATAGTTGTTATTCATTGCATATTTTATTTTATAATTTTTAAATGTAGTACTCATTATGAGGAAAAGTCAAGAATTGTTTGTATACTTTAAGTAGATCTATATTTTTTTTAAGTGTTTTAAAAAAATGTAGTTTTCATGTTAGCTATTTTTTTAATTTAACATTAATTCACATAGTAATACGCATGCACATCAAAATTGAGTGGTAAAAATTGCATAACCATCCTCTTTTACCTTATATTTTAGCCTCATTTCGATTCAAATGTCTTTATAGAAATGACTAGCCTACAAGTGACATATTTTTTCATGAATTTAGCTCATGGCATCACCACATCTGAATCTCATTATCACTTAGATCCCTAGATCCCCATTAACAACCCTAGCTTAGATCTATAGGTGCAAAATTCTAGTCATTTTTGTAGTCATAGATCTAAAGCTCAAAATTGTAAACTCAAGTTTTAAATTCAAAATTTATCGACTCCTTCCTATTATTTGTGACCTAATCTAGTGCACCTTTGTGTTGATTTCTGAGTTATGTTATTGTATTTGAATACATTAATTCATTTATGTGAAACCATTTGTGACAATTTGGGAATCATTGAAGAGCACTATGAGAGCATCATAATAGCATTATAAAAAAATTAATAATCACCATATATCATCTTAAGTTAATTGCATGCATGCTTAATATCTTTAATCAGCATTCATAATTTTTTGAATTGGTCAAACTAAGGGTCCAACTTACAAGAACATACCCCTCACAATTCAACAAATTGCTTAAATGATTTTGTAAACCTGGTTAATCATAAGCAAAATTTATATATTAGATGATCAAGATGAGCATGTTCTAACAATTAATTTTATGTTGGTTCTCTCCTACAAATATAGGTTTAGGTTTGTGCACCAAATCAATTTTTCACTTGTAAAAATTAGCTCCATAAGACTAAATCTAAACCAAAGTGAAATATAGTAAATTTATAAAATCTAAAATTATCATCACAACAAACCTTGAAAATTAAACATTGTGACAAATCATTTTCCAACTTCTATGTCATTTAATTTCTATATATAATTAAACATTTATTATTTCCAATAAGATAATTAACTATTTATTTTAATTAAAAATATCTTATGTAACTAGACTTAAAAGAAATATAATGTTCCGTCAAATTTGCATATTATATATAGAGTTTATGATAAGCCAATGTCTACATTACACACTGTCTCATAACATTCCATGACATACGTTCAATATTTTTTTTGTCAACTTGGGTTCGAGAAGGGGCGAGTTGGGGCAAGACTAGTCCCTTGCGGATGGCAAGCCACATGCATCAGGCGAATCCGCGGAGTCAAACCCAAGACCTTGGGGAGCATACCCAAGACTCAAACCAACTACACTACCCCTAATGTTTGCTCGATCATAAAAATAATGCAAAGAATATTGTAACGTATGTGCCGAATAAATGTAGAGTCTTAAAAGAAAATTCCCATTCCCACTAGTATTATTCTGAAAGACTGAATAAGACAAGTAGTGGACCACAAGCCTGTAATGAATGAGTGAAAAGGATTTACTTGAGAATCTTCTAGAGGCCTTCTGTACTCCATGTTCTCGTTAGAAATCGATAAGCAAGACCATCTTATCCGCTCAATTATCATATTCACATTCTGCGAATCTCAGTCTCTTTACGCGCAGGCTCGGAAAATTCTCTTAGTCGCAGTCGTTCCTTCTTTAATCGTCGTTGGTTTCTTCTCAAGCTCATAGTCACCGCATCTTTGTCTGGTCTAATATTCTTTCAGATGGTTATACATCATGTTCCATTATAAAGCTCCTTTACATCATATTCCAGATTCTATTCTGATGTCAACCTTGCAAGATTATGTGTGCTGTATAAAGAAAACCCAGCCTTCGATCCCCATTACACACTTCATTCGGCAATACTTGCAGTGTACAGAGTTGGGTTGCTTGGAATACACAGCAATGGATTCATGTGCTGTGTTATGTTTTGGTAATCCTATAGCCACAGACTGCGAGGAAATTTATCGTGCTTGCAAAGGTATTGCTCATTCTACTGAAAAAGGACATTTTCTCGTTTGTAGGTTGTTTAAACTCGTAGTTTTAATGTCGCGTAAGTTGAAGGGTTGAAAGTGCGTTCACTGTATACTAGTTTCGGTTCTGGAAATTTGTTATAGTAGGATTTAAAAAGGTGTTAAATAAGTTTCAGTATGTTAATGATTTTAGATTCAAGTTTGTTGGAATTGGTTGTGCCTTTTAAAATTATATAAAATATGTCATCAACTTCAATTAAATACGTAGACAGTTTTGTTTGTATATATTTTTTCTTAATAAATTTTTGTTATCTCTCTTGATTTTAATATGATATGAAAGTTAGATGCGATTTCATCATGGAAGTGTTTAGGTAGATGAGATTATTTTGAGGGTTGATCGTGTTAAGATAAAAGTAAAGTTTGTTGTAGAGATTAGTATAAGTATGGCTATTCATTGAGGAGTTCAAGTGTGATGAAGCTGTTAGGAGTGGAGTGATCTGTCAAAATTTCTCGAGTAAAATTTGATTTATTGTAATTGAATGAAAAGACATTAAAGCACTTTTTTGCAACTTGTGGTGAAGTTGTCAAGAGTCAAGAGGTTTGTGAGATCTATCAAGAAAAAAAATATCTATTGTAATTGAATGAAAAGACATTAAAACACTCATTTGCAATGTGTGATGAAGTTGTGAGGAGTGGAGAGGTATGCCAAGATCTACTAAGCAAAACTTTATCTATTGTAATTGAATGAAAAGGCATTAAAACACTCTTTTGCAACTTGTGGTGAAGCTATTAGGAGTGGAGAGATTTGTCAAAGAAAATTTTATTTCTTGTACTTGAATGAAAAGACATTAAAACATTATTTTGTAACTTGTGGTGAAACTATTAGAAGTGGAGAGATTTGCATTTGCCGAGCAAAATTTTATCTATTGTAATTGAATGAAAAGACATTAAAAAACTCTTTTGCAATTTGAAAATTCATATTTAAAACCTTTCACTTCTACTCTATTAGCCACACAAGGGGGATGATTTGCCACAAAAAATTGTTTCAAAAGTGCTATTGCTATGATTGTAGTAGGACAAACTATTGCTTTTAAAATTGAAAAATAAGAGGAACTATTTTTTATATTTTGAGAGTCATATAAAATAAGAATTGTGGTTAGTTTAAAATAGGAAGGTAAAGATTTATTTTGGAGTCTTTTAGATTTGTTGGGAGGAAAAGGTTTTCACAAAAATGAATTCTATTTAAGAGAGAGTAAAATGTGATTTAATTGTTAATGTTGGTTGGTTGGACTTGTAAGGTATGAAGAATATCAAGAAACAATCCAATTATGTTAACAAACATTAGATATACAGGGATCGTCAAAAAATATTTGAAAAGATTATCAAAAGGAAAAATAGATTCCTTAACATGTGTTGGAGAAGGAGAGATGCTTGAGATCTCAAAATGAACAATAATTTGCTCATTTGTTAGTTTAATAGATCTTTGGCTATAAGAAAGATGTTAGAGATAACTACACATCCACCATCTCAATGTATTAGTGTTTTATAATAAATTTAAAAAGTTAATAATAAGAATTTAGTTTGTTAAAATAACACAAAAAAAAATATTAAAAAAAACTTTAATTATACCTTTTCAGATTATAAAAACACCCAATTTTCTTAATAAAACATTAATATATTTCTTCTTTTGACTCTACGTTTAATAATACTTTCAAATTATAATAATTCTATTCTACAATTAACAGCATAATGCATTGATACAATTTAAGTGCAATATGTTTAAGCCCAACCATTTAACCTAATTTATATTTGCTTGGCTGAATAGGCCTTGGAACTGATGAAGGAAAGATCGTCGAAATAGTAGGGAACAAAAATGCTGAGCAGAGGAAGGCGTTAAGAGAGACCTACTATGCAATGTACAAAGAAGACCTCTGCACGCGCCTTGATAAAGAGCTTCATGGTAAACTAGAGGTATGTCTATACTTACAGTCCAAACTTCATAATAGATGATTTTATTCACTTACTTGAACATGGTATAGCTATTAATTAGCTATAAATTTACAGAAGATGATGAATTGTTAGACTGTTAAACCTAATAATGGGTGGGTCCGTGTGAATACAGAAAGCTATTGGGTTGTGGATGAGGGAAGCAGCAGAAAGGGACGCCATCATAGCTGGAAAAGCCCTAGAAGGATGGAGCACAGACGATCGTGCTCTCACCGAGGTTATCTGCACAAGGTCTTCGACTCAAGTCATAAAGATTCGTGAAGCATACCACAAACAATTCGACCGTTGCTTACAAGACGATGTCGCTTGCAAAACCAGTGGACCCTTCCAAAAGGTAATTCGATAAGTGGTTGCTATAACAATATTTGGACTGAGATAATAAGTTTTGTAGAGTAATATTCTCAGAGGATGTCATGGCAGCTTCTTCTGTCGATGTTGAAAGCACACCGGTGCGAGAGTAACGTCATCGACATGAACCAGGCAAAGTGCGATGCTCAGCGATTGTATGAAGCAGGAGAAGGTAGCTCTCGAACTGATGAAGATACTTTCGTTCAGATAATAAGCCAGCGCAGCGTCATCCAGCTTCAAGCAACCTTTAACTGCTACAACCAGGAATATGGTCATGAAATTCTGAAGGTATCATAGCAAACCAATGCCTATTATGGCTGTTACAAAATACTTCTTAGACGTAGATATTATGCTATTCATTGTTATTTCTTGAATCGTATTTGATTTTTTCATCAATATTTTTGATCACATTTTATAATCTATCATTAAAATAATAAAGAATTAGACTTAGAGACTATATCTTATCATATTATTCATTATCATACTGTTCATTATTATCTCTAGATTCTATTGTGTTGGATTTTTGGCATCAATATTTTGAATCACATTCTATGATCCATCTTCGCTACAATAGAGAGCTAGACTTAAAGACTAACCATTTTTCCTTCTCTAACTCTCTATTATGATGATGATGGATCACATCCCAAACATTGATACAAATAAACTTCAAGAAAATCAAAATCTGAAACATTGAAAACTTTGATATATTATTTCCTATTATATCTTATTTCTAAGAGTATGAGTATGATAGGCGCTAAATAAGGAAACACAGAAAGAATTCGAAGAGGCAGTTCGGGTGACTATCAAGAGCATGTATGCCCCAGCTCAGTACTTTGCCAAGGTAGATTTTGATACCATCGTCCAGCAAACATAGATTTTGGTAGTTGAAACTATTCTCCTCTTTTTAATTTTTCCTATCTTATATGATATGATTTGTTTACATGAAATATTAGGTGCTTCACAAAGCCCTGAAAGGGCTTGTTAAGGACGATGCTACAATAGCTCGTGTGATGGTGACTCGTGCAGAGGTGGACTTTAAGCAAATTGATGTTGCATTTGAGAGGAAGTATAAGATGAATATAGTACAAGCGTTTCAGCAGGAGCTGTCTGGACATTTCAAGAATTTCTGCCTTGCTCTCACTGCTCGTGCAGGCATTCCTCAACGAGCTATGGCGTGCTCTTGCAATTGAACTGCCCTCATTATGATTTCATATCATAATGCTATTAATCTCTAAACTACTTATTATCAAATATATAATGTGTAAATTATTGCGTTGCAACTGGTCAGACAATAAGACAAAGCATTATACTTTTCTCCTTCCTTCCCTTTGAATTCTCTTTATCATTTCAACTCTAATTATGTTGGATAATGGATAAAATCAAATTATGTTAGATTATATATAAAATAAATTAACTAAAATATATAATATAATAGATGTTTTCTTTTCTAATAGATATGATTAAATATTGAAAAAATTAGTGTAATTATAATTAGGTTTAACTTATTATTGGTAAACTGTGATGGTTTAAGTTGTACCGTCATGGTTCTTGATATCAAGATTCAAATCTTATTGGAGCATTATTGTTGAGCATTTATGTTGGAGATGAGGTCCATTATTTGTGAGCTCAAAATTTAGAAATGTTTATGCATCTATTTAAATTATTTTATTTCAATATTTTTTAATTTTGTTTTTTATTTATAAAGTATATAAGAATAATATATGGATGTGTGTACATGTATGTATAACCTATATAGATAATGTGTATAACAATATTACTTTTATAATAATACCAATTTTGTTTATTATTTAAAGATAAACTTAAAATTTTAATATTTATATTTAATGTTATCTATCTTTATTCATATATTTTAATAACATATTATATAGAAAAGCTTGCATAGGTAGTAGAGTTGGCTTGGGTAGTGGGTTTTCTCCCCATTGATCTTGGGTTCGAGTTCTTACACACGGGTGAGATTGGGGATCTCACCCATAAGAGACTAATAATATAAATTTATTTTAATTATTTTTAAATTAACTACAAATATATTGCTAAGTTGAAATATTATAATAATATGAATTTATTTTATTTATTTAAGAGTTATTACACTACTTAAAGATTAACATAAACTTGGTATGTATGTACATGTATATGTGTATATATGTACACATATGTATATTTTTTATTAATTCATAAGATAAATAAAAAATATTAAAAATATAATTGTATTAATTTTAATTAAAATTGTAAATTTATAAGGATTATCGTATGAAGCACTTTAATATTATTATAAAATATTTCTTGATATAATAAAAATAATTATTGTATTATTATTTATAAATTTTATTTTATTTATTGAAGATTCATTTCATGATTTTATGTATTTAATAAATATTAGTAAATATAATAAATAATTCTTAAATATTTTTTAAAATATTAATTAAATTAAATAATTATAGAATAACTTTTAAATAAAGAATATAACTCTTAATGTAAATAAAATAACTCAAAATTGAATAATTTTATAAATATATACAATCATTTGTAGACATATAGATTTACACACAAAATATAATATTTTATAAACATAAAAAGTTAGATAAGAGATGGATTAATTCTATGAGAAAAGAAAAAACATAAGATTAGGTTTGAAAAGAATATAGAAAATGTACTTCAAAGTAAAATAAAATAAATTTATATGATTATATGGAAAAAATTGGATAAGAAAACATATTTTAAGAAATATTTTGAAGTATAGAATAGTATAGAATAATTTTTATATGACTAACAAATCTATCTTTAGAAAAATTTATTTGAAAGACACCAAGAGATGTTGTTAGCTAGGCTATTTCACTTAAATCGCAAATTTGGTTAAGAATATATGTTGTTCATGTTTTAATTTTTATGTACACAATTATGACATGAGACTCCTTGTTACCATTATAGAATACTTATTAGAATAATTAATATATAATAATAATGGTAAACATACTAGCATACCTCTCTTTAGAAAAATTTGTGTAAGAGATATGGGAGATATGGTTCTCTAGATGTCTATTTTTAAGTGAATTTGTAATTTAAGTGGTGCAGAACTCAACAATATTTATGGTATCTTGACAAGATTTTTGTAAAGATAAGTGTGCTAGTTTACTTAAGGCTTTTTATTTTAAATTTTTTTAAATATATGTCAAACCTAAGACTTCCAATGTTACACCTATCAACATAATTGAATTGTTTATGTTGTTTTAAATTGTTTCCTTCTAGACATTAATATATATTTTGAATTTTGATGTATTTCTACTTTAAAATAAATAATAACTTATCTAATAAATTAAATTAGTTCATTTATTTTATTTTATTTTATTTTTTAACAAAAGACAAGAAGCTTGAATATATTAACATATAATAGATAATTACGTTTCAAAATTTATAATATACATATTTATTTTTAATTGTTGTAAAATAAAAATTGATATTTTATTTTTCATATATATATATATATATATATTGTTTTGATAAGTTTGGCCTAAGGCGGCCATCCCATAATGATAAAAAAATAAAAAGAATAAGTGCATGCCTTGAAAATCGGGGTGCATAAGGCAACTATGTTGCTCATTTCTCCTAACAAAATTTGTTGTTACTATAATTCTTGGTTACATACATCTTGACCAAGAGTCACAAAATCACTCTCTTCTTCAAGATTTTTCCTTCTTCTTAGTCGATCTTAATGTCATTTAATGAGTAGGTTTTGGTTTCTTTCTTTTTGAATTTTGTCCATTCTTCGTCTGCCTGAGGGAGGACCTCAATGTTTTGTTCATCTTTGTCTTTTTTGTTGTCACCATTGACCTCAAGAACACCCTTCTTTGGGGTAACTATTGTCTCAGAAGATGCAATGGAATTAACAAAAACCTTGGAGCTAGCATTCTCCTATGAGATTGTTAAAGGCTCTAGGCTATCTCTATCTACAATATGTGGTTATCTAAGTGTTGCAACTCGAATCTAGTCAATGGATGATTAGGGGATGTCACCATGACATTCTATGCATTTGGTGGAATAACGTAGTGTTGGGGTTTAACCCCCATCCACCAAGTGGGCATGTCATTCAAATAAACCTTCCCCCTTTTATGAAATTTTATTTTTGGACAGTGAGGGGTCAAATGTTTCATTGAGAAACATCTTTTGCATTTGAATGTTATTATTTCATATTGCACCAGTTGTTGCTAGAATCTACTGCTCACTTTCAAAGAAATTTCAGTAGGAAGACCTTTAAGGAGATCCATTTCAACAGATATCTGTGTGCACATGGGCACATGGAGCATTCATAATTGATTATTTCTTCTAAAGCACAATAATATATGCTCAGACCATTTATAATGGATTGCAAGCTCTGTAACTCCCAAAATTGCAATGGGAGATAAGGTAAGTAAACCCAAAGAAAGGTAAAGGAGAAAGTCTCTATGTGGAGATCAAAGGATGGATGCCATGGTTTCATGCAAAGGAAATCTCCCTGCATGGTACAAGGTCCATTTTTAATCACCTTCTCCTTATCTTCAAGGGAATTGAATTCAAGGATAAAAAAACCCTGGCGCAAGGGTAAATACAGACCTCTTCCTCCAGTCCATCTTTCCATGTTTTTTTGATCCACGAGTGAAGGTTGCAGAGTTTCGGCCATGTTTACACAAATCTACATATAAGAGCATGCTCATATATAAAATCCTCTTGATCATATATAGAACCTTAATGCTAATTTCTAGAATCTCATTGGAGCATGAAGTGATAGCCCATATTGCTTAACATAGGAGATATCCCCGTGCGAGAGAGTGGCCAACCAAAGCAGTGTGTAGGAGGGTTTGGTCTCCACACACTCAAAGGTTTATTTTTTATAGTAGAAACCCCCTTGAATAGCAATGTGGCATGGAACCCTGGCCACGTTCTGTAAGTTGAGCACATAGCCACCAAAACTATTTGAAAAATCTACATCATCACCTTTGGCGAGGCGCGAACATTCAACTTCCTGTTAGCATAATCACAAGGAGAATCACCAGTCATGGTAGAGAAGGAAAGAATGACAGAAGCCCAAGCAGCACAAGAACAAGGTGGAAAAGGATATGGAGTGAAAGAACAATGTGTCTATTGTTGGAAGTTTGTACTGGAAACATGAGTATTAGCATGAATTGTATAGTATCGAGTGTTATCATTGATGTCAACATTTTGGTTTGGTATGGAGATTGATATGTAGACCGATTGATGAAGCATGAGCATGCATGAGAATTATAATCCAATGCATCTAGTTGTAAGAATTTTTGATCAAGTGTAGACAATAAGTTGAAGATTGGGCTAAGTGTCAGAATACAAAGTTTTAGTGTACAAGACATCCAATTTTTGGTCCACATTGGTCCATCTTAAAGAATTTTTCTTTGCGGTTCTAAGAAAAAAAATTGGATGTCGAAAGAGTTAAAATCCAAATTGTCACACTGTTTTGTTCTATGGTGCAGAAGTTATGAGTAACAGAATATCGGGTCTACCAGTGATAGTGTCTACTAGTGCAGAATGTATGTTTTGATCTATCTGCACTTCACTGCAGAAGAGTATTTGGTCTTACGGATTTGTGGAGGTATTTACAAGTGTTAGGTGTACCTAAGTTCCAAGTGGCATGAAGTTTGGAGGTTTGTGTGTTGGTTTAAGGATGATCAGTTGGTGAATTTTGATGTTAGGTCACCAGCGATGCCAACCCAATATGTTTTTGAGTTGCACAAAGTTTAAACAAGTGTTGATGTGTTATGTGGAAGCTACTATAGGTCCATGCTGACCTATTTGGATTCGTTATAAGTTTTGATTGTGGCGTGAAGTATGCTTTGGGCCAACAAGTTATTATTTTGCATCTTACACCTAATTAGGTTGACTTAATTGATGTTGCAAGGGTTTGAAGATGAAATGGATATAAGTATAGGATCTTTTTGGTATTGGAGGATAATGACAGCAAATATGCAAATGTTGTTGATGTGAATTGTGTGAATTCAATGAGAATGCAAATTAGGATAGAGTTTTAGAGTAGAGCGGTATGAAGTGTGTAAACTCTATATATTGAGCTTCAATGGAATGTAATTCTAGCATATTATAGATGCAATTGTAGCAGTTCAAATCTTAGCAGTGAGCCACCCCTTTCTTCTATCTTTCTTTCATTTTGTGGGTAGTGAGTCCACCTACAATGAGCATTTCTATAATATGTTGTAATCGGTTATAATATATTGTGAGTTAATCATCGCCATAGTTTTTCCCTTTTTGGGCTTTCCACATAAAAATCTGGTGTTCATGTGTTATGTGCTTTTGATGGCTACTTTCATGCTTTCCTTTCCTACTACAAATTGAATATGCTATGTGAAATGAATGTTTAAATTTTTAAGTGGTTTTAGAGAATACTGGTTCACTAGGCCCTCTCAGTATTCCAGGTGTTCAACATCTATGTCCCCATAGAGCCTATCATGCAAGAAACAACAAGAGGTCCTGGTTTTTGTCCTTCAAAAGAAACAAAAGCATTAAAGCAACATTCGCCTAATATCAATGCCATCACAAAAGATTCTTTTAAGATAACTTTGACCTTGGTGCATCTTGAAATGATAGATACTTCATGTGGAAATAATGGTCATGATGTTGCTTCATCTTCAAATACATGTTTTAGTGATGATTTGGATTCATTACATTTTACACCCTCCTATATGGGAGAATACAAAATCTCATAATCTAAACCTAAATAGTTTTGTGTATGTATGATATATTGTAGTAAGAAAGAAAGCTTTTCTTCACAAAAAAAGGAAATGTCCCCTACTATTGATCAAGGGAATATCTTGTCAAGGCTTCTCAAAGCCCAACTTGATTGTTCTTCCTTTAAGAACTCGAAAGAAATTCTACAACAAAGATTCATTTTGTACATATCATCGAGTGCATGATCATTCTACCAATAACTATAAGACCTTGAGTAATAAAATACAACATCTTAAAGATTGTGGTGCTCTTCCATGTATTGATGCAATGATGAAGAGAGAAAACAAAACACACTCTCAATCCATTTTTCACCCAAATCACAAAATACAGATTACAGAGACCTCGTAGACAATAACCTCTAAAATTGACAATTTCTTGTGTCAATTTAAAATCAATTCTCAATTTCAAAATTACATACTCGAAAACTCAAAATAAATTTATTTATTCAGGTTTCAAGAAAAGTACATTACAAAGACTGGCAAGTTCCTTGCCTTCTGCATTCCTTTACCTACTACCTCTGTTCACCTCCTCGCAATCTCTCCCTTTATCTGATATTACAAATTGAACGAAATACATGTCTGTTATGCCCTCCAAGCATCACCATGCTTTCTCAAGTCTTCAACTTTCCATGCACATACTGCCTGATACAGGCGTTTGCCAGGCTGCCCCATTATATGCTGGCTTCTCTCCAATTTAGGGGCTCGACTCCCATCTTCACACCCCTATCACGCCTATTCTCAACTAACTTTGCCGAGCTGCCTTCCTATTCTTCTCGGCATCCATTCACAGGTCCTTCCTTTTGTCTGTCTTGGCGCACATTTATTACTCTCCAATCCGCATTTATTCAATCCCACTCTAGCGTTGAATCTACCATAACATTCTCAAGCCAAGACAAAAACAAGAACAAGCTTCCTTTATCAACTGCGGCCTGCCAGCTCTCTTTTAATTGCGCACTCTTTTCATTCCTCGACAGTGGCTTAATACCCACGCAATCCATCACTTCCAACCGCGCCCCCTATATGTTTAAATCTGCTCTAACTATAATCTCTATTACAAGTAAAAACCATTTGCTATGCGCTCGGTGCCAGTCTAAATGTTGTCGCTGTTATCCTGAGTTTCAAAATTTCTGCCGCTTTCATCACGCAGCCCTTCGTTAGCATTTTTTTCTTCTAAATTTAAAACACTGTCACCATGGCGCGAGCAGGTGAGGAGGAGTTCCTATATGCCCACGCGGCCCTCTATCTCCTCAACCGCACCCCCCCTCTCTCCTCCTTTCATGGCGTCCCCTCTCATTTTATTATCTCGCATGGCTCGACAAGTGTGATGAATGTATTGGTAATGGCTCATTATTTATTGGAGATTCGAGAATATTAATGCCTAAATTATTCAAAGGTCCAATAAAGTACAAGGAATTTTTTTTTAAGTTTGTAAAGGCTTTGAAAATTTCAAACAAGTAGAATTTTAGCATTTAGCATGCTTCTCCTTCATCCGCTCCATCGACTTGAATTAATGGTTGTAGCTCTCCCAACTATCTACATTGATTTACGATACATGTCCATAGGGGAGAGGACCCACTCAGCATGTTTCAATTGTTTATATAATGTTCAATATTTTTATCAATTGATCAATAGTTGCGATTCTAAAGTTGTTAGTGTTGATGATGACTATCCATAATTAAACAAAATGTATTCTTTTGATCTAAAAAGCAACCAATCATGTGATGCCACATCAGCGCTCAATAAAACATGCTTTGAATGCACAAGTTTTGGTCTCACTTATTTTTTGTGGTCTTTTTTAACACCTTGACAAAAAGCATGTTGATGTGGCATCATATTGGATGATGTGGCCCTAAAACCTTAGTTATAAGTGGGGGACTTGCCAAGTAAGTAGTTGTAAAAAATTGGGAGTGATTTAAAATTTCCACATAGGATAATTAGAAGCGCGAAGTTAGGGTGCTCAACTACTAGGTCCTCTCCCCTACTACTTTTCAATCTGAGACACTCATTTTGGGTGGGATTTCTCCCTAATCATGAATTTTAATGATGCTACAATGTAGTGATTTGGGTTTGACACCTTGTTGTTTTATTGATGATGTTTATCATTTTTGAGGATTTTGGTTTGGCTATGGCACGTCCACACACCAAAAAGTTGTAAGGAAACCATTGACACCAATCTAGTTCTTTGGGTCAAGTACAAATCAAGGGAGATTAATATTGTAAATGGTATTTGTAACATAATGTCACCAACATATGTCTACATCCAAGAGTATTTCTCAGTCATGACTAGGGATCTTTTCCTTTGCCACATTTTCTAGCACAAATGTAATTTTGAGCTAGATGAATGTGATAGTATTTGAAAAACATCACAATATTTTTGCCAATCTTTCTCTAGTTATGTATGGATTTATACAACTCTAATGTGGATTAATAAGAATTTTCTATTATAAGTTCCATGAACTTTATTGTATGTAAATGTATAGTTCATTAGTCCTTTGGTTTCAATTTATTCTTGTCCTAGTGAACTTTGACTCTACTGCCCACAAAATAGGCATCAATCTAATACCATGCACCAATCTCACACCATCAATAAAACAAGTGAAGGTGATGTTGTCAACTTTCTCTTTCCTACATGGAATCAACACTTAGTTGACCAAGAGTACATATTTTCAGCATTAATAAGTATTCCTTTGGTGTTATTAGATTTTATGCTTCAAATTATATTGTTGAGATATTTACCCTTTAGAGGTGGATTGTTAATTAAATGCTTGATACCACTTAGATTATATGTGAGGATTTCAATATACTTTCTATAGCCTATGGTTAATGTGGGGCCTTGCCTATGTGATGGACAAGTGGTGAAAGAGAGGCATGATTCTTCATGCATAATAAATTGAAAAAATTTTATCCTAATATTAGCCTCCACCAAGATCATATGGCATTGTAGTAATTTTAAATTAGGGCTTGATAGAGTGCCCAAGTGTCTTGATCATGCCATGATGTCATCACAATATTCTTTCTTCTTTTCTATCAAGTATTTTCTACCAATGGAGCCCTTTTCATATGTTAACCTTTCAAACTACTTTCCAATATAGTTGATTGCATTGTTAAGTAGGATATGTATTGCCTTATACTTTTTTCCAAGCCTCTAGCTCAAGAATTCAATGGAAAAATATCCAATGTTACAAGCACTCTTTCCTTCCCAAGCAAAGATGGTTAGATAATTATGAGTAGAAGTGGATCAATTATAGGGAGTTTTTTAATTTTCTTGGAATTTCCTTTTCTTTTCAAGCTTCTTCTTATGACTTTACCAAACTATTATGTCCACGATTGAGAAGAAGTTGAGCTCCTAGATCACCAAGCCTCTTTCTTAGGCTAGAAAATTCTAGATTTATTTCAAAGTTTTGGTCACCACTCATGTCAATTATTCTTCTTGGAGTCAACCCACAATATTGTGTCCCACTTTTTGGTTAAAGTAGGACATTGAAATCAACATGTTTTCACCATTTTTCACTTTATGAAATCTATAGCAACTAAACCATTAATAATTTAAAGATGATGTGAACTAGTGATTTGTGAGGATTTGTGTGTAAATTCTAAATATATATTTGTAAAAAAATAGAAATAAATTGTGATTTTTTTATGTAATTTTTAATAACTTGTTTTTTATAGTAAACAACATTTTTAAACAATGACATTTATGTCATAACACATATATTTTTTACACAGGATAAAATTATAATTTTTAAAATACTAACTTTTAACATCGATAGTGCATGAATATTTTTCATCATTTTTGTTACTTTTTTTAATTAATTTTCGAAGTCAAAGTAATTATAATTTTGACATAGGTGTATGTCATAACCCATATATTTTTATGTATTGAAATTCAATTTTTTTTCTAAAACAAGAACATCAATATCTAGTGCACAAATATTTTTTAGAATTTTGTCTCCATTTTTCTATTGTTCCACATGTATAAAACAAACACCTTGATGTTTGGTGAAAACCTACATTAACAAGAAATAAAAATAAATAATTGTAAAATTAAAATATTCAAAATTATACTTGTTGGAAAGCTTATAATAAGGGTTACATACTTACAAAAATATTTTTTAAATGAATTTATTTGATCCCTCAAAAGGTAACAAAAAAGTGTTTGTTTGTAAAAATTTTGATAGGTGTGAAGGAGATTCCATTATAGGTATGATTTAAAACTAGAGAGGTTCCATCCAAGGGGGTTTGATCTAAGGGGGTATTATCTAACCCTCTTCAACTAAAGTCATTTAAATGGAACCCATCAAGGTTTAAGTCATTATATTTTCTAAAATATATGTGATTTTAAGCGAAAATCAAGATATCCCAAAAGTGGGACTCATTATTGTGGGAACAACCCTTGTTGGCTTCCCTCCCAAACTTCTTACTCAAAAGTTGAGAAATTTCTTAGGGAATTTCTCTAGGCACCTAATGATGGGCATCATGGATTTCCTCATTTTTCTTGGGAATATTGTTGTCTTCCTCATGAAAATGGTGGTTTGGGTTTTCTCTTAATTCATTGGCAAGGTTTATCCCTTTGTGGCAAATGGATTCTCAAAGTTCTTGAGGGAAATTAAGCCTAGAGATTTCTCATAAAGCATTCTACCAGTTTAAGCATCCCTTTTTGGATAATCGTCATGGAAATTTTTGGACCTCGATGCTCTTCTCATCTTAGGAAGCCCATTCAAATTCAAGGAAAAAAATTTATTTAAATTATTGATGCAGGAGCACATGGGTGGACAAACAATCAGCACCAACCAAAAAAATATATGGTTGATTTGTTTCTGAAATCTGGGTTTGTTTTTGTTTGGTTTTCCTCTTTCCTCTCAGCACCTAAACCTCTTAAAATCCACATCTTTATTATGACACTTTGGAAGCAGATATATGTCATGGAGAAATGGTATCTCATTAAATGCAATTGGTTCGTGTAAAGCCAAATCTCCTTTTCTATTGCCAGGCTCATCCTCATAACTAGACATGGACTCCCATCAAATATAACATAATTCATCAATGTTGAAGTTGCAACTACACTGGTAAGCATGTATATAAATGTGGAGGAAGCATAGAATGGTACTTTATTGCATTTGCCTTGGCCGATGTTGAACGCCTATTTAAAAGGATTGGTGCTATAACGGTTAGAATATTTCCTTAGTGTCAATATTTTTCGGACATTATTATCCAAGCTTTCTTATTTTCTTATGGGCTACGAAGAGGATTGAAGATATATTAAGGTGCCTCGTTGAATTCAACTCCATGATATTTCTATTTTTGTGGCCTGCAATGATTGTAGAATATGCACAAAATGGATTTGTTTATTTGTCTCTTTTGATTCCAGAACTAAATCGCAGGAAAACCAAAGAACGAGTATTTAAAATAAACAAAAGTGAGGCGGAATATGCTATAAAAATGTAGCAAAAGAAGGAAACGTGTGGAAACAGCAAAAAGGAGGGTGATTGGAATGAAAGAGAGGAGGACGCCAGGAGTAGAGAAGGCAAAGGGTTGCATAAAGAAATAGAGTAAAAATTAAAACACCACGCAGCAGAGAATTAGAGAGACGCCCACGCAATAGTGAAGATGTGAGTAAGAGGAGAGGGTTCGGCTAAGAGAAATTACTTAGCCTTGGAAGGGAGGCAACACTAGAAGGGGCAAAAGCCTTGAGGACGATGCGGGTGGTGAAGGAAAAACCAGCCCAAAGTTTAAAAATTGAATGTCTGAATGCACAGAAACAATTTAGTGAAAGTCGAGCAAACTTAAAAGGAGGATATGTTGATTTGTGATCAATGGATATGTCAATATGTGAGAGATTATCAAAATAATTAAAATAGATAATTGTTGCAAACTGTTGTTAAGTATTTGAGTATATGAATGCAACATTGTCATTGAATTGAAATTTGTTCATGTCAGTAAAAATCAAATTTGTGTGATGAAATTTTGGTAGAGTTTCTTTTGTTGTGTGAATTTGGGGAGTTCTTAGAAAGAGAGGATTTTCCCTTGCATAAATTGGTATCAGAGAAAGAGATCTTAAGCGTGGGAAGTGATAAACGGTTGTTGAGAGCTCAAAAGGATTGTTGCAGATGCATGTGGACTCTCAAACAATTGAGAGCTGAGAATGACAAGTGTTGATTGAAAAAAAAGATGTCGCCACAAAGAGGAAGACCCAAATTGGAAGTAGTGTTGGAACGATTTTGAGACATGATAATAGATGATATCAAAAACAAAGTGAGATTAGTTTTTGGTAATGCAACAGATCTTGAGAATGAGGAAGAAAGCAAAGAGGAAGAGAAATGAGGAGAAGAAGAAGAAGAGCTAGAGGATGTCGGACAAGAAAGATTTTTGAGAGCTCTTTCAAGAATAACAAAAAGTAGTAAAATAGACATGTGCCAAAAAAATTTGGAACATTAAATCCAGAAGAGCTAATCAATTGGATTGGAGAGTTGGAGGAATACTTCAAAATGGAGGAAATTAGAGACGCGCATTAAGGTAAGTGCAGAAAGATGGGTCGCAATTTTGTGGCCAACTTTTTTAAAAAAATTTGAAAGCTCATAACACGAGCGCGTTATAATGTGCTCACGTTATGGCTTGGTGTGTCGAGCGTGAGGTTCGGTCATAATGAGCCCATAACGCAAGCGCCTTATAACACGCTCACGTTATGACATATTAAAAGCAAAAAAAATAGAAATCGAATTCATTCTTGCTTTCGACTGTGTTTTTTTTGTTGCCCGCGGCCAAAACCCCATATTCCGCACTTGCATTCTAGGAGGCGGCATTTTGGAAAATTCTTCATCAACAATTGTTGTTTCATTGCTAGGATGTTGCCACGTCGATGAGGAGGTCTGAGAGGTAAGGATTGTTTGTTTTTTGTTTTGAATTTGTTAGTTTTAGGTTGTTTTTGATGTTTTTTTTTTAATTTGTAGGAGATGTTAATAAACCTGCAAATCCTCCTCAAAATCCTGAACAAGCACAACAACAACAAGATGAACAAAATCCTAAACAATAACAGCAAGAACAACAACAACAAAATCCTCAAGTTAATCAACCACAACCTCAATCTCCTCCACCAATCCCTCAACATCCTCCTGGAACTCAACAAAACTTAATGAGTGAAATTGAGAACAATAAAAAACAAATTGAGGATTTAATCAGGAGGTTGAACGATCCAAATGGTTCAACCACAGAAAGAATGACCCTGACAACTTCACTGAAATAAATGTTAAAACATGTAGATTCAATCAACAAACCATTAACTGGTTGGCGGGATAGGAGGCAGGTGGCTAGGGCTTATTACCAAGATAAATTATCATATAAAGATGTAAAAGATTTAAAAATTACAAAAGGTGATTTGTGCTCATTATTCACTGACCCATGGTCAAAATCAAATCTTACACTCAATGTGAAGAGGTTTCTTATTCATTGGTACCACCACCAACAAATTGGGAACCTTTTTGGGGATAGGTGGTACACGATTTTTGATTACCCACCATGCAACAATTGTGAAGTCCTGCAATATTTCCTTAGGAAACTATACTGTGGATTCATCTTGAATAAAATTCCAAATTATTTTGATATGAGGGACTTCCAGGGGAGAGGTGGGGACTCGGCTCAAGATAGACCAGGTGCACAACTGGATCCTATGCGGCAAGGGAGATGACCTCTCGCTAGGCTGTCTCATGAGCACATCGTTATCCCTTCCATCGTGAAGGAGAGTGTCAACGTAGAGACTTTGCAAGCCATCAGCACTTTGACCCAGAGCATCAAACAACATACTAACCCTATTCTATAGCACCATCCAAGGGAGTCTTCGAGTGGTGGGCTTTGATCCCATTTGTGTCAATCTTGCAGGGCGACTTGTTCATATGACCCCATCGACACTCATGAGGCTGCTACGCAGGATCCGTTTGCAGCTATGGAGATGGCGAGGGTAGCTGACATTTTGCATCAGGCCTATGGCATTGACACTCAGGTAAAATTTAGCATGTTCATTGAATTTAATTTATTAAATTTCAATTTTGAAATGCAAGATTAACTAATTTAGTTTTATGATTTTAATAAAATTGTAGGGTTACAGTGTTGATACTAGATACACTGGCTCTACACCTGCTTATTTCTCCACTGCACCTACCATTGAGGTATGTAACTAGTAAACAATTATAAATTGATTACATGTTAATAGCATTGTTTTATGAATGGTATTTTAATATGTGATTTTGCATGTTGAATAGGCTAATATTGGAGCTTTTGAGGGAACACCTCCTAGTGCTAGTGGATTTAGTCAAACCTTCACACAGGTAATAGAATAAAGATTTTAAGTAATGAATTGTACTTAATAGATTTGTGTACATAGTTTATATTCATATCGTTGATTACATTGCATTGCACATCTTTTAAACTCAAAGCATTACTTCACATTCCATAACTAATAACTAGATGTTGATAGATGAAAAAAATTCAACTACAATATAGTTGTTTAGAAAGTCAACATAAGCAGTGATGCAATTACTTCACATAGCATAAGTAATAAGTAGGAGTAGCTTCCAATTGCATTTGCTTGTCATGGCATTCCATAAGACCACTTTTTATTGAGTCATCTTTTCAAACAGTTTGTTTACTTGTCTATGTTATGGATGCTTGGAAGGAATATATGAAAGAATAATAGTAAGCAATAGCATAGGCAAGGCAACGATTTGTTTAAAAAAATTCCTCAAATAAATGCGGTCTCATGGTGATGTCCATCAACACGAGACCCAATTTCTTTGAGGCACTTTTTCAAACAGCTCACCACCTTTTCTATGCTACCACATGTTCCATACATGTCTACCAAAGCATTTTATCAAACAATTCATTTCCTCGCTGCTATGGCTAAAAGCTTAAAAAAGGTGCTTTCCAAAAACCTATGGATTCTTAGAAAAAATCTATCAAAGCATAATAGTAATCAATAGCATAGACAAGGCAGTGAGTAGTTTGAAAAAATGCCTCAAATAAATGTGGTCTCATGGCATGATGGAATGGCATTCCATCACCATGAGACCACATTTCTTCAAGGAATTTCTTCAAACTACTCACTGCCTTTTATATGATACCACATTTTCCATACATGTGTACCAAAGCATTTTACCAAACTACTCACTTCCTTGCTGCTATGGCTAAAAGCCTAAAATAGGTGCTTTCCAACAAACTATGGATGGTTGGAAAAATTTATATCAAAGCATAATAGTAAGCAATAATACCATAGAGAAGGTAATGAACTATTTTTAAAAATGTCTTAAAGAAATTCGGTCTTATGGTGATGGAATTCCATGACGTGCATTTTTTTGTAATGGAATTCCATCACCATGAGACCCCATTTATTTGAGGCATTTTTTCAAACAGTTAACTACCTTCTCTATGCCACCACAATTATCGTACATGTCTATGAAATCATTTTATCAAATGGTTCACTAGCTTGCTACTATGGGTAAAATCCTAAAACCATGTGCTTTCGAACAAGATATGGATAGGGAAAATAGTAAGCATGATAGTCAGAAATATATAGTTTAATAAGTACTCAAAATTTTATTCATTATCTCATACATTATAAGTCATGACATGGATCACTATTGTATTTTTCGTGATTGAATAATTTCTTGTTTTATTTTTAGTTGTTGCATGCGGAAACACCTCTAAATATTCAGAGGGCAATGGAGATTGGTGTTTCATTTGCGATAGAATCCTCGATGGCTCTGACAAGGGAGGTATGAGGAAAATTACTAAATTTCAATTTACATTCGTTGTTATAGATGTTAGTTAGTGAAAAATTAAACCATTATTGATTCATAGTTTAATTTCTATTTGAATGGTTTATGCAGGGCTTCAACATGCCTCAGCATGGGAATTTGAATATTTCCCTCATGGAGAGTGATCATCAGATGGCGGTAAGTGATTATTTTGTTAAATATATCATTTTTTGAATGTAATTTCTATATATTAATGTCTTTACTTCTTATTGTAACAGAATTATATAAGACTTGACTAAGAACTAAACCCTAGGTGGAGGAGCAGGAGCACTCCTTGATTGTAGCATAAATGAGTGATAGACGTATCGCCATCTGATTGACAAGCAAAGGGCAAGAATTTATTTCAAGGGGATGGAGAGTGATGACTTATGATTCCAGATCCCCTTGTTGTATGCCTATATGGCATTTTTGTACATATTGTGTATTGGATATATTTGACATTGTATGCCTATATGCCATTCTCATAAGCCTATATGGCTATTTTGTACCTATATTTATACTTATATCAACATATATTGATGTCTGCCTACATGGATATTTGGTTAATACAAATCTTTTTTATCGATGGTGTCCATATTTGCATTATAAATCCATGGTTCAATAGATATGAGTTACGTGTATTCAATTTTATACTTTACAACTTATGTGTTTTCATGTGTATACCTTGTATTCATGCATATACTTCATATTTATTAATGTATACTATGTATTCATGTGTATACTTCAAGGCTTAAGTGTTTTTGAGTACTTGTGCTTCCCTTATCCACACGTACATGTTTGACTTATTCACATGTATACTTATTAATTGATTAGCCCTTGCATTGATCATTGTTGTCCTTCATGATTTGTCTTGAATATTAATTGATTGATGCTAAACAACTTTATTAGTCGATGCTAAACAACTTCAATATTTCTAGGAATACTAGTAGAGTTACAAATTCCAAAATTGCACAAATTGAAAAGAAAAGATTAACTGCAAATAAATGCACTGATTATTAACTTGATAATTGATTAAGAATGAGTATAAAATATATCAAGAGATGAGACTTCTAGAATGGAAAATGCCAACTAGAAAATAGGTAAAGCATTCCCAATACTTTGAAAGTAATAATCCACCCAAAATTGCAATGGGAGAGAAGTGATGCAGATCAGGGAGGCCTTCAATTACCAATCACAAATTTAACTGATTTCAACAAGCCTTCAATCTCCAAAACCTTCACTAGGGTGATTCCCTTCACAACTTCACTATTTGCTTTGTACGTCTACAGACCTAGTTTCTTGGACCTATCTCACAACTCCACTGTCAAATCCATTCACCAATTATATACTCAGACACCCTTTAAGGCATACCAAAACATATCTCAAAAGCTCATATAACTCTAGTGGAACAAATCCCTCTAACTGATGCTTCTACGTTGTTCCCTCAAGCCAAATAGGCCTAATTTAGAAATAAAATATCCTCTAACCAAACTTCCAACCCCAAATACCTATGGACAATCATTCACCAGTCTATAAAACCACCAAATCTACAACTTTTATCCAGTGAACCGCTCACTAAGTCCTCTTTATACAAAACCCTCATTTTTAGCAAGTTACAAAGGGGTTTACTGAAAATCCCACTTCCCAACTTCTTTACGCTTCACTAATGCATCAAACATGATTCAAATGGCCTGTGCATGCTTAATCTATCACCAAAATTTGCTTCTCCAAGAGTTTTCCTCACCTACTCACCTTTAACCATTAAATTTCACTCAAAAAATTCAAATTTGACAACTATCCTACTCCCAAAACCATTCATTCAACTAAATCCTACCATATAGGGCCCATTCCACTCAGATACAAGAGTTACAACTAGTGGAATGGGCCATAATCACATTTTTATGTCTTCAAAACCTTAAAATTGGAGTTTTAGACTCGCCTATAGGGAAACGTCAATAAGATTTTGCAAACCCAATGGGAACGCCTCAAACTCAGTCAAAATGATAAATAGGACACTGAAACAACAATTCAAATCAATTTGGAGTCACCATCAAGCCGTATAGGCCGTGCAACGAATTGCAAAATGAAAGTTGCGCCACTTTGCAACTTTACATTGCTTGCATTTGACACTTTTTCCATCATGTGAAAATTGGACACCACAGGAAAAGGACTCTGAGATAACGAAAATCGAGAGAGGTTATTGTAGAGGGGCCCAACGCGATCACGTAGGCTTAGACGGAGAGTTCGTAAGCATCATGGTTTTTGAGTAATAGCCCATCAAAGATTGCTTCCCTTTTGCACTTTGGACCCTTAAGGGATCAATCTGGTTGAACATAGCTCGAAGCGATTCCGCATGTTTGGGTGTGAAAGAGGACCATTCCTAGTGTAAACATACCTATTCGGATACATTGGAACACTCTATTTGGTCACATGAGTTGCAGAACGAAAGTTGCACCACTTTGCAACTTTCAACTACTTGCATTTGACAACTTTTTTCCCCAGAGAAAATTTTCCACCATGGGAAAATGCCTCTGAAATAGAAAAAACCGAAAGAGTTTATTGTAGAGGGGACCAACGTGATCCCATAGGATTAGACGAGAAGTTTCTAACCATCATGGAATCCAAATAATACAATGTTGAAGTTTGCAGCCATTTTGCACTTTGGACCCTTAAGGGATCGATCTGGTTGAACGTAGCTCAGAGCGATTTCGCATGTTTGGGTGCAAAAGAGGATCATTCCTAGCATAAAAATACCTATTCATATGCGTTGGAACACTCTATTTGGTCACACGAGTTAAAAAATGAAAGTTGCACAACTTTGCAACTTTTAACTACTTGCATTTGACAACTTTTTCCCCAAGTGAAAATTTGCTACCACGGGAAAATGCCTCCGAGATAGTGAAAATCGAGAGAGGTTATTGTAGAGGGGCCCAACGCAATCTCATAGGATTAGACAAGAACTTTATAAGCATCATGATATCTGAGTAAAACCATGTTGAATTTTGTAGCCATTTTGCACTTTGGACCCTTAAGGGATCGATCCAGTTGAACGTAGCTCAGAGTGATTTTGTGTGTTTGGGTGCGAAAGAGGAATATGCCTAGTGTAAACATACCTATTCAGACACATTGGAATACTCTATTGTGTCACACGAGTTGCAAAACAAAAGTTGCACCACTTTGCAACTTTCAACTACTTGCATTTGACAACTTTTTCCCCAATAGAAAATTCGCCACCATGGGAAAATGCCTTCGAGATAGAAAAAACCGAGAGAGGTTATTGTAGAGGGACCCAACATGATCCCATAGAATCAAACAATAATTTTTTAAGCATCGTGGTATCCGAGTAACACCATGATAAATTTTGCAACCATTTTCCACTTTGGACCCTTAAGAGATCGATCTGGTTGAACGTAGCTCGGAGTGATTATGCGTGTTTGGGTGTGAAAGAGGACCATGTCTAGCATAAACATACCTATTCAGACACGTTGGACACTTCATTTGGTAACACGAGTTGCAGAATGAAATTTGCACCACTTTGCAACTTTCAACTACTTGCATTTGACAACTTTTTCCCCAAGTGAAATTTTGCCACCACAAGAAAATGCCTTCGAGATAGTGAAAACTGAGAGAGGTTATTGTAGAGGGGCCCAACGCAATCCCATAGGATTAGATGAGAATTTTCTTAAGTGTCACGGTATTTGAGTAACACCATGCTGAAGTTTGCAACCATTTTGCACTTTGGACCCTTAAGGGATCGATCTAGTTGAACGTAGCTCGGAGTGATTTCGCATGTTTAGGTGCAAAAGAGGACCATTCCTAGCATAAACATACCTATTCGGATGTATTGGAACACTCTATTTGGTCACACAAGTTGCAAAATGAAAGTTGCACTACTTTGCAACTTTCAACTACTTGCATTTGACAACTTTTTTCCCAAGTGAAAATTCGCCACCACGGGATAATGCCTCTGAGATAGTGAAAAATGAGAGAGTTTATTGTAGAGGGGCCCAACATGATCCCATAAGATCATACGATAATTTTCTAAGCATCACGGTATCCAAGTAACACCATGTTGAAGTTTGCATCCATTTTGCACTTTGGACCCTTAAGGGATAGATCTGGTTGAACATAGCTTGAAGCGATTCCACGTGTTTGGGTGTGAAAGAGGACCATGCCTAGTGTAAACATACCTATTCAGAGGCGTTGGAACACTCTGTTTGGTCACACGAGTTGCAGAACAAAAGTTGCACCACTTTGCAACTTTCAACTACTTGCATTTGATAACTTTTTCCCCAAGTGAAAATTTGCCACCACAGGAGAATGCCCTCGAGATAGCGAAAACGCGATCCCATAGGATTAGATGAGAAGTTCCTAAGAATCATGGTATCTGAGTAACACCATGCTGAAGTTTGTAGCCATTTTGCACTTTGGACTCTTAAGGGATCAATCTGGTTGAACGTAGCTCGGAGCGATTTTGTGTGTTTAGGTGAAAAAGAGGACCATGCCTAGCATAAACATACCTATTCAAATACGTTGGAACACTCTTTTTGGTCACACGAGTTGCATAACTAAATTTGCACTACTTTGCAACTTTATATTGATTGCAATTGACACTTTTTCCAGCAAGTCAAAATTGGACACCACGGAAAAATGACTCTGAGATAACAAAAACTGAGAGAGGTTATTGTAGAGGTGCCCTACATGATCTCGATACCTCAGATGGAATGCTCGTAACCAACACGGTATCTGGGTAACAAGTCGTCGAAGATTGTTTCCCTTTTGCAATTTGGACTATTAAGGGATTACGTTGCTTGAATTAACAATGTTTGAGGGAAGCAATAAATTTTGATGTAGAGCAGGGAGGAAATAAACCTACAATCACAATTCAAGCCTTTATAAACAACTTTGCAACCCTTTTAAACCTATCTCTCCAACTCTTCACAAATTCACTCAAATTCCCATGTAGGTCTACAGACCTAGTTTCTAGACCAAAACTCTCATATCCAATCTCAAAACCACTAACCAATTGTATTTTTAGACACCCTTCAACATCTTACAGATCATATCTCAAAAGCAACATAGGTCACTTTGGACCAACTTCTCCAAAATCATGCAATTATGTTGTCCTAGACCTCAATTAGGTCACTTTAACAAAGCATCACCCACTCATACACCTTTCCAACCCTAAATCTTCATGGAAAGTCACTTACCAGTCTACAAAACCTCCAAATCCACAACTTTTGATCAAAGAATCATTTCCTATGACACCAAAACATGAAACCCTCACTTTATGCCATTCCAAAGGGGTTTATTGAAAAAAATTGTTCCAGGCTTCTACATAGACAACCAAGGCCTCAAACACCTTTATTTATGTCTGCACATGCTTGAAGGTTCATCAAAAAAATTTACCCCCAATATTTTCTACGACTTCCCTCCTCTAACCATCAAATTTCACTCAAAATACACAGTTTGACAATTAGGGCATCATGCCCAGGCACTCAACTCGCCTTCCCTAACCTTCCAAAGCTTAAAACACTTCAATATATTCCTACTCATGCCAAATAAATCATCTCTCAATGTTGCCTAATACAATTTCACCAAAACCCAACATCGAAACTCTATTTTTAAGCCAAAATTCACCCAATTTCCTCTGGGACAACAACCAAAAACACTCCTAAACATTTTCCCTACTCCTAAATCTTATTCTTGCATCTAATCCTACCATTTTGAACTCATTCCACCGAGCCATAGAGAGAAACGATAGGTGGAATTAGTCATTTATTCATTTTTGGTCTTCAAACCCTTATGGTTGGTTGTACAAACCCGCAGTTAGTAATTTGACAATAAAATTCTTTAAACTTAATGAATTTCCTTCACTCCAAAGACAAAATATAGCTAACACCTGGTGCATGGGCACCAAGAAATTTTTTGAAATTTAGGTGTTGAAGTCTTGTTTTGAGTTAAATAAGGTCATATAGACCATTTTCATGATGTAATAAGCCTATTTTGATGGTCATTAGATGATTAGAAGGTTTTATGAGTCCATTAGGTTAGGAATAGGATAGATGTTGATTCTTGGAGCAGGGGAGATCATTTTGGAGTCATGGCATGTAACCTTGGTAGTGAAAATGAGTGATTTTGAGTGAAATTCAATGGTTTTAGGGTGAGAATGAATGAAATCCATTAGGGTAGTAATTTGTGAGAGTCTTTTAAGCATTTACAGACATCTTATGGTATTTTTGGAGTGTCTGTTGTGAGATTTAAGTGTGGGAAGAGTGATTTTCAATAAGGATCCTAGGAAAACCTAGTCTTGGAGGTTTGAAAGTGAGGGTTTAGTGGATTGGTAGCTTGGTGAGCATTTGGAGCTCTCAAAATTGTGGAATCTTGTGTTTGGTAACCCAACTAAATATTTTCCTTCAAGTTCCCAACATATTTAAACCTTAACCAACCTATGAAAATGGATCTAACTGCCCTTTGAATGCCCATGACCGTTGGGGTTCTTCAAGTTTACATTTTTTTGCAGTTTTTTCACATTGACAACTTTTCAATTTTTGCAATTTTACATCGTTTTGACAAATATGCAACATGAACTCCAAACTAACCCCAAAACCAACTAACATGACTTATTACATTATAAATTGGTCTAATATTACCTTATTCAATTGAAAAAACTCAAAACACAAAACTAACTTAAGACTTCCATGAACCAAATTTGCTCAATAACCTTGGTGCCTTGCACCAAATTTCAATATTTGAGTAAATATCATTACAAGTAAATCTCATTACAATTCCTTAGGTAATTCATTCTCACATATCTTATATAATATCACTCATACATTCGATATTTTCTTATAATTTTTACATCATAGGTGTTCATGATGAGGTTAACTTCAAATGAGTAACTTGAGATTCCCTTGCTAAGCTTCACACGCGATCCCATAATGGCTTCAAATCATAATTGATATTTATCAAGATTATCAAAATAAGGATGTTGCATTGCTTTTTTGGCTGAGATTTTGTTCGATGGCTCATAAATCATCATTTTTCGCAAGGAGAGACCAATCAATTTTCAGTAGTTTACTTACAAATACGCAAAGGAAAAGAAGAAAAAGAAAGAGCATCCAACATGGAAATGAGATGAAAATAGATGGAAGGCACTTATAGACAACAAATCCACACCATTTGGTTCCAATTCAAGAACAACAAGGCATAAATCTTGATGCTTCCATTAAGGATAGGCATGCTAGTCTCTCAACTTACTCACTCTTGGTCATACATCTTCACTAGGAATTCCAAGATACCTATTGCACACAACACCTCTCATGAATAGAATAACTTGAAATTAGAGATGCTCTTATAATTTCTACATCATAGGTGCTCATGATAAGGTTAACTTGAAATGAATCTTGAAATTCCCTCACCAAGCTTCGTACACACTTTTGTAATTACTTAAAATCATAATTGAGATTTGTCAAGATCATCAAAATAAGGATGTTACATTGCTTGTTTGGCTGAGATTCTCTTGGATGGCTCATAAATCTGCATTTTTTCTGCAAGGGGACACCAATCAATTTTTAGAAAGTTACTTACAAATAGGCAAAGTAAAAGAATATGATAGCATTGGCATCGAACAAATTAATGTGCATACAAGTATAAATTAATAAGAACCAATGTGCATACTTACAAATTAATCCAACAAACCATCTGGATCTGCTCTACTCTTTATTGTGTCAAGTATTACCTCATGGTTGGACTCACGGACCTTCCACAAGGTCTTGTTCAAATTCTTACCCCCATATTTGGTCAAACAAACATTGGATGCCACGACAAGGTTCGAGTAATGAAGAATCTTACGATGCATGTCAAAGTCCTGAAAAAGCCAATGTTTAACACTCTTATGTAGGTACCTTCTAAGCCATGTTCCAGTAACAACAACTGAGCCTATAGGGTATTCGATGTCTTCTCCATCTATAACTGGGGCCTCCAATTTCTTTTTGGCCTCAACACAATGACACAAGTAATAGCCCATTCCCTCTTCATTGTCTTCATCAGTAATAACTACATAAACATTATGAATACAAGGCAAAGTAAGATAATAATAAGAATTTCAAAAACTAAGAAAATAGATATATTACCTGGTTGAACTAGATCTCATATGTGGTCAAAGTCGATCGATGATTCCATATGTGTCAGTTCCAATGTCGTCGGAGGGCAATACGTGTGAAGTGGGCTAAGATAACTTGTCAACCATCTGTCAACCCACTCCCTTGACTCACAATCATTCTAGGCATGCATTGTACATGAAGAACAAAAGCATGCCATCTTTCGTGTATTGATACTCCATGAAACTGCATTTGAGCTAAGGAAAGAATGTAGCTCACTCGATCTTGTTAGTGTGCAACAATCCTCATACGGTGCAATGTTAGTATCATCCATCAACCAAAAAAATCTACAAACTGAATATGTACCTTCATTACCTGGACCCATCGAAGCATTGCACCACTCGATGATTGATCTTCCATCTGTCAACTTTGCACTGTCTTTATACTTTAAATCTTCTCATGTTAATGCTCTTTTCATGCATGCTCCTACACCATCATGCTCCCCCTTTCCATGTTCAGCCTCACAAAAGTTCCACATATGTTGAACACCTATAATGACATGCATCCTGCTCAACCAATAGAACATGTGTGAGTTCTTGAACTATGTTGCATAGTTATCCGACCATATTATATGTCAATCGTATGCTATGCCCCTCTAAGCCAAATCACTATAGAACATCTGGAAGCATCCTTGCACTAACTCTGGAGAATGTGTGCGATCATCACTAATATAAAAGTGATACTTCCTCAATACCTTCCTTTGGTCCTCTGTACTATCAACTGCATGAATGAATGCTATGTGCACAAATATCAAAACCTGTGTGGAGTTGTAATACTATGACTGCACCTCACGCTATGGTTGTAGAGTGTATTTCTCTACAAATTCAACCATTGATACTATGCTGCCAACTGGAAAGGTGTCCTTGCATAGCTTGAATTGTGTGTCCATCCATTGGGGCTCTATGGATATGCCTTACATACTCAAACACTATATTGTCACGAAACATGGACATAAACTGATACACTAGAATATTCTCAATAACCAAATCACACCTCTTTGCTTGAGACCCATCGTTTATAACGTATGCCACTATTTTGTACTTCCCAAACTCTACTAGTTTTTGTCCCACCTCATCTGTGCTTTCCATATGTTTACATACTGGCATATGTTGCAATCCATCGCAACACTCACATGAACCATCCAAGCATGTTCTCCTGTAGAATATTTGGTCATCCTCTATTTCACATAAAAAAATGATAAGGACTCTCTTGATGATGTTGGTGGGGCTTCTAAGCCATGATCCTGCAAAACATCGTTAGTATGCAAATCTAAACATATAGAATTCAATATGTAGTCTACAACAATAAGTAGTGTGTGTGTGATTTATCTTGACATAAAAAGGTTTAAGCATTTCAAAATATCTTTTACAAATACTAATTTGAGGACAATCCTGTTGAAATTTATGAAAAAATTGGGTTTGAGTCATATCCAAAAAATGCTTTGGATGTGGCTCACAGTTCCAACTACCAATTCTCCTTCTTACCACATCCCTTTGATTCGAAGATGGCCTTGCTTTATTCTTCCAATACTCTTCAATTAGTTTTCTCAATGCTTCAACAAATTTTTTATCTTTTTGTGGTAGTCTCCCCGAGAATGCCCATAATTCATTTGAATCGATGCCCTCAATTATTTTTCATCTTTAAAGGGCTCTTGATAAAGTTCTTCTACAAATTCTCATTTGTTCACTCATCCTTTTCATGAGACGAGCTCTCTTTGTTTGACTACTTACCAAAGTTGATGTAATGACACGTCGAGTGACATTACTATCCTTTGAGCGTGAGGTCTTACCCACACTCTCATAAGCATCCATTAGATTCTTCACAATAGTGTTTTCACTCGATGCATTCAATGTTCTCAACCCAAGAGTCTTCGTGATGTTTTTATACTTTATACCCTGCATCATTTCAACAAATAGTTGACATCTTGCAGTCTCATTTATCCTTTCAAAGAACAAATTTCAAATCTTATCAAAATATCTTCTACAAGTGTGTGCTACAATCTTACCTTCCATGTGCTTCAAAATATCCTCATCAATATTAATCAAATACTTTGGCTTTCTACGCAAAATTCTAGGTGGTTTTCTCCTAGGTATATACTCCTCAACATTACGAATTTCATCAATATTTAATTGAGGTGGGCTAGATTGTGTACCTTCGTTCATGGGTGGAGTAGAAGACATACCTTGAGGTTCACGTGGGGATGATGGCATACCTTATTCATCAAATCTGAGTGATGATGTACTCTCAACTTCAGATGCGTTTGATGGTGTCCAGCCATATTCACTTGTGATAGATGGTGTCCCTCCATATTCACTTGTGGTAGATGTTGTCCCTCCATATTCGCTTGTGCTTAATGGTGTCCCTTCATATTCACTTGTCATAGAGGGTGTGTCTCCAACTATAGTATCTGAATCTGTCTTACCACGATGCTTTCACATTCATGCATTTTGTGCTGCCAATTCCTGTTTTCTTTTTTACGGTTGAGGTTCCTCTTCAGTTGGCTTGTTTTTGTCGATCGTTTCCAATTTATTATTTTCACGATATGCCGCCACCTATTCTTTCTCCTTTTCTTTGAAGGTTTCATACTCTTCATCTATTAGTTTATTCCTTTTTTTGTTTCTTCAGCATGGTGGATAATTTTACCTATCGCATGGTAATGAGACAAATATTATTTCCTAAAAAATGTATCCATTCAAATAAATGAAATATATGTCATTCAAGGCTTCAAAAAACATGCTTACAATCATCCTCTAGAAGATTATTTCTAGCATAGACAAAGGTCACATGAATTTTTTCGATGGAATTCCTTAAATAAATGTGGTAATGTGGCATGCCATGATTGCAAGATATGCTGAAAATGGAAGTATGGAGAAGCCATGTGGTGCAAGGGCACCTAGCTAAGTTGTAATTTTGGTTTTGTGATAAGTCATTAGGTGTGCTATGTCTTTTTTATCATGAATAAGGTCTGAAACCCTATTTTGAAGGGTTGTGGTTGATTAAAATGAGAAATTGACTCATTCCACCTATTTTCAATGCTACCACTCAGTGGAATGAGTCCAAAAGGTATGAGTTTGAGCAGGGAATAAGATTTGGTGAGGTTTTGATTATGAGAAGGAAAGTGTAGTAAAAACTTGGGATAAAAAAATTTAAGGTTTTTTAAGCTTATGCAGGTCATTTGGAGCATTTTTTATGCTTTGGCAAGTTGAGATAGGGTGTGGGAATAGGACTTTCAATAAACCCTATTTTGAGGTTTTGAGACACTAAAAATGCATTTATTCTTATTATCTCTGGTGGTTTTGCTTGAAACTAATTGGAAAGAAGGATATTAGGTAGTTTTCAATGTTTAAGAAGGATTCAAGAGTTGGGAAGATGATTGGAGTGATTTTGAGTTATTGTCCTAGATGTTTCCTTATGAGTTTTAACCCAAAATGGAGGTTTGAAGTAAGAGTATGATGAAATAACAGTGGTAAAGTTTGGGAGTTGGTTTTTAAAGTATGTGAAGGCTATTTCTAAGGCTTTCAAAGTTTTGGTAGAGTTTGGGGTGTTGTGGAAGCCCAAGTTTCAATAAACCCTCCTTGGTTGCAAGCCTATTTGGCTTTAAAGCTAGGTTCTAAGCATTTAGTGAGTAAAATCTTTGTAGCTCTACCCAATATTGTGAGAATGGTCTTTGGGTAGTTGGTCTAGTGTGTTGGAATTGAAATTAGTGATGGGTTAAAATATTTTAATGGTGTCTCTTTGGGAAAGTGGCCTAAATGGCCTTGTTGGCTTAGCGGATGGTCCAAGAGCACCTTATAAGCTCATTTTTTGTCAAAAAGGTCATTTTTAGTGAGCATGGTCAAATGCTAGGTTTTAGTTAGTGTTGAGTATTTTTTTTTCAGTAAGGTCAATTAGACCATTTATAATTTATTTGGAGTTAAGAGATTTTATTTTTATCATAGCTTGCCATTGGCAAAATTGTGGTCAGGAAAAGTTACTAAAAAAATGCAAAAGTTGCAGAGTTAAGTGCATGCAAGGTTAGGTAATTAGAATTTCAATTATAGGAATTGGTTTATGTTTTTATGAGTACATAAATGTGACAAGAACCTCGAGGAAGAGGGGAGAGATTTGTAAAATGAAGAAGAACAAAAAGTATTCCCTGTTTTTAGTGAAAATTATGAGTTTTGACTGGTAAAATTATGTTTCAGACCACTGTACGGTCCCGTAAAAGTGGTTCATGGTATAAAATAAATTGGAAACTTTAAAGGCGTGTATTATCTTTCATTTTTATTTTATTTTTATTAACATTTATGGAGATTTGTGAGTTTTATGGTCTTTTTGGTGTTAACGGGTCTGTAACCCTATTTTGGGGTTTTTGAACACTAAAGAATGCATGTATGAACTTTTCCTTCGGTGGATACATCTAGAACTTAGTGAAATGAAGGTTAATAGTTTTTTTTTTCAATTTTTAATAAGGTTTCAAGATTTAGGGAGTTGATGGAAGTGTTTGGTGAGTTGTTGTCCTAGATGATTCTTTGTTTGCTTTGACCAAAAATGGTGGTTTGAAGTAAGGGTTTGAGGAAATAATAGTGCTAGAGGTTGGGAGTGAGTTTATAAAGCATGTGTAGACTATTCCTAAGGTGTTCCAAGTTTTTTTAGAGTGTTGGATTTTATGGAGGACCGATTTCCAATAAACCCTCCCTAGTTGCAAGCCTATTTGGCTCTAAAACTGAGTTCTAAGCATTTGGGTGAGTAAAATATTTGTAGCTCTACCAATATGGTGAAAATGGTCTTTGGGTAGTTATTCTAGAGGGTTGGAATTGAAATTAGTGATGAGTTTTAATATTTTAAGGGTATCTCTTTGTTAAAGTGGCCTAAATAGCCTTGTTGTCTTAGCGGAGTAGTGCTAGGTTGATTCATTTCTTCCAAAGGAGTCTATGGTGGGTTTAACATATGTTTAGGTTCTTGGAAAAGGGTATCCAGAAAGGTTAATATAGTCTTAATTGGTGATCAGGATAAAAATATATGAGTGACTGTCCTATGAGGAAGGACTACTAGCTTGTAGGTGGTTATGGAGTAGAGGATACAAATGGAGTAACCTGGTAGTTTGAGTGGTCAAGTTGTGTTTGATTATTTATTTTAATCTTGTTAGATGCCTTATAAGATTCATGCAAAGTCCTTAAAACATTAGTGTGGATTTGAGTCCTTGGAAGCCTATTCCTTTGATGAGGCTTTAAGAGAGTGTTTGGAAGTCTGTCAAGAACTAATCTCTAAATCTTTGTTCAAGTTTATTGTCAATCCCTACAAGCTTTGCATCAGCAGAGAAGTACTAGTTTTAGTTTTTTCTTCCAAAAGAGTCTATAGTGGTTTTGACATATGTTTTAGATCTTGGAAAATGGTATCTAAAAAGGTTTTTACAGACTTGATTGGTGAACTGAGTCAAAAGATATGAGTGGTAGTCCCTATGGAAGGACTACTAGCTTGTACGTGGTTTGGAGTAGTTTTTCTACAAAATGGTGTTTCTCGGTAGTTTGAGTGGTCAAGTTGTGGATGGTTTATTATCTTAATCTTGTTAGATGCCTTATAAGATTCATGCAAAGACCTTAAACCCTTGGTGTGGATTGGAGACCTTGGAAGCCTATTCCTTTGATGAGACTTTGTGAGTGTGTTAGGGAATCAATCAAGCCCTAGTCTTTAATTCTTATCAAAAAAATTGTGTAGTCATTGATCCTTTGCATCAATTTTCATGCAAGAAATGGTGCCTACAGGTTAGGGTTTGGTGAAATGATAGTGGTAAAGGCTTGGAGGTGATTTGGTTACTATGTGTGAATTAGAGATTTTGGAGAACTAATACTTGTTTTGTTGGTTGATTTTTGTGATAAGTGTGTTGTAGGACCTCCCCTAGTTACATCAGTAAAGGTTTGGAGTCAAGATTTTTTGTTTTAGTGCTTTATAGCAATGTGGAAACAAGGTACAAATTGGTGTCTTGGTGAGAATGTTTGATGAGTTGAATGATTCAGAGTTTTCCAATGGTGTTTTTGTTTTGAACCAGTCAATATAATGATGTTCAAGATGTTTTTAGGGTCTGTGGTGAGTTGGTAACCTAATTTGGTAATTTGGTGCCTTTTAGCAAAGTGAAACAAGTTATAAAGTTGTGGATTTTGGTTGAAAGTTTTGTTGATCTTCTCAGCTTGGGATTAGGGTCAGAATTACCCTTGAAGTTTGTGGAATTGTGTAGATGCTTTGCATCAGAAATTTTTGGAGAGTGGTATGCACATCCACAATAAAGGATTGAGAGATGATGTTTTTTTTACTTCCTTAAAACTTATGTCATATGTGTGTGTGTGTGTGTGTGTGTGTGTGTGTGTGTGTAAAAAATGTGGAAGCATACACAAGGTAAGTCAATTGTTAAATAGCAAAATGCCTAAAAGAGATGTGGTTTAAAAATGTAATTGGCAAGTGTATAGAATTGTGTAATTTAAAATGTGCATTGACAACCAAAGGTTATAATGACAAACAAACAATGATCAACATGGAATATGAAAAATAAAAAAAATGAAACCAAGCCATAATAGAATGAAAGAAAATGTGTAAAGACTTCACATACCTAAAAAACCAGAGTTTGAAATGGAGGATTTATACCCAATTATGTATCTTTTGCTTCTTCTTTCTTCAAACTCCTCAACAATTTAAATTTTTCAAAAGCTTGTTCCCCTCCAAACTTCAATTGTATATCACTTTTGAATGGAATTCAGACTTAAATTGATATTATATGCCTTTCAATGTGAAAATACTGCTATTTCATGCAAAGGTGGTGGAAAGATCATTAAAAAGGTGGTGGAATGTGAAAAACATGCATGCACACTTCTGAACATCATCAAAAAGCTACTTTTTGTCAGAGCACGCGTAGAACTAGGAGAATTTGCAGAATGTGGGCCTTGAGATCACAGGTATATTGAGTTTTTTTACCATTTTTATAGCAAGCCAAAACATGCTCGCGTTATAACGTGCTCGCGTTATAACGTGCTCGCGTTATAACATGAGTGTGTTATAACATGAGCACATTATAACATGAGTGCGCTATAACATGAGCACGTTATTTCTTGCTAAAAATGGTCACATCTCTACTTCTTCAAAATGTGCTCACATTATGAGAAAGTTGGTTTTTTTTATAAATTTATTTTCTCTTTCTCTATACCCTAATTCTATCTCTCTCCCCTCTATCCTCTACCCTTTATCTCTCTCCCACTCCCTCTATCTCTCTCTCTCTCAATTCTCTCCCTCCTACCCCCTATCCCTCTCTCAACTCTCTCTCTCATTCACTCACTCCTTCTGTCTCTCTCCCCTCTACCCTTATACCCTCTATCCTCTACCCTCAACCTTTAAACCGTATACCCTCAACCCCTATACCCTAATTCTATCTC
>CM021101.1:269694878-270038367 GCA_007115665.2 Sequoiadendron giganteum
AACCCCAATACCCTCTACCCTATACATTGGACTCTCAACCCCAATCCTTCAACCATATGTACCCTCAACCCTAATCCCCCAACCCTATACCCTCAACCCAATACCCTAATCCCTCAACCCTACAGGTCATCAACCCTATACCCTCTACCCTATACATTGGATCCTCAACCCTCATATATATATGTCTCTCCCTCCTCTTCTCTCCTTCTCTCTATCTCACTTCTCCCTCGATCTCTCTATCCATACATCCCTCCCTCTCTACCCTAATCCCTCAACCCTTAAACACTCAAACCTAAACCCTAAATCGTCAACCCTCAACCCTTAAACCCTCTACCCTCTACCCTCTACCCTCAACCCAATACCCTCTACCCTAAACCCTAATCCCTCAACCCTTAAACCTTTAAACCCAAGAAAACTCTCTACCCTAATCCCTAAACCCTCAACCCTTAATCCCTCAACCCTTAAACCTTCAACCCTCTACCTTCTACCCTCTACCCTTTACCCATAAACCCTAATCCCTCAACCCCTATACCCTCTACCCTATAAATTGGACCCTCAACCCTAATCCCTCGACCCTATACCCTATACCCTCAATCCTCTACCTTAAACCCTCAACCATCAACCCTCAACCCTTAAACCCTAAACCCATAAACCCTCTACCCTCTACCCTATACATTAAACCCTCAACCCTCAATTCTCAACCCTCAACCCTTAATCCCTCAACCCTCAATCCTTAAACCCTCAACCCCTATACCCTCTACCCTTTACATTGGACCCTCAACCTAATCCTTCAACCATATACCCTCAAACCTATACCCTAAACCATCTACCCTCAACCCTAAACCCTGAAACCTAAACCCTTTAACCCTAAACCCTTAAACCTTCTACCTGATACCCTCAACCCAATACCCTCTACCATCAACCCTAACTCCTCAACCCTCAACCCTTAAACCTTAATACCCTAGAAACCATTAACCCTATAGGTCCTCCACCCTAATCCCTATACCCTATACCCTCAACCCCTATCGCTTCCTCTTTATCTATACATCTCACCTCTCCCTCCCTCCCTCTCTCCTACCCTCTCTAATTGTCTCTATCTAACCTCTCCCTACCTCTCATTCAATCAATCCATACCACCCTCTCTCGTTCCCTTTATCTATCTCTCTATCTCCCTCCCTCTCTCTCCCACTCCCTCTCACCCCCCCTCACACTCTCAAGTCTCTCCCTTTGGCACCCTACATACATAACTCTCTCTTTCTCTTTGTCTCTCTCTCTCCCCCCTCTCTCTCTCCATCTCTCTCAATTCTCTCTCTCCCACCCTATCTCTCTCTCCCTCCCTCCCTCTATCTCTCCCACCCTACCTAGCTAAGTCTCTCTCTCTCCCACTCCCTCTCTATTAAACTCTCACTTCCACCCCCCCTCTCTCTCTCTCTCTTAAAACCCTTCCTCCCTCTAAAGACATACATAAATACATACATACAAGCATAATACATATGTGCATACAATCCTACATACATACAAGAATACATGTACATGTGTAGATACACTCTTACATACATATAGGAATACATACAATATACATGCATTGATACATACAGGTATACATACATACATACATGACATACAAGCATACATGTACATACAAGCATACAAATATATAAACATACATTCAATAGAGTATCATTTAACATAAAGCAAGACATAACGCAAGTGCGTTATACCGCCTTCGTGTTATGTCTTGTTAGACATTTTCCTCACAAACGCAAAAAAAAGTCAAAACTGAGATATAATGTGCACGTGTTATAACGTGTTGATGTTATAACGCACTCATGTTATAACGCGTACGCGTTATATCTTGCTTTGCGAATCCCCAAGCCTTGGGTTTGGTATTTCCTTGGAATACCAACCCAAAGGCTTGGAGGGCATTCTCAACAACCAGAGATGTGTTTTTAAAAATTCTACAATATTTCACATAATCGGGTTCATTGTCACTGTCAGGATTGCACGTGGTTCAATATCAAAAAAATCAAACATTTGGGTAATGTTAGGTTCTCTCTTAGCTATCCAATGATGTAATTTTTTTCATTTTTTGGCAATGTTAAGCCTTTCATCCATAATTCATTTTGTTTGTATGTTTCTTTTTTGGAAAAAAATAATGTTTGGTATTTTTTTCGTTATAAATTTAACCGTTCATCGAAATTTCGAATAAATTACATTTTTAGAAACTAGACTCCATTCTACAATTTTATTTTATTTTTAAAAAAAATCAATTAGTTTCCAAAATTTGTAGGGGTAGCACGGCCAAAATTCTATTTTTCAGGAAGTGTCTACTTCGAAAATTAGTAAAAAATCAAATATTCATTAAACAATTATCAGAAAAATCATACATCAACTACATATAGTTAGCTAACTTATGACCATTGCGATTTTAAAAATACTAAAAAAAATTTCACCATACGAGGGTCGTACAAGAGTTGCTATGTTATGTTTTTCTGACAAAAACAACACCAATTTGTGTACGTCCCTCTTTTGAACTCCTTAATCTGGACCATTTTCAAAATAAATTAGTAGTTTAGAAACTAGACTCGGAGCCTTCTATCCTTATTTGTGTTTCATCTCAAAATTTTGAGTGTAACTATCTTCAATTTCACGTCCAAGGTCAGTATTTCTTGATTTTAGAAAAAAAGTGGTCACTTAAGCCTCCTTTTTGGGACCCATCTTTCTGCACTTACCCATTGGGTAAAGTTAGCCCAAACAAAATTGAAAGAGAATGTTACATTATGGTGGAAAGGGTTGTAGAGAGAGTGGGAAATGGATGGAGATCCCCAGATAATGAGGTGGAACCAAATGGTGACAAGATTGAAGAACAAATTCATACCTAGAGATTATGAGGTGGAGTTATTCAAGAAGTTGCAAAATCTGAAGCAAAAATATGAGTGTAAAATATTACACAAAGGAGTTTTACAAGCTGGCTATTCAATTTGGAAGGCATGAAATTGATAGCGAGAAGGTAGCCAGGTATGTGAATGGCTTGAAGTTTAACATTTAGGATGAAATGAGTATGCTGAAAATTAATACATTGGAGGAAGCATATCAATATGCATTAAAGGCTAAGGAGAAATTAATGAAAAGGAAAATAATCAATTCTAGAAGTCGAGGAAGATTTGTAGCTGAAAAGGGACAAGTGAGTAGCAGCAAAGGAAATCAAATTGAAGAATACTTCAAGCCCAAATGGAGTAAAGAGGTGGGCCAACCAAAGAAAAGGAGGTATCAACAAGAGGACGTAGTAGTAGTAGCAGAGGGTTTCCAGGTAGATGTTACCAATGTGGAGAAGTTGGTCATTGTGCTTATGAGTGTCCTCAAATACAAGAAGGTAGCAAAAAGAGTGCAGTAAGAAACCACTTGGCACAAGAGGATGGGGAAGGTGATGCATCCCCTAAAGGTGAAGACCTAGAAGAAGGTGAATCTCTCATGATGAGGAGAGTGTTGGTGAATCCAAAGGTGGTGTAAGAGGATCCATCCCAAACAAGGAGTCTCTTTCAAACTGTGTGCAAGGCTGGAGGTAAGTGTTGCAAAGTTATAGTAGATAGCGGTAGTACAAATAACTTAGTTTCAAAAGAAATGGTAGAAAAGCTAGGTTTGAAAAGGTGTAAGCACCCTAGTTTGTACAAAGTTTCTTGGTTGCAAAAGAAACATGAAATGACTATGAGTGAGCAGTGTTTAGTCAATTTTCAACTTGGCTCTTATAGAGATGAGGTGTTGTGTGACATGATGCCTATGACTGCTTGTCATGTGTTGTTGGGTAGGCCATGGTAGTTTGATAGGGAGGTCATCTATGATAGTAGGAAGAATGTCTATACCATCCAAAAATATGGACAAAAGTATATGTTGAATTCTTTGAAGGAGAAGGAGAAGCAGATGAAAGAATCCAACTCTATTGTTTGTTGTAGTGCAGAGAAATAGCGAATAGAGGAAGATAAATGGAGTGAGTACAATGATTTGCAATCATTCAAAGGGTAGATTTCAAGAGGAAAGGGCATATTGGATTCTGATTTATTATAACAGCACAATAAAGGAGCAAAGAGTAGCAGCCCAAAATAATGTGGTGGTCACATATGTGGACCTATGGTAGGAAGTTGTTCAGAAAAATGAGATAGCACAAATGGAAGTGGCTCAAGTGTTGAGGTTGAGCAAAAGAGTAGAAGAGGGAATGCTCCCATAGATAAGGAGAAGCTATGGATCAAAAACAAACATAAGATTACCATCCAATGCACCTTTCAATGTTCCTGAGTTTCCAGCTCAAGGAACATTTCACTTACCCAACGTGTCTGGTGTAGGAGCACGCAAGTGGACAGACAATCAGCACCAACCAAAAAAATATATTGTTGATTTTTTTTTGAAATTTTGATTTATTTTTGTTTGGTTTTCCTCTTCCTGACAGCACCTAAACCTCTTAAATCCCACATCTTTATCATGACACTTTGGAAGAAAATATATGTCATAGAGAACTGGTATCTCATCAAATGCAATTGGCTCGTGTAAAGCCAAATCTCCTTTTCTATTGTTAGCATCCTCATAACTAGACATGGACGCCCATCAAAAATAACATAATTCATCAATGTTGAAGTTGCAACTGCACTGATAAGCACATATATAAATGTGGAGGAAGCATAGAAAGATAGTTTATTGAATTTTCCTTGGTCGATGTTAAACACCTATTTAAAAGGATTGGTGCTATAACAGTCACAATATTTCCTTGGTGTCAATATTTGTCAGACATTATTTTCCAAGATTTGTTATTTGCTTATGGACTGCGAAGAGGATTGAAGATATATTAAGGCACCCCGTTGAATTCAACTCCATGAATTTCTATTTTTGTGGCCTACAATGATTGCAGAATATGCACAAAACAGATTTGTTTCTTTGTCTCTTTTGATTTCAAAACTAAACCGTAGGAAATCCAGCTAACGGGAATTTAAAATAAACAAAAGGGAGGCGACATATGATATGAAAATGTAGAAAAGGTGGGAAACATGTGGAAACAGAAAAAAGGGGGTTGATTGGAATGAAAGAGAGGAGGACGTCACGAGTAGAGAAGGAAAAGGGTTGCATAAAGAAATATAGCAAAAATTAAAACACCACGCATCAAAGAATTAGGGAGAGGCCCACACAATAGTGAAGAGGTGAGTAAGAGGAGAGGGATCGGCTAAGAGAAAATACTTAGCCTTGGAAGGGAGGCAACACTAGAAGGGGAAAAATCCTCTAGGAGGATGTGGGTGGTGAAGGAAAAGCCAGCCCAAAGTTTAAAAAGTGAATTTTTGAATGCACAGAAATAATTTAGTGCAAACCAAGTAGACTTAAAAGGATGATATGTTGATTTGTGATCGATGGATATGTCAATATGTGAGAGATTATCAAAATAATTAAAATAGATAATTGTTGCAAACAGTTGTTAAGTATTTGAGTATATGAATGCAACATTGTTATTGAATTGAAATTTATTCATGCCAGTAAAAATCAAATTTGTTTGATGAAATTTTGGTAGAGTAGTTTTTGTTTGTGGATTTAGGGAGTGCTCAAAAAGAGGGGATTTTCCCTTGCGTAAATTATTAGGAAATCTTGGTATGATATCAAGCCTTGGCTTCTCTAGGTGGGAAATGATTTCTACAATGGATTTTATATCAACCAATAGTCTATTTAGTAGTCTCTTGTTCTTTCTTTCCAATACTACCACCTAGCCAAATTGTCTTGGATTCATACCTTAAATTTTTCAAACGAGACATTAGAGCTCTTCTTGATGTCATTTACAAAGCTACCAAGAATCTTTTTCTTGTCTTAAGATCAAACACAAATACATGTTATCTAGCCAAAACTAGGAGACGTTTTAGGCTATTATTGATTTCATTCCTCCTTAGATAATTCACAAATTTGGGATTAGATCTTTTAAGCCTTGGTGGAAGGAATTGGAAATAGTACCCTAATACAACATTTAATAATTATAAACCTCACAAAGGATATGTATATCTTTCTCCTCATCTTTCTATGGTGGGCCAACTAAATAAGCATTGGTAGCTTTAGTAATTTATGGGAACTTGGCATCATACATTTCAAGTGATCTAGTCATCCATTCTTGAGCCTAAATTAGCTAATTTTACTTAGTTAATTATTTATCAAGGTCTCTCACTTGGTTCTCATCTTATTCATTTGAGAAATCCTCAACCATAATGTCCATTTTGTGCATAATTAGAGACCCTCAATCATCTCTTCTAGTTCTACACCAAAGGTTGTGAATTCTAGAATTGGATTAGTAAAAAAGTTAGGCCTTTTAGACCTAATCCCTTTTTGTGGCATATATTTTTGTTACTTTATTGATCTTTCCTTTCTTTAAAGTATATTAAGATTTAGCATGCTTTCAAGGTGGAGATTCTCTTTGATATTTGGAAAATAGAAATTCTATTCTTTTTTAGTGTGTTCTATTGATGCTCATTTTTATCTTTATCTAAAGCTACAATTTCCTCTAATTTGCTTATGTATATTCAAGTACAATCTAGGAAAGTTGCACACTTGAGGTGGCCTATTTGTAGGAGCTCCTAGATCCTTGGGGCGATGTTCCCTACATTATTACTAGAGTTCCACCTCCTTCCTCTTCCTCTCCTTGAGGACATTAGTGAGGCCACAACTAGTCTACTAGACATGACTATGGTTCCCAATCTCGTGGCTCTCATCCCCTAGAAAATAGAGATAATGCTACATGTGATTGGTCTCATCTCTCATGACCATCCTCATCCTTCTCACATGAGTAGATCAGTTTTTGGTGGTCTAACTCCTCCCATGGGTGTGGTGCTCTTGGTTGGCCTAATTCTAGCAAGTTCCTTAATTGGAGTTAGTTATTTCTCTAGTGTATGTTCATATTAGCTAGGAGTCAATTGATGATAATACTCCCGTTGGTGATGTATGGAGAAGTCTTGATGATAAAGACCTCTCCTACTAGGATTCCTTTATTTTCTTAGTTTTTATGTTGTTTTATTCAAGCTTGACCTATAACTTGTTAATGTTTAAATTTAGTCTCATCTTGACTTTAAAGTGTACCTTTTTACCAACCACTTTTTTTTAATATTATATTATTATCTTTTAGAATAAATAAAAGTTAAATAAGACTCAAATCTACATCAAAATTAATAAACATCGATTATAAAACTAAATTCTTGATTACCATATTATATTACCTTTAACTCATAATTAATTAATCTAAATCAATAATACTATATATGCCCCCAAAGTAAAAGCTAAGGAAAGTTTGTACATTTTGTTTGAAAACCATTAGCCACTATCTTTTATCTATGGGCTGGTAGAATCTTTATTTTCTCTATAAGCATGTGTCGTACAACGTCATTCTACATTGCCTCTTACACTAGACTTTCCTCACCATGTGAATTTGACAATGCTAGACACGTTCAAAGTCTTGAATTGAGGGAATACATCTTTATTAGAAAAATACATATATTAAATTATTTTTGAAAACATCTCTTTACATAAAAATAATAATTAAAGCATTGATTTATCTAAAATAATGATAATGTTAAATTTATTTGAATTAAACTTTAACAAATGTGAATTTTGTAAGATGATTTTGGTCGTAAATTAAAATTAAAAAATAGTACATTTTTCTTTTAAGTGAATTATTTTATTTTGTAGACTTTTTTATAGATAGAGGATTGGAAAAGACCTTTTTTTGATAGGGGATTGGATTTCTTCTACTTTGAAATTAATAAAGAAATTTAATTGTAATGGTAAGAAAATTATATATTCATAAAATAGAATATTTGTAATACAATTGTATATTTACGCCGAAGGCGTCCCCACACTCAGGTTTTGTAGTCCATTTTTATGAGGAACGGTGCAGATACCCATCTTCCACCATATAACGAATCTCAGTTGTTCATCATGTTTGACCATTTTCTCAACATTTACGATCCTTTTTCTTCCTCGCTTCTCCACTTGCGTACGCAACATAGCAGTTATTCTCATCAGCATCATTGACAATGCAACACAATTTTCTCAACGTTTACGTGCCTTTTGGGTTTGTCTCACCAAACCCTATCTGAAATTGCATCCCCATTCCCATACCTATACAATGCAGTGTATAATATTGTTGCAGAGGGAAGACTGCCATTAAAGGAGCAGTTGGATCTCAAAATGTAGGGTTCACTTAAATTGATCCAAATCCTAACCCTAGGACATCCTACATATGCACCAAATATCTGCGAGCCCAGAATCGAGTTTAATCTTCAAATTTCACCTAGGGCAACCAAGCATCATGATCAAGGCTTAGGTGTTTCAAGGCCAGACTAATCCTTGAGGCTTTAATGCCTCAAGTCAAACAGAGAAGGTCGATTCCGGCCATTTGTAGGCAAATCTCCCAGCAAATCATTGGCTAGAATATCACAGAGGCAGGAGTCTCCTTCTTAAAGCTAGCTGGCAGGTCAGATTGCTACTGGTCACATTCAGACCTTTTTATTCTTCTCCTGACAGTAAAGTATCAGAGATTTCCTATCATATTCTGAATTCTTGGTGTCATTCATAGCTAGAACCGATTCACATTTCTTCGGCGTACCCATTGTGCACGAAGGTGCGATTGATAGTTATAATATATCTATACATTAGATTTGAAACATCACTTGATTCATATTTTTTTATTGCATTTTTATGTATACTTTATCTTTATATATTTATTACTTATAATCATTATATTATCTGTATCTATTATACTTATTTTTGCATGTTTGTCACATGTCTCAATATGACTATTTATGTCCCATGGTTTATTTCCATTTGATTTGGTTCAAGCTCAAGATGTACGTGAATGAACCCAATTCAAACATTTAAAATTCAATTATAAAGTCCTCACCTCTTTCTATTAACTATTATGAGTTGAATTGTTACACATTTGTGTGACATGTTACTATGTTTTGGTATTTAACAACATTCAATATGTCATTCATACATATGTTAGATTTTAGGGCTAAAAGAACAATTTGCAAAGGGACAAGGAATCGCGTCTATATGTAAGGCAACCTACATGTTTGTGAATATTGTCTTTGATATTTCTCAATGTCAATAATTTGTCCCATCAAGGGAATTTACTTAAGAAAATATGCACATATTTGTCAACAATTTCTCTAACAATACTCCTAGACACCACCTTGGTATATTCAACTATTGAGAAGTGAAGGTGAATATATTTATGGAAGCACATAGCATGATTTAATCTCATAGTTAGATCAAGTTTGTAATAACCTCACAATACTCTAGATTAAACCATAAAAAAATTGGAGACTATATAGACTATGACACATTCATCTAACCAAGGGCATTTATTTTTAGACAATAACAAATAGATTAATGTTTCTACATTATTGATTTTAGTGTTAACTACTCCAAACACTCACTTTAATATATCAATATTTTTTACAATTATCAACCCAGCTCTATCATATAAATTGAAATTGTAAGATTAGGTTGGGGTGTTTTTTAGTCATTTGAAATCTAAATGTTCCCTCTACAAATAAATAAGAGTTTTGCTTAATTATTTTTTAATAAATCTATGAAAAAAATCTCTTTCAATTTCATTTCTTATTGTTTAAAATAAAAAACACAAAATGTGATGACAACAATATTAAAAATAATATACAAAACATATGTATATTTGTGTGTATGTATTAGATAACCATTTACAATATAAAATTATTTGTGAATCTGAAAACAAAAATAATCTATCCTTTTGTAAATTTCATCCTCTAACATCTTCCTCAATATAAAATTACTCTAACAAATTTTATATTTATATAAGTGGACACCTAAAATTAATGCATCTTCATTTTCTCACTATTTCCTTTATATTTGCTTGAATGCAACCCTAATTATTCAATTAATTATCTCATTTTCATCCTCATATTAATTAAATAATATTTTATTATTTAAATAATAAATTCACTATTCATCACCATTCATTTGCATCATATTTCTATCCTAAATCATTTAATCATCTTCTTCCTATAGTCCAGCTTAAGTAAATAAATCTAACTATTTATTTATCTAACTTCCATATCCCTTTCCCAAAAATTAAATAAATATACCTAAGTTATTTAATTACTTATTTTGTACATTTTTCATTAAGTGGATTAATCCAATTAACCTCTTAAGTACCCTCTTGCACATCGCTAACCTTGCTCAAATCCTCCCAAGTCCTCCACATCCTCTAATGTGTACATATAGCATGGCCTTGATAGGGTGAACCCATAATAGTGAGTCCCACTTGTGGAACATCACTTCTTTTTTATGGTAGATGCAAGTAAAAGCTTAAAAGCACCTTTGTTTGAAGGCATTTCTTTGAACGAAGGGACCTTCATTTGAAGGTGTTGGTGTAATTAAATATTTAATTACACTTTATTAAGTTTACTTAGGTCATAATTAGGTTTTACCTTTAGATTTTTGCATCTTGCTTTATAAAAGCAAGTTATCTCATGTAATTCATTATTCTCAATAATATTATTTGCACATCTTTTGCAAATTGCTCTTTGCATCTTTGTTTTTTCTCCTTGTAGAAGGCTAATCCAAGTTTTGCAAGTGATCTTGGCTTTATGGAGTTTATTGGAAACTCTAACATGGTATCAAAGCACTGATCTCTAAGCCCCCTCTCATATCTAGGAAAAATTCAATCAAAGAGCTTTTTTTGGGGATCCTCAAGGGATCAATCTTGAGCTATTTTTTTATGCATTTTGGATCAAAAATGGCCAATATCTTTTTCTTTGTGTATTTTTGAGAAAAATAATTTTGGGTTTTTGTTTAAAATCACAAAATACCACTTGGGTATCTACTAGATTTTGCATTTATAGTGACTAGAACTTGCAAAAACGGCTATCAAAATTGTGGCTATTTTCCTTGTAGGTGAAGTTTTTGATTCTTACCAAATTGCATATTCTATTTTTTGGATTCAAAAACGCTTTTTGAGTTTTTTTTGAAACACCAAAATATTATCTGGTTATCCATTAGTTTTTGCATGAAATAAGTAAATTTTTCGAAAATAAAATCATAAGGCTCATGTCTACATTGTCAATTGGTAAAATTTACCCTTTTTTCGAGAATTCACAACTTGAGCATACGACGTTCGTTTTTCAAAAACATCATATCGTCGAAAAGATGATTTTGTCCTTTATGGAGATCTAAGGTTAATTTTTCTTCATGGAGGCAGATGTGAACATTAATCCTTTCATGCAATCTTTCCTTTTTGCATGCTTTATGTTTTTATTTTTTCTTTGATTTCTGCATGTTTTGCATGTTCTTCTTTTAAATTCTTGGGGTATTGTAACAAATAAACTTCAATAAAGTTCCATTAGGGAGCTTCTTGCATAATAATTTGATTAGAGTGTAATCGCATGACATGCACTTTGATCCCATCTTCATATTGATGACAACTTGCATGAGTTGTATCTGAATTTTGTATTTTCGTTTGGCCATAATCTTGCTCATAACTTGACACATTTTGGTTTGCATTAGTTCATGTCTCAAATTGAGAGCCTATGGTTAATGATCTTGAATCGCATCGGATTCTCATTGGGTAACATCTCAGTTTGAGGACCATTCATTTTATGGTTAATGTTCCTAAATCTTCATGGTACTTGTTCCTATGGATCAGTTTTAGTCACAGTATGGTATCAACATCGAGATACACATAGCTTCCAGATTCTTTCATCATATATTTCCCTCTTATGGGGGGGAAATTCTTATGTATCTATGTTATGGATGGTGTACTTGGGGGGTCTTATGGAGTCCTCCATATTTCATCACTTGGTTGCATTCTCTATTTCATTTACATTGCATATGTGCATGGGTACCTAACATGGCCTTATAGTCAGGACCCATTCATGCTTTCATGGACCCATCCTTGCATTATTTGCATGTTTCTTATTATCTCTAAGTTGCACTTAACGGGGGTGTTGGTGTAATTAAATATTTAGTTTTACTCTATTAAGTTTATTTAGGTCCTAATTAGGTTTTACCTTTAGAGTTTTGCATCTTGCTTTATAAAAGCAATTTATCTCATGTAATTCATTATTCCCAATAATATTATTTGCACATCTTTTTTCAAATCGCTCTTGTAGATCTTTGTTTTTTCTCCTTGTAGAAGGCTAATCCAAATTTTGTAGGTGATCTTGGTTTTATGGAGTTTATTGGAAACTCTAATAGAAGGTATGTCAAAAAGTACCTTTGTTTGAAGGTGGACCTTTGTTTGAATGCTAAAACTATTAAAAAAACCTTCGAACGAAGGTAATTTCTAAAAATAGAAAAAAAGGGACCTATGTTCAAAGGTTTTTTTACATTTTTTGTGGGAATAAAATACCTTCGAATGAAGGTCCTTGAATACCTTCGAACAAAGGTACCTTCATTTGAAGGACCTTCGAACAAAGGTCCTTGGCTAGCCACTTTCACTCTCTACCTCAAATTTTCCTCAAAAAATTTAGTTTCAAACCTTGGTTTAGACCTTTAAATGGAATGAACTTGACAAAATAATTTGCAAAATTGTAGTCCTCAAAATGAACTTTCCAACAAGTATATTTTTTAATATATTTTAATTTTATTATATATTTATTTTCTATGTTTTACTAAACATAGGTTTTTCATCGAACATCAATTTCTTTGTTCTACATATGTCGAAAAATAGTAAAATACTAAAAAATATTTTTTTGTATTAGGTATTGGTGTCCTTTTTTAGCAAAAAAAAATTAAATTTGATACATACGAAACAAGTTATGCATTACGACATACACCTATGTCCAAATTATAATTACTTTGACTTTGAAAATTAATTAAGAAAAAAAAAATCAACAAAAATTATGAAAAAATATGCATGCACTATATTTCAAAAATTATAATTTTATCCTTTCTATAAAAAGGATTATGCATTATGACATAAACATCACTTTTTTTAAATGTTGTTTACTATTGAAAACAAGTTATTAAAAGTTACATAGTAAAATCATTTTATTTTTATATATATAATCTACACACAAATCATCACAAATCACTAGTTCGCATCATCTTCAAAATATTTACAATTTAGCTGCTATGGATGTCAAAAAGAGAAGATTTAGTTAAAATATTGATTTCAATGTCCTATTTTGGCCAAAAAGTGGGACTCATTATTGTGGGATCACCCAATACCATGTCACATGGGTCAAGTCATTTCCATCCCTCAAATCTAATCTTAAATTCACTAAACTTCTAAGTACCCCCTTTCATCTTGTCCATCCACCTCCTCCAAGGAGAATCTCCACAATTGATTATCTCCTTAATCCATCTCCCTCCATTTACTCCAACCATAAGGGGAAAATTTTCCTCCTCTCATTTCCTCATGGCTATCAAGCAATATGATCCATTGATCTTTCAAGTGTATCCTACCATCCATTCCTTGGGCCAAAAATCTATAAATTAGCCTCAACCCAATCCATTTCAAGAATGGCCTCTTTATACAACCTTATGTTATTGACATGAGCACTCACATCCACAATCCTTGAGCATAATTACCTATTTTTCGTGTAACAAGGGTTGGTTTTGGAAGATCTTTCATGTTTTTATCAATGTTTGCTGACCTTTATGCTTAATCATGAGTGTTTCTTATGTTTTGATTAGAATATATTTATGTAGTTTTAAAGGGCAGACCCCACCACCCATATTTTCCTCAGGACAGTAGGATTTGTAAATAGTAGATGGGGTCTATCTCAGGGCAGTGCAATCTTACTGGGTGGTGGGATCTTGGTTCGTGCGGAGTTTAGTAAACCCCTTATAATGTTCAAGAGGTAACCCAATTGATGCCCCATCTATCTATTTCGGTGGAAGGAACTCCTTAATCCGTTATGCCTATCCTTGCTTTTGGTATCACGTTGATGTTGTCGATTCCCCAGTGCAATTTATAAGATCAAAATTTCATGTACACAATAGAGACTAAAATATTTCACCATTAACTAAAATAAAACTTGGAATCATGTAATTTTGTATTATTATATATTAAAATAATTATCACAAACTTTAAAAAAGAATTCATGGTTAAATTAGATATTCTATAATAGAATGAGGCGATGGAGAGAGGGAGCGGGAAGAGGAGCAGAGGGGGAAATTCAAATTTTGGAGATGATGTAGGCGAAGGAGACGATTCAAAGGACATGGATGGTTTTCTAGTGGGAGGCAACTTGTGGCTAGACAGGTCACTGATGTTGCATTGTTGGGTAGCGGCAACTTCGTGTTGGTTTTTTTTGTCTGTGTTCTAGAGTAGGCTTTTGTTGTCTAGTTGGGACGTTGTAGTTTTGCTTCTTCGTCGGGACGAGGTGGACGTTTCTGTTGCTCCTCTAGTTTTGGACTAATTTTTGAACTACCTTTTTGAAGGCTTATCTTGTGGATCCATTCTTCCTTGGCTTGTGGTGTTTCTTGTGGCTAGCTTGGGTTGTTTGGCCAATGATTCTCTCCAAGTTTGGTATTGGGTTTTTTCCTCCTTTTGTCTTTGAGGTTTTTTTTTTTTGGAGGATCTTTTCTTCTCCATGGAAGCTAGTTTCTGGTTTGGCTGACCTACTGCTATCTCTTTGGGTCAATTCTTTCTATCTTGTGAGGGTACATACTCCTTGCTAATGGGGAGTTTGGGTTTTGGATGGTAGAAGGGACTGTTGGGTCTTGGTGCCTGGAGATATTTTGGTCTGAGAAATTTTAGATGTTCGTGTGGAGGATGGCTTTGGGAGGCTTTGTTTCCTTTGTTTCTATTTCAACTTGTTGGCCTGGGTGGTTCTTTATTTCTTTCTTCTTAACCTAGAAGTGTAGATTTAGTGGTGGTTGGTTCTCCTTTTGGTCTGAGAATCTTTTGTTGATGAAGGGGTTTTTAATCCTTGGGGATTATGTTTTGTTTTCCTCTTTGAAAGTGGTTATGGGAGCATTTTCTGCCTATGATTTGGTGTATTTACTAATGGTTGGGTAGATTCTATTATTTATCATAAAGGCCCAGGTGTGTTGGCTTTTCTCTTTGTTGGCTAGGTTGCTCTCTTATCTTATGGATCTTGTACTCATGTTGAAAAAGGATGTTGCATTTATTCTTTCCACTAATGGGTCTTCTTCTTGTTGGATTCTTCAGCTAAGATCTCCTATTGAGGTGGAGACTACTCCTTTTGAGGTGGAGTTTTTCCTATTGAGGTGGATTTTGGAGTTTTAGATTTGGTGGGAATATTTCCTCTCTTATGGGTTTCTATTGAGGTGGAACTTGTGTGGGTGGGGAGTTGTGTCTTTGGTGGAAAGGGTTCTCCTATCATCCTCTCCTATAGAGGGGAGCCCACTCCTTTAGAGGTGGAGTATGGGATGGCTATTCGGGTGGGTTGTTCTGAGCATTTGATTTGTTGTAGCCTGGCTAATGTAGGAAGTTATTTTGATAATTTAGTGGGGTTTTAGGTCTCCATTAATTTTTGGTTGTTTGGGTTTTAGGTCCCTACAAAACTTGTAAGTTGTTTCTAGCCTGAGTTGTCTTGCTTATCTCTGATGGTTTCTATTGTTTCGGTGCTATTGATTTGTTGTTTTTTCTTTGTTAGCAACTTTCTTGCTTTGGTTGGGATTTCATATCCCTTCAAAACCATATGTAATGAGTTTTGGGGCCCCATCAAAACTTGTTTTACCCATAATAAAAAACAACACGATAGTTGAATATATATGTTTATGTAAAGATAAAATAAAGATGTTGTAATGTCATTGTTCATTTAATTTTTTATTTCAACATCCTTAATTTTGAAATGGGCATTTAACATTTCTATGTTCAAAACTAAGGAAATAAAAAAGGTAATTTATATCATGTATAAATAGAGAGAAAGTGTTAAAGCATGTATAATCTTTTTATCGGTTGAATTTTTATGCTATCTTTTTTTATGTTTTTATTTGTGGATTAAGAAAGTATCAAGAACCTACTTTATATTCTCTAATCCTTTCCTCAATTTTTTTCTTTAAGATTCCGTCATGTTTGGCCTCTTCCCTTATATGGTCATTGCAACATTCTTCTATTATGGAGGTGTCCAATATAATTGGAAATTTATTGTCTACAAATCCAAAACTAATGACACCTACATTTTTATCTTGATCTCTAGAAATGATTGTCTTGTAGGTACCTTTGGAGACTTGTCTAAATGTGGTTGAACAATAAAAAATCATTTATGATAATTATAGTTGTAGTGCCTCTCATGTTACTGATACATTATGATACTTTTTTGTGTGTGTTTTGATACTATTTGGTTATGGTTACGTTTTCATGCATATTTGATACTTTGATAAACATATTTTTCATCATGTTGTTTGGTTGGCGGATAGTTCTGCTTCTTTGCTTATAATATATGGACACATGTGTTGGATACTTATGCTTGCGATGTTGTTACCAATTGCTTTATGATGATGATGTTGTTTAGATGTTGATTATTGTTTATGATTCGGGTGAGAGGTATGATGTTGCATCGCTCATCCGTGAGCGCCCTGCCTCACCACAATTCTCTTTCACAATGAGTTTTGTTTATGACTTTATATGTATATGTATATGTTGTTCGACATTTGGTGTTATACAGGTCTGTAGGTACCGAGCGGCGACTCCACCCGCATTGTCGGGTTTGAGTGCACCCTATATACCCAATGGTTTTGATGTGGTTAAGGAGTTGATAAGAAAGTACCCCCGTCTATATCCGTTGTTTCGTCATTGTTTGTGAATGTCATCTATTTGTGCCTCATTCGTGTGGGTATTGTTTTATTTTGAGTTATTTATTTCCATGGTTTTAGTAATGTTTGCTAAAGGTTTTGATTATGGTTATTTTGATATCGTTAAGTAGATTGCTTCAATTAGATGATATTCTTTGAAGAGGATAGTTAAATAATTAAATTATACTTGTCGTGAATGTCATTAATGCTTTTAGAAAATGAAATTTGCTAGTTAATATAATTAATGTTAATTATTTTAAGTGGATATTAATTGCTCTATTAATATTGCATATTTAAAATTATTTATGGCATACCATCTAATTTAAATATATGTAAATTAATAAATTGTCTTTATAAGATATTTAATTAAGACATTTGAAATTATTGTTATTGTGATTAATTATAACATTGAGTAATTTAATTTAATATTAAATTGTAAATTTAATTGTAGCATAGTTTAAATTGTTTATTAATTTATTTTGGATAATATTAATTATATTTTAGCATGTTAATTATATTGTTTGAATTTTTGAAGAAATAGTTAGAAAAGGAAATTTGGGTGAAAATGCTTATTTGAAATTGGAAAAAAATGAAATTTAATGCAAGTGGCTATTTTCATGTGGGGTAAATTTCAAAAATTAATGGCAACTTTCTGATTTTTACTTTTTTCTGGATTTCATATCCAATTTGGTGGCTTTTCGAAAAAACAAAGAGAGGAAAGCAAATTCTCTCTGCAATTCATTTTTTGAAATTTTCTAGAAAAATTGTAACTCTGTATTTTTTTTGAAAAAAAGAAAAGAAAAAAGAAGAAGATTAGTTTTGCTCTGGAAATTTGGTTCTTCGAATTCGATTCGGCAACTATGGATCTTGGAAATAGTTGAGGAAGACTGTAGCTTGTTGGAAACATTCGACATAATAATTCGTCTTCGATTAATTATCAGGCGAAGGACTCCAGGTAGCAACAAAAAACTTTAATATCTTTGTTCCTTTCTATTAAAAGAGAAATGAAATTTCAAAATTGTATTATTTTTGCTTATCGAAATTTTGTGCAAAGAATAATGATATCTCTGTGAGTTTTGGTCTATCTCAAATTGTTGATATTGTGAATCCATTTGTCTGATATGTTGTTTAAATGTCGTATGCAATCTTTTTATTTTGTTTACTTCTTTTTCCAGTCCATCTTTGCTTCATTAATTATCTTGGCTTTATGGATTTGGTTGGCAAAGCGTTTGGAAACTCATTTCATTTTTGTATATTTATCTTTGCTTTGAATCCGTTTCATTTATGGATATTTCTCAACCAATTACATTGTAATTTTCTCTTTACTAGAGATCTTCCTTATTTAATTTTGGTTGCATTTCGCCTTTTGGTTCTTGTATTCTCTAATTTTTTTGTATGCTGGGTTGTACCCACGATTCTTTCTTTATGCATTAATTCTCTCTACATATATATATATATATATATATAGGATCAGTTGGGTATGGAATTGCGTTTGTCTAGGTTTATAATGTCGTTGGCATTTTAATTATGTTACCCCCCATACCCTACATGTTGGCACCCCCATTCACTACTATTATTCCTTGAATGGTTGTGCAACAACCACTATGTTGTTGTGCACAACCATTCAAGGAAGAGCCATGTCCTTATACGTTTCCTACCATATGGTTTTCTTTGTTTATTATATATATATATATATATATTGTGTGGGTCTGCAAATAAATCATTGCTATGTTCTTTTAAGAGCTCATAATCATTCTCATTGAAATTTTAATGAAGTTTTTAAATGGTAAAATATAATATATATATATATATGTATCGATTCTGTTAGGGAGATATTGATTTATTAAATTTGCTTTTTGGTGATATGTTATAGTTGCACCAGCATAGTAAAATGATTTAATTTTAAATGTAAGGTATATATACATATATATATATATATATATACATATGTATATATATATATACATATGTATATATATATCTAATTAGATATATATTTGGGGTTGTGCAAATATGATTTTTACTTCTAAATTAAAATTTGTCATGTTTATTATTAGTTGTTGTGTCCTATGGGGTTTGCATGGTGGGGCATTACAACTTGGTATCAGAGCCAAGGTTAACAATGTTGGGTACTGTAGGTTAAGTGAGCCCATTAGGTTGAGCTTTTTGCATAGCTTTGAACTTATGCACTCCCTCTTTTGTTGCACAGAATCATGCCTAGGGGTCGGAGACGTGGTCGTGGCTGTGGTGGTGGTCACGGATCTGGCCATCATAACTCACCACCTCAGAGCTCTCATGAATTTGAACATGAGGAAAACCAGGGTTCCCAAAACAACCCTACAGGCAGAGGCCCAAACCCGGAGCAGCGGGTTCAGGGAGGTGAGCAGTTGCGACAGTTGTTGGAAGAGGTTCTTGGTCATTTGGGTCCTAGGTAGGAAGAGCAATGGGTGATCAGAGAGAGAGAACGATCACCGAGGAGGAATGAAATATCGACAGATCAGGATGATGTGGCCGCAGGTCATATGAGAGACCTCCTCAGGGCATGTCCTCCCACATATGATGGCTCTGGTGGAGGATTGGAGGCTGAAACTTGGCTTATTGATCTGGATCAATGCTTTTCTATGCATCCCTATGGTAGTAATACTAGGGCAAGGTGCACCATCATGCACCTCAGAGGATTTGCATCCATGTGGTGGCGACTGGAAGAGCAAAAATTACACCTTGACATCGGTTTAGTGACATGGGATTTGTTTTCAGAGTGGTTCAGGGCTTGTTTCTAATCTGATCACTAGAGGCAGTGTCATGCAAATGAGTTTCATGATTTGAGGCAGATGGTAATGTTCGTAGAGCAGTATGAGCGCTGCTTCTATGAGCTTAAGTAGTATGTCAGGATTGGTAATGATGAGGCTATGCTTGTACAATATTTTGTAAGAGGTCTGAATGCTCGAATTAGTGGAGCGGTCCAAGTCTTCGAGCCAAAGACTATGGAGATTGTTGTAGAGAAATCTCATCTTGTAGAGGAGAATTTGATCTTGGCATTAGGAGGCCACACCGAAGTTCAAATTGGTAGTGCGCCTGCTTCTGCTTTTGGTACCCGAGGTGGGAAATCTCAGGCTGCAGGCCCTTCTAGAGGTCAATCTACACTCGCTAAGGGTGGAAAGTGGCAATTCCAATCGAAGAATAAGTCCTCCCTTTCTCAACAGGGCAACAGATTTTAGTCAAGGAAATATTGTCATTGGCAGAGAACACAGCGTAACCGTTTTGAACAGCTAGCACGGTCTAGTCAGTCTGCACCCAACTGGGGTAGCTATCTACAATCTAATGCTTCGTCGGGTGTTAGAGGTTTTGGCCATGGTATTGGTTGTTTCAGTTGAGGTCAGCAGGGACATATGGCCAGACAGTGTCCGCAGAGGAGCACTGCAAGGTTTAGTTAGAGGCCAGCGACGTCAGAGCCGATAGTTGGAGACACTAGAAAGTCACATTGGGTTTTCACCGCGGTGGACAACCTCTGGGCTGATCACTAGGTTACTATGGTGGAGGCATCTATTTTTTTGCAAGGCACTCCTATTTCTATACTTTTTGATTTTAGTGCATCGAATTCCTTTATTTCCCCTTTAGTAGTTAAGCGTTGTAGTCTAGTGGCGGAAAAGCAAGGCGTTAAGTGGCGAGTTCAATTGGCTTATGGGCCAAAGGTGTCGGCAGAGTCTCTCGTTCCGCAATGTAGTTTGGAGTTTGGTTCGGTTGTGACTTTAGTGGATCTTCAAATTCTTCCCTTGGGTTCTTATGATGTCATGTTGGGGATGGATTGGCTAAGTGCACATTGGGCAACAATTGACTATCGTCATAAGTTTGCTCATTTTTTGGATGATTCTAGAGGTGAGGTTGAAATTGCTAGCATTGAGAAGCCTATCTCCTTGTGGATGATCTTCGCAATGCAGTTGAAGAAGTTTTTCTGACAAGGGTGTCAGTTGTTTGTTGTCTCGATTAATGACCTAGATATGGAGGAGAGTCAAGAAGTGACTTTAGATGATTATCATCTTCTTAAGGAGTTTTCTTATGTGTTTCCGAGCGAGATTCCAGGGATGCCACCTAAGCGTGACATCAATTTTAGAATTGATCTCGTTCTGGGAGCTGAACCTATTTCTAAGGCTCCTTATAGGATGAAAACTCAAGAGCTTCAAGAGCTCCATTTGCAATTGGAAGAATTGCTTGCAAAAGGGTTTGTTTGTCCTAGTGTTTCCCGCAGGGAGCACCAATCATATTTGTGAAGAAGAAGGATGGTTCACTTTGTCTATGTATTGATTATACGCAGCTAAACAAGGTGACAATGAAGAATCACTATCCCTTTCTGAGGATTGATGATCTGTTTGACCAAATCAAGGGAGCCAAGGTGTTCTCTAAAATTGACCTCAAGTTGGGATACCATTAGTTATGGATTGTTGAGGAGGATATTCACAAAACTGCATTTCATACCCAATACAGACATTATGAATTTATTGCCATGTCATTCGGGTTAACAAATGCACCCTCAGTTTTCATGAGCTTAATGAATGGTGTTTTTCGGACCTACTTGGACCGATTTGTGCTCATTTTTCTCGATGGCATACTAATATACTCCAGAACTATGGAGGAGCATGAGGAACATTTGAAGCCAGTGTTGCAGTGTTTGAGGGATAACCAGTTGTTTGCAAACTTGGCAAAGTGTGAGTTTTATAAGACAGAAGTGAAATACTTGGGGCATGTGATTTCAAGAGAAGGTATCATCGTGGATCCCTCAAAGATTCAAGCCATTATAGATTGGCCTACTCCCACAAATGTTACACATCCCATCACCTCTCTACAGAGGACAGGAAAGAAGTATGATTGGTCATAAAAGTGTCAGCCAACTTTTCAAACTCTTAAAGAGAATTGACCAGTGCACCTATTCTTGTTGTACTTGACCCGACTCGGGACTTTGTGGTTTGTACAGATGCGCCATTGGAAGGGTTAGGGGTTGTTTTGATGCAAGACAATCAGGTGATAGATTACAAGTCACATAAGCTCAAGAGCCATCAGCTAGATTACCCTATGCACAACTTGGAGTTGGCCGCCATTTTTCATGCTCTGGTAAGGTGGAGGAATTTCTTGTTGGGGCATAGGTTTGAGCGGCATAGTGACCATCGCAGCTTGCAATATATTTTCACGCAACTGAATCTTAATGCTAGGTAGAGGATATGGATGGAGTTCCTCTATGAGTATGATTTTGAGGTAAAATACATCCAAGGCAAGGAGAATGTGCTAGCAAATGCTCTAAGTCGTCATCCACATGAGTTATCCTCTCTGACTCTTGAGGTGGATTTAAAGGGTTAAATTCTTCCAGTACTTCCTTCGGATAGCTGGTTCCAGGAGGTGAAGTTGGAGATTGAGTTAGGTAGAGTGTTGGAGGGAATATTTACCGGTTATACTCTTGAGTTCGATGGAACTTTTTGATGCTCGGGTCACATATATGTACCTTCCATTGAGGGTCTTCGTACCCTAATTATGACCGAAGCACATCGGGCTCCCTATTCAACTCATCTAGGAGTTAAAAAGATGTATGCATATCTTTGTCCATTGTATTTATGGGTTGGGATGAAGAGAGACATAGCAAATCTTATGGTGAGATCCCTGAAGTGTCAGAGGGTAAAAGCATAGCACCATCATCCTATAGGTCTTCTGCAGCCCAATCTCCTTCCTAAATGGAAATGGGATATTATATCCATAGACTTCATTGTTGGGTTGCCTTTGACTTCATGTCAACATGATGCTATCATGGTCATTGTTGATAGGTTGACCAAGGTGGCACATTTCTCTCCCATTCGGTCATCCTATACTACAACGTCTGTGGCCAAAATTTTCATGGATGATATTGTGAGGCTACATAGAATCCCTCGAATAATCATTTCCGACAGAGATCCAATGTTCACTTCTACTTTATGGACATCATTGCACCATGCCTTAGGAACCCAGTTGAACTTCAATTCAGCTTACCATCCGGAGATAGAAGGACAGACCGAGAGGGTCAATAAAGTTCTCGAGGACATGCTTTGTATGTATGTTATGGATCAGTAGTCTCGATGGGAAGACTATTTGCACCTAGTTGAGTTTGCTTACAATAACGGTTACCATAGTTTGATCGGGATTCCACCATTCCAGGTATTGTATGGTCGCTTGTTTCGAACTCCTTTGAGTTGGGACCGTCTAGAGGATAGGGTTATTCTTGGGCCAGAGATGTTGTAGGATATGGAACAACAAGTCGCTCGCATTAGAGAGCACTTGGTAGCGGCTCAAGATAGGCAGAAGAAGTATGTCGATGCTCATAGGGTTTATCATTGGTTTTCAGTGGGTGATTGGGTGTTTCTTTGAGTGCATCCATGAAAGAGCCCTATCTGTTATGGAAAATGCTCCACGTTGGCACCTTGTTTTGTGGGTCCGTTTGAGGTTCTTGAGAGGATTAGACCCGTTGCTTACCGTTTAGCCTTTCCACCCAGCCTATTGTGCATACATGGTGTGCTCCATGTTTTTGTTCTTAGGCCTTATTATCCTAATTTATCTCATGTACTAGATTGCAATGCTTTACAGGTCGAGGACGAACAACTCGAACTGGAACCCATGGTCATTCTTCAGCACAGGAGGCTCATTCTCAAGGGCAGAGAAATTGATTAGGTGCAGGTCCAATGGGACCCTAATGATGAGTCTTCAGCGACATGGTAGGATGCATCCTACATCCGAGAATATTTTCCTTATTTGTTTTCTAGCTTCCAGGAGTAAGCCTAGTTCTAGGGGGGAGGATGTAGTGCCTCTCGTGTTACTCATACATTATCATACTATTTTGTGTGTGTTTTGTTACTGTTTGGTTCTGGTTATGTTTTCATGCATATTTGATACTTTGATAGACATTTGTTTCATCATGTTGTTTGGTTGGTGGACAGTTCTACTTCTTCGCTTATGATATTCGGGCACATGTGTTGGATACGTATGCTTACGATGTTGTTACTGATTGCTTTATTATTATGATGTTGTTTAGATTTTGATTATTGTTTATAATTCGGGTGAGAGGGATGGTGTTGCATCGCTCATTCGTGAGTGCCCTGCCTCACCACAATTCTCTTTCCCAGTGAGTTTTGTTTATGAGTTTATATGTATATGTATATGTTGTTCGACATTTGGTGTTATGCAGGTCTACAGGTACCGGGCGCCGACTCCACCTACATTGTCAGGTCTAAGCGCGCCCTATATACCCAATGGTTTTGATGTGGTTAAGGAGTTGATAAGAAAGTACCCCCGTTTGTATTCGTTGTTTCGTCATTGTTTGTCAATATCGTCTATCCATGCCTCATTCGTGTGGGTATTGTTTTATTTCGAGTTATTTATTTTCATGGTTTTAGTAATGTTTGCTAAAGGTTTTGATTATGGCTATTTCGATATCATTAAATAGATTGCTTCAGTTAGATGATATTCTTTGAAGATGATAGTTAAATAATTAAATTGTACTTGTCGTGAATGTCATTAATACTTTTAGAAAATAAAATTTGTTAGTTAATATAATTAATGTTAATTATTTTAAGTGGATATTAATTGTCTTATTAATATTGCATATTTAAAATTATTTATGGAATACCATCTAATTTAAATATATGTAAATTAATAAATTATCTTTATAAGATATTTAATTAAGACATTTGAAATTATTGTTATTGTGATTAATTATAACATTAAGTAATTTAATTTAATATTAAATTGTAAATTTAATTGTAGCATAGTTTAAATTGTTTATTAATTTATTTTGGATAATATTAATTATATTTTAGCATGTTAATTATATTGTTTAAATTTTTGAAGAAATAGTTAGAAAAGGAAATTTGGGTGAAAATGCTTATTTGAAATTGGAAAAAAATAAAATTTAATGCAGGTGGCTATTTTCATGTGGAGTAAATTTCGGAAATTAATGCCAACTTTCTGATTTTTACTTTTTCTGGATTTCATATCCAATTTGGTGGCTTTTCAAAAAAAACAGAGAGAGGAAAGCAAATTCTCTTTGCAATTCGTTTTTTGAAATTTTTTGGAAAAATTGTAACTCTGTATTTCTTTTAAAAAAATATAAAAATAAGAAAATTAGTTTTGCTCTAGAAATTTGGTTCTTCGAATTGGATTTGGCAGCTGTGGATCTCAAAAATAGTTGAGAAAGAACTTAGCTCGCTGGAAGCATTCGATACAGTAATTCGTCTCCGATTAATTATCAGGCGAAGGACTCCAAGTAGCAACAAAAACTTTAATATCTTTGTTCCTTTATGTTAAAAGAGAAATGAAATTTTGAAATTGTATTATTTTTGCTTGTCAAAATTTTGTGCAAAGAATAATGATATCTCTGTGAATTTTGGTTTATCTCAAATTGTTGATATTGTGAATCTATTTGTCTGATATGTTGTTTAAATGTCGTCTGCAATCTTTTTATTTTGTTTACTTCTTTGTCCAACCCATCTTTGCTTCATTAATTATCTTGGCTTTATGGATTTGGCTGGCAAAGCATCTGGAAACTCATTTCTCTTTTGTATATTTGTCTCTACTTTGTCTCTACTTTGAATCTATTTCGTTTATGGATATTTCTCAACCAATTACATTATAATTTTCTCTTTACCAGAGATCTTCCTTATTTAATTTTGGCTGCATTTCACCTTCTGGTTCTTGTATTCTCCAATTTTTTTGTACGCTGGGTTGTACCCGTGATTCTTTCTTTATGTATGTACTCTCTCTCTCTCTCTCTCTCTCTCTCTCTCTCTCTCTATATATATATATATATATATATATATATATATAGGATCGACTAGGTACAAAGTTGTATTTATCTATGTTTATAATATCGTTGGTGTTTTAATTATGTTAACCCCCATACCCTACCTGTCAGTGCCCCCATTCACTACCATTCTTTCTTCAATGGTTGTGCAACAACCACTATGTTGTTGTGCATAGCCATTCAAGGAAGGGTCGCTCCCTTATACGTTTCCTATCGTATGGTTTTCTTTGTTTATTATAAATATATATATATATATATATATATAGATATAGATATAGATATTATGTGGGTCTACAAATAAATCATTGCTCTATTCTTTTAAGAGCTCAAAATCATTCTCATTAAAATTTTAATGAATTTTTTAAATGGTAATATATATATATGTATCGATTCTATTACGGAGATATTGATTTATTAAATCTGCTTTTTGGTGATATGTTACAATAGAACCAGCATAGTAAAATGATTTAATTTTTAATTTCAAGTATCTATACATACATATATATATACATATGTATGTGTATATATACATATGTATATACATATATATGTGTATGTATATATACATATGCGTATGTATATATACATATGTGTATGTATATATATACGTATATATACATATGTATATATATAATTAGATATATATTTGGGTGTGCAAATGTGATTTTTACTTCTGAATTAATTGAACAAAAATATATTTTTTGTAAAACTCGGATTTAGAGCAAAATTTTATAAAACTCTTATTTAGAATCAAATATGTAAATTCAGATTTTCTGATTTGGTAAAATAAATATGATGAGATAGTTAATGTTGGGCAAATTAAGTTATGAAAATATACACAAAATATTTATATTTATTTTCATAATTTAAGTTAAATTATTTTATTTTCGTAATGTATTTGTGAGTTGGAATCAATTGTATATATTGTAGTTTATCTATATTAAGTGATTTTTAAAATGATCGAATTATCATTTGTTATGCAATATGTTTATTCACGTCAAAGTTCTATATTGATTGGAAACATTATTTTAATTGGAATGATGTATTATTTAAATGTGTTTTGTTTATAAATGAGAAAATTGGTTGATGATCTATTTATTTAAGAAGAGTTATATGTTATACGTTTTGTAATCTCGGTTTATTTTTTTGTGATGACTTTGAGATTTTGGGCAATCATGTGTCATTTTCATCCTTGGGTAGATGTTTACTTACTTCCAAAGGCTAGGGGTAAATTGTGCTTTTGTGCATTTTTGTATTTATCGCTTTATCTTGAGGATGTGGGCATGGGTGGTACCTCCTTGATTCATGGTTATTGATACATTATGTATTCGCGAGATGGTCATGCCTCATGTGTTTTGTTTAATGAATTTCCTTTTATGTTTTTGAGTGATGAGGTACACCCCTTTGCTTGACTTTGTTTTTTGGGTAACCATAGGGAGAGTGGCCCTTCATGGAGGTCAACGCACAAGCGGTTGTCCATGGAAGAGTTCCCTTAATAAGTGATAACCTAATTAAAGAATCTAGTGGGTTGGGTTAGTTAAACACATAACAAGACTAAAACATGTGCCTCACCCCTACCGTTAGTTCTCTCAAAGGCTAAGGACGGGTGGGAAGACCTAATTGGTAAGGTCACTGCCTTGTCTCCACAAAAGGTAAGTGGCTCTGTATGAGTAACCCTATGGGGCAGCACCTTGAGATAGGCTATCAGGTTAACCACAGATGGAGGCGGCTCCTAGTGTTAGGTAGTCTAGTGAATCCATCTAAGGCCATGCAATGACACTCTCCCACTGTGCCTGTTGTCTTCCCTTGCTCTTGTTTCCTTTGGAGTATTAATTTTATTGTTTATGTTTTTATGTGGTTTTGTGTTGAGTAGTGTTAGTCATTTTTGTTTTGATCTTGTTGGATGTGGGACCTTTCTTATCGACTCCTTGCATGGGGGGTGGACCTTCAGGTCCACAAGGTTGGGTGGAATGTGCTATGCACCCATTGGGTTCCCAGGTGTTGATCGTGATGCGAAAGGTAGATGTAGTGATCTCAGAGCTTCACACAGAGGAAGATTATACCACATTAATGTATTATATTCTTCATTGTTGTATCATTCTGGATATTGTTGTACACTTCCCATTATTATAAGGGAAGCATCTTTGTAGTGTAATACTGGTTTCTTAATGTGTTGTATCTGTGGAAATATGTTCCATGAATGTAATAATGAACTTGGAAGTTGTAATGCAATACTATGATATTCATATATTTCTTTATCTATCTTATTTATGATTGGATGTATGTTATATTTATGTCATTTCTTATTCACACTTCTATCATTTATTTAATTTGGATTCGTTTAACGATGTTGTTGGTTGGGTTCATTTTGAGTAGCACACCATGTTACCCCATGGGAATAGGTTGAGGTCATATGGTTTATATTAATGTTGACTAATTATTTAATTATGGTTAATGTAATTATTGTTTCAAAAAAAAAAGTTGATTTGTTTATTGTTAGTTGTTGTGTCCTATGGGGTTTGTGTGGTGAGGCGTTACAGTTGTGATTTCTCACTATATGTTAAATTTTATAATTGTTTCTTTATTTTGGTACAAATTTGCCTACATTCCTCTTGCTAAATAACAAGTGACATAGTTAGAAGAGTATTTTTGTTGAATTTCAAGGGTTCCTATGAATGATTAATCACATTCATCCAATGGACTACAAAGATTTAATTTCACTTCACTATTTTGATGCTAGGGGCTTCCACCAATCAATCATGCCAATAATCTAATGGTTTGTAGATATTGAAAAGGTTCAAAATGAATCTTCAACAATTTTGTCTTCCATCATTGGTTGCTTTGGTTCATTGGTAAGACCCTCCTTGATAGGTTGTTTGGTTTGCATAGTGTATAACAAAAAAGCCCAAGGTAATGGTATTATAGTTTGATTAGCTATTAAGATGTTGCAAAAACTAAAGTGAAATTTCATTAAGTGCATACAAAAACTATTAGATGTTTAAATCGACAACTCATGGGATCCAAGGGAGTTATAAGGGAATTTTTTTATAGAAACCTATTGGTATTTGGATTGACCCAATCAATGGCTCATGATCTCTTTGAGAGTTAAATTCCAAACCCAATTATAATAGAGAATGAAACTAAGTGGCTACCATTAGAAATGGCCAACATTTACTTAGCTCAACATCCTATAAACATTTATTAGTGCACACCTAGTAGAATTGAATGTGATATTGGAACTAGAATCAAAATTTTAAGATTAAATAATCATCAACACATTTAAATCATTACCAACCTCCCTACAATTTAATATATGTAATTTTACACTATTTTTGTTAGTCATAAAATTTATCAATTATGTGCACCCATGGGGATACATTGTAGGTCCAAATCTTCTTTATCCCATTATTTTTAATAAGTGTAAACAAATGTAACTAAGAAGGTGTTGATGATAAAATACAAACCTAAAGTTTGGATTATTTATCCCAAATAAATAAACCCTAGGGTGATACAATAAGAATAATGTAATAGATTATAACATATACAAAATATGAAGATTCAAATAATTATATACATTCATAGGTACCATAAGATTGGTTTATTGATAAATTCATATCATATATTCTTTATATAATGTGCATTCTTTATGGCAAGAATAAATATAAACATCACATATGCTTGTGTATCTTCTATTATATTTTTGGAACAATATTAAAAAATAGAAAAGAAAATATGCATACCTTGTTTTCATCTATAATATCTTTGCAAGCTTTCTTCACGTAATCTTTGTGCCTTTTATGTTGAATGTTTTTGTGCACTCTTATTTTGTCTTGTCCTTTTCTTTCCCATCTCATTCTTTGTTAAATATGGCTTGACAATTCCTCTCTCAAATATTTTCTCCTCCAAAGTTTTCCTTGTAGAACAAAAATGTGAATTTATAGTGCTATATTGATTTAAAAAGAAAAATAAAAAACTTCCTATTTATATGCATCACGAAATAAAAAAATTTAAAAAAAGGTATATGGTCTAGTGGAAGTATAATGAAAGTGTGAGGTTTGATAGCTTCCAAATTGATATCATCTTTATCAATCAAAAATATATAGCTCTCCAATTTTCTTATAATATTGTGGCTCAATAATTCTCTCTCCTACATTCTTTTCTACAATTTTTTATAGAGTATTTCATACCCATATCAACAAATATTGGTGTTGGGGAACCATTCATTTTCTCCCTTATTTTCTCTACAATTGAAGTGTTTGATCTCCATACAATGATTTTATTTTTGGTAATCCTCTCAAGGAATAGAATTCCAAGAATAATGTTAATGAGGCATACCTAAATCAATGGAGGCTCTTCTTTTTTCTTTGCAAATTCTCTAGCACTTTTTCTCTTAAGGTTTCAAAGATGTCATATTATTTACCATTAGTAACAATTTCAATTATGCTACATGGATGTAAGTTTCTAGCATTGAATCCTCTCTTTCAATATGAAAAATTTGAAGGTGATTCATTTATTAGTTTACCTTGCTCTAGGATTTACAATATTGTTAAAAATGAGGAATCACCTATCATTTATGTGGCATCTATGAGTGCAGTGACAAATTTGAACTATTAATCTTCTTAGGTTTCTCTCATTTGTTCCATAGCTCTATCACTATATGGATTTCTTAATTATTAATGAGAAAGGGCTTGTCCAAGTATATATGAATTCACCAAATATGTGGCTCAATATGAACAAGATTCATTTCTTATCATTGCAAAAAATTGAGAAAGTTTTCCAAATATTTAATGTTAGCTTGTCAATTTTATTGTATTGTGCCAAATATTATCCACTTATATATTTCTTGGGGTTTACCCTTTTTCTATAAGGCACTATGATCTACCTCCATAATTTTTACATGAATGTACTTTTAAACATCTTCTAGATAGATGAATCCACTAAGAATTTTTGACAAGGCTTCTGAGTCATTTTCCATAGATTTCCATGGAAATGACTCATATTAGCCCTACTAGTATTTTGGTGTCCTTGGCTTCAATAAATTAAGGAATTTTTTTCTTTCCATAGCTCCCAATATTGTTTTCTTCATTCACTCTTCTATTGACTACCCCGCTACTTAGCTTTCATGTAATGAATTGTGTATTTTGTAATTTTCCTTACCCTTTGCTTGCTTCTATAGATTTTATGGTAGTTCGAGCTGACAACATATCTCAAGTCACTTTGGTTTGATTGTTTGATGGGCTACATGTTTTCTCTTGACTCGATGACAAAATTATAATGGTAAGTACTCTTTATTATACATTATGATAAATAATTTATACATGGTTTTGTATGGTTTTAATTTCAATTCACTTCATAGTACAACTTTAGTCTAGATTAACATATCCATCCAGGATCTCATTCGCCAAATTCTTAATTTTAACTATATCAGTTGTTTGGATGTGATCTATGGGATAGGTTCCTACCCATCTTAATTTATAATTACCCAATTTTTTAAAATTAGATATCATAAATTAATAGTATATCTTCCAATTTTAATTACTTGGTTTTAATGTTGAGGTCATGGAAAGCCTTCTTTTTCTACTTTTCCTAAGTTTGATTATATGTTGCAAGCAACCAAATCTCATTTAAATTTTCTAATTGTACCAACATATATTTAAGAAAAAATTCTTCACTTATCCTTATAGTGATTGCCACCCTTAGATTGGGAGCCATATATTATCCAAGTAGTGTCACACTAATCCATGGACCAATTGGAATGGACAATATTTTGTTAATCTTTTGTAAGTCGTGTGGTATTCCCAAAGTATTATAGGAATCTTTTGGTCCCATTTAATTTGGGATGATATGGTTTCATCTTGTTATGGCTTATCATAAATTTTCTTCATAGTTCCTTAATTATTTTATTTATAAAGTGATTCCCCTAATTGCTTGTAATCCAAATTTTGTAATGAGATTTTTGTAGAAAAAAATTCCTACTATTTAAGTGGTACAATATTTTGATAATTAATTTTATGTCTACCTGTATTGACAATCATTCAATATTGGTTATGGTAAAATGTGCATGAGTCCTCTTGGTAAGGGTATTGATTGGTCCTATAATGCTAATCGTCTATTTCTTGAATGGTGGCATGGCTAGTATTGGTTTCAATATCTCATCTCTTACAATTGGTCTCCTAGTTCTTCAAAAAATATCTCATTTGTGAGAGTGTTTATTAGAATTCTTTAATATACATAGCCACCATAGTCTAGCTGATAAAACCTTTTTTGGGGAATTGTGTCCAAAAATACTTTGATGTGTTTCCTCAAATATTTTTTCTTTCACGATTCATCACTACTCTTCTCAAGACTTAATCTTTTCCAAAACTACATAATTATCTATTGATAATAATTTATCAAATATCTCTTGCGATAAGTATTATCTTGTTTTCTTTGTTATATTTATCTAGGAAGTTACCAATAGATAATAATTTAGCAATATATTATAGTTCATCAAGTACTCCATTATTTGAAATATATGTGCACATGAAAAATCATCTTCTACTAATCCTTCTTCCTCTCTATTTTCTATCCTAAATAGATAGTCTGGTCCATGGTTATCTTTTCTTTAGTTTGAACATGATGATATTAAAATTGAATTCTTGAAATAACTTAACCATTGGCATATGTGGCCATGTATTACTAGTTATTCAATGAGTATTTTAATAGTTCATGATTAGCATAAAAAATAGATGGTATTGCTAAAAGATAATATCTAAATTGTGTAGGGTGAACACAATGAATAGAAATTCTCTCTTTATTGTGGCATAATTATTCTCTGCAGTTGTAATCTTCTTAATAGAAAATGTATCTAAGTGGTCCTTCCTACCTCTTTTTTGTACTAATTTTTCACCTATTATGGTCCCAAATGCATCTACATGGACATGAAAAAGTTGCATGGATAATATAAGAATATAACATTTAATGCTTCTACTTTTTTTGTTATATAGTATATCAAATGATTTTTGATTTGCATATTTTCAATTTTCTTGGTATTCTTCTTTTTCATTAATTCTTCAACAATGCTAGAGATAGTTGCATAGATTTTGATGAACTTGTAGTGGTAGCTATTATATCCCAAGAAAATTTCTCTAGTATGCTCTTAAGAGGAGGTAACCTTAGGATTGTAGTTATTTTGAGAGGATCTACCATCATGTCATCCTTACTCATACTATAACCAAGTTGTCAAATGATGTGGCAAAGATGCATTTCTTCAAATTAACAATGCAATCTTAAGACTGATATCTTTCAAATATTAGTCTTAGTGTTTGGACATGATATTTTAGCATCCAATAAATTATCTACTCACTTAAGTAAACTTCAAAGAAATTGTGGATGGAATCTTTCAATGCACTAACCATAATCTTTCTAAGTGCTTTCTTCAAATAAAATGACATCACCATGTACATATGTAATCCCCATTCCATGTCTAGGTTCATCTTCTTCTAATATTTTTACTTGGTGGCATTTTAAAAATATTTGTGAATGAGTACATCCCGCTACCAACAATAATTTCTAGTACTTCTTTTATAAAAAGAGTTGAGAAGGGGTCATGAATACAAGCCTTGCTCATCTCTCTAAAATCTACACATATTATTATATCACCTACCTTTTAATTTTATATGACCATATGGCTAATCCATTCTATATTCTCCACTAGTTTTATTATACCTTTGACCAACATGAAACATCCTAGAGGTATCTATTACAATCTTTACTTTTATTTTGAGATTAGGATTAAGTTTGTATGGTCTTTGCTTATGTGGTTTAGTATTTTCATTTAACTAAATTTTAGAACCCCGTTATCTTTTATTTCTTTTAGATCCTAATATTCTCTCAGAATCTCTAAAATTTTGAATGCTTCTTCTTCTCCCTAATATTAGTCTTAAATACAACCATCCCATAGAAAACATAACATGTAGAAGTTAATGTGTATCAACCAAAGTGACAAACAAACAAGTTGTTGATTTCATAGTAAAAATTCATAGATTGTAATGCCCCGCCAAGTAACCTTAAAGGAAGTTGCAATTAACGTCTTAAGCGAACCAATTTTTTTTTTATAAAGTAAATTTAACATACACATTCACTTACTAATTAACAACCTCAGAGGCTACAAGGTTACAATTACTAAAACCCACACATGCATATTACATATAACCATAGCATTATGAACTTTATGAAATAAACATCATACATTATAAGAATACCACATAACATAATAAGATAATCAACCAAGATACAATCTCATAAACATTAACTTAATCCAATAGTTACATCACTCATTCCCAGAATGAGGCAATAGTACATAAGGTTACAATTACAGAATTCCACCTCATAAACATAATAAGAGGGATTAAATAACTTATACAAACTGAAATATTACAATGCAAGAATTACAACAAGAACCGCGAGTTGTCCATCTGGATGTCTCGCCACCAAGTATCGAAGATCAATGGGGACCCAACGGTTTTGGTGCATGTTCCACCCAACCAAGTGGTACCCGAAGGCCCACCCCCTCCCCCATGCTAGGAGATAGTAACAAAGTAACATGGACAAAGATCTACAACCACTAACCAAAGGCAAACTCATACTGACATAACCAAACCAATGAACTAACAAGTACAACTCAATCACCATGCAAGTACAAATCAAGTACAACTCCAAAATCACTGACATAGGTCACATTGCTTCTAGACATAATATTAATCAAGTATGTTCACAGAACCATACACATAAAACAATTAACAACAGTTGTCCTAGATAGAGTGTCATCACATAGTAGTCATGAGATCTCCTTTGGGCATTCTTCATAGGCTCCATTAATCCTGGTGGCCTCAACCGGATCCTGGCTCTCATACTCACTCATGCGGCATCAATTACCTCTCGTACTGACAAGATAAATGACTATGCCATTCCAGGCCTTCCCACTCATTCCAAGTCTAAACAAGCCCTTGTGTCTATGAGTGAGGATTAAATTATCTTGATTAATGTGGAAGACATCCTAATCATCTAAGTACATTAATTTAATTATCACTTGATTAACTCACTTTTGAAGGTTACCCAGTTTACCACTTTGGGCTCCGGCCCCTAACAAAAGCCACCCTTCTAATGGACAACACACACCCAAAATAATCCACCAAGGGAAACACAAGTGCATACCAACTAGGCATCATAATCCACTCCAACACAATGAGGAACAAATGATAGAACTCACTCCAACCATCTTGGAGACAACAATCACATAGTCCACTCCTCTCACAGGAGGTACAAAACATCCCCGTTCGTGGAAACCAGGTAAAACTGAAAAGACGACATACACTACCCAAGGGAAAACAACTGGATGGCATAAAGATTCAACAACCCTTATCTTCTAAGTTCATCTGGAAGACTTATAATTTAGGACCAACACTAAATCCCACAACCCACAATGCAACTTGACGACATAGCAACAAAAGCATTCAAGTCATTAATCAAATCTAATATTTGGATTTCCTAAATCCATACTCATTCAATAGGTAATGTTAATAAGGTCAAAGACACACTTATAGGGTTAACTCAAATAATCATACACCCATATTTCTATTTCCATTATAGGAAATCTTAAGCAATTTAAACTTACATCCCTTTATGAAATATAGAGAAACTAGAACGTTTAAGGCAATCACGAGAAAATTACTATTTTTGGATATTCTATATCCATATCTCTTTCATATTTCATTCATAATAAATATATTGCTCTAGTTGAATAAAATAAATTAAAACAAATATTTGCCTCATCAATATAAACAACTTCTTAATTTACTTTTAAATCGGCCCAAATCCATGCAAGTAAACTCTTTCCATTTCCTAACCAAATCTTACATCTCATTCAATTTTCTATTTAGAACATTCAATCATGCTAATATAATAAAATATTCTTTCTCTACCCATTTACCCATATTCACTAATCAATCCATTTTAAATCTCTATTCAACAATACATTGCATGCATCTTATTAAAAATAAAATACGATAACGAATTTACACTTAATATATATATATATATGCTCCATATTATATAGACACCAAATATATATATTAACAAATTTAATTACATATATTCTTTAATATTCCATTCACAACGATTAAATTGCTCTATGGAAATAAATAAAACATAATAAATTGCCTCATCAAACTAAATAATTCTTAATTTACTTTTAATACAACGTAAAACTATCGCTAACCATCTTTTCAATTTTCTATTCAAAACCTATACCACGCATTCTAATTTTATCCTTTAAAATCCTTATTCACAATAATATAAACTTTTGCTCTTTCAACTTAATTGAAATAATTAAACAAGTGTCTTCAATCTACAAATATAAGGAAATACTAATTTAAACAATTTAAATCAAATTCAATGTTTACTTCTAAAACTAACATCAGTTCTCTATTAACTGGATTCCTTTCGTTTTCTAACTAACTCAAATAATTTAATCATTTAATATAAAATACCTTTTTCCTATTAAACTGAATTATGCATACTAATCATTTCATTTAAAATCTCCATTCAAAACTTATCTTTTAAAATTTCCATGCCAAACCAAATTACATGCAATTTGTAAAAAAAATTAAAAAAATAAAAATGAATATTAATTATTCACCCATTTGAAATTACTCATGTAATTTATACATCAAACCTATATTAGTATGCTTCACTAAACAAACACATTATTTTGATAAAATAAATCAATATTCCATAATTATCCAATCGTTTATGTTATCTAAAAATATAAATACTACTGCAATATTTTAAAGCATTCTTTCTATTCCAATTCCCTCCATCTCCAATTTGACATAAGAATATGATATCTTGAAAAACAACTATCATATTAACCTATATATATTTAACATATATATTCATAAAATATATATACATGTGTAATTAATATACACCATAGCATATATATATAATATATATACATTATATATACTATATAAATATACTATATATTATATAAAACAAAAGTAAAAGTGCGGATGAAACATAATAAAAAATAGCACATTGCACAGTTAGTATGCTAATAATTTAAGGGTTTTAAAAAAAATATGAGGAAAGGAGAGGGGGCGCAGCTGTTCACACAAGGCTGAGCCTCCCCTCCCACCGCGGCTTTATAAAGGCAAGGGGGGCGGTGGAGGGTCTCCCTCCACACCGCCTCTCCCACATGGGAGCGGCGGTGGGGAGGTAGATCCTCCCCAACCCCCCCCAAACCTGTGACCTACAAGCACTGCGAATAGGGAATTTGCATAAACAGCGAACCAAGATTCGCTAAAAACAACGAATAAACAATTCGCCTCCCCAAAACGAAAAGACAAAGGGTATCGTCGTACGAACGGCGCATATATTATTAAAAAAATTAGTATTTTATTATAATCGAAATTGTATATATATATATATAACAAATGGATTTAATCCAATAACAAATTAGAGAAATTTTGTGAAAAACTCACCTATAGGTGATATTGTAAAACTTTTCCAGAAAAACCCAAATTTCACAGAGGTTTAAAACTAATTTTTTTATTCCATTTTCCTGAATTCTTGAACAATAAAAGAACAATTAAACCAAAATGGATCTATATTAAAATTTAGAAGTTTCAAATCCTCAAGATTTCTCCCAACTAATTTCCACATAGACTTTTTCAAAGTAAATTTGATTTCCTACAGAGGTTACATTTTCTAAAAACATTTTAAATGTATTGTTCAATCTCAATGTTTGATTCCAATAACAAAACAATCGATTTCCTCAAATAATTTAAATTCAACAGGTTTTCACAATTTTCACTCAAGGATTTTCACAAAACAAAAGCTGTAAATTTATTTAATTCTTTTCTTCTAGATAACAAATTTATTTTCTAAAACAGATTTAGCAAACAAATCTTTAATCACTCCTATTTTAAAAACAGTCAAGAACAATTAAAAAAACACATAAGAAAACCTGGTTCAAGAAGCTACAGGAAAAGATGAATTTCTGATACAAGCCTCCTCCAAAGATCTCCCGAATTTTCTTCAATCATCCAACGAATCCAATCCAAAACCCAACAAATGGAAACAATCTTTCCTCCAATCAATTCTGCAATCAAAACTTTCTTCAAACCCTTCTTTGTGCAAATTTTTCCAAAATTTCTTCTCTGCTGTAAAAATGAATTTTCCTAATAACTTCTCCCCCAAAATTAAAACATGCATTCCTTATAAATCAAAAATACCTAATACAACCCTAATTCACATTACATGCAAATTAGATATTAATTTCAATTTCAATTTCAATTTTCGAAAACCCACTTTCAATTTAAAATGCAATTTCAAATAATAAATTAATTTCTAAAGTTGCAACTAATTTCCCAAATAAACATTTAATTACAATTTCTAATTTAATTCCCACAAGTTGAAATTAAATTCCAAAATAATTTTAATTCTTTTATTTCCTTTCATTTTCTTGCATCACATTTAATTAATTAATTTAATTATTTGATAACTAAATTCAACCCCCTTGGGTTAAATTTAATTAATTAAATAAATTAAATATAATTAATTAATTTAAATATAAACTTTTATCCACATTGCATAATTTAAATTAAATAACCATCAACATGATTTAAATGCAATTATTCTAAATATCTATTTCCAAATCAAGAATCCTTCAGAATTAAATAACATTAAAGCAAGACAGACAATGACTCGACACACACGACTGACGACACACTAAGGCTAGGGTGTAGACTTGACACATGTTACCTAGCTACTATCTCCCGTTCAACTTAACTGTTGGATCGACACGCTCAAACCTGTGAAACCAGGTGGAGTCGATGTCATATACCTGCAATCTTGAAACCAAGTAAACAACATCATACAATATATCCAGCATATAATACACACCGTGAAGAATAAATTACGGATTCACAGGGCGCTCGCAAGTGAGTGATGCGAACCCGTCCTCTTCACCAATACACTCATCGAAACTGACACTTCCATCGTAATCCAATAATCTTATAATAACATCTCATTTTAACTCTACTAACAACATTAAACCATTAAAGCATGTGAAACAATAATTAGATCAACACATCACACAATAATAATTGTCGCTCAATAGTAGCGATCAAAACATCATAACACAATGTATCCAGTATCAAAGTAACTGCAACCAAACATAGCATAAAGCAACTCGAGCAAGAAGCAAAACGGAGGGGTATTACATAGATAATGTATAGTCATGAATTCGTTCATTATCACTGAACTCGTCCCTACACAAAATCAATAAAATACCATGATTTCAAAATGAATATTAATTTAAAATTTATTGTTCCAAATCTCTAAATATATCAAAATTCAAATCTACATTCATCAATTATAAAACTAATTATAATTTACGCCGAATTTACGCTGAAGGTGTATCCAAGTTGAAACTGTCAAAGCTAATTTTTATAAGGTACGGTGTAAGATCAGTCGGGAGACCCTTACTTTAATCTCATTCGTTCAAAGTCCTTTGTCTCAGATGCATTAATGCTCTACCTGAACCACGCTTGTTTCACCCACGTAAGCATGGCTACAGCATGTAATATTGACTCCCACATGCGTACATAGTGCAGATATTTTTCTAGGAGACGATCATTTTAATCGTGGTCGTTAATTTTTTCTGCCGCATTTTTTATCTCAGTAGTTTATGGTCGTCGCTGGTCTTTAATCTCGGCTACGGCAGTGTAGTTGTATCGTACACTACTTGCATTCTACACCTTTAATAAATATTGTACGATGAATTTGCAGATCTATTCAAATTCCCTAGCGCGCCTTTAATAATATCTGCAAGTGGGTGTCTAGATTGAGGCGATCAATATCTTGTGGATGCAATGGTGTTTTTTCTCTCTATTGGGTGGTGTCTAACAATGGTGGTTTCATTCAATCTATTGTTCTTCATGACACGTAGAAAGAAGGCTTCCAAAAGAAGAGACCCTTACTGTTGGTTTTAAACAAGCATTTATGTTCCATTCTCTTCTGCCAACAGCTTGCAGCTTTAGGTTATGTCAAAGTAGTTGTCAGTGACTCCGAAAATGCTCATACACAAGTATTTGATGGTGGCCCATCACATCCTTATTTTCAGGATGCAGCTTGCAAAATTGGAGAAGTGAAAGGTCAATACCAGCAAGGAAGAGTTTGAAGGAGCGGCGGGGAAAGCCGCAACAAAAATGGTAGAAAACATTGGATAAAATGTCGATAAACCAAACCTTGTGTTAGCCGCATAGCACGTGAGTTTTCAATTTAAGCACTGGTTGCATATGTTAGAAGTGTGAAATAATAGGCTAATCATTCCATTTCAGAAAGTAGGTAACATGTACATTATAGGATAATTTTTAGGGAGCACATTTTCTATTAATGTCTCCTTTCTACAAGATACTAGGCAGACATTTGCAATCGTAAACTAGTATACACCCTTTTAAATGACAAAAATTAAACAAAGCTTGTTGAATTTGTATCCGCTCCTCCAAACTCTTCCTGGTATTGACCTTTCACTTCTCCAATTTGGCGAGTTGCAGCCTGAAAATAAACTTTCAATGTGGGTTATAGAGTATCTTTATATTCATTCAGCCAACTGTTGATGTTTATCCAGTACGGGAAGTCTGTACTTTGACCATTCGCATTGCTTTAGAGTGATCAAAACAAAATCACAATCTGTAGTGATAAACACACGTTGGAACTCCTCTTCTCCATGCAAAGATAACTGACCAAATAGGAATGCAAAGTCTGATAGAGCATTAATGCCTCAGAGACAAGTGACGTGAACGGGTGTTATAAAATTTAGCTTCGTTCATTTCAAATTTGACTCACTCCGTAGAGGAGGGAGATAGACCTTAATAAATTGTTTCAGTCACTTAAATGTAAGTCTCCTCTAAAATGAGCAATTTCCACAGTACTTTATGTTTTTTTCATCATATATGTTGGTAAAATTAGAGACTAGGCGATTCAATTAGCATGCAAGCACCTCTAAACATTTGTTGTTTTTCCATAAATACATATGGCACCAAGGATAACTTTAAGAAACCCCCCCCCTCAGCAAAGGTGTAAAATCTTGGCGAATCTTTCCTTTTATTTGAAAAAATTATTAATTTTCCCTGGCGAATCATATGCACATTATTCATATATTTGTAAAATCCTGGCGAGTCTTAATGAATAATTGGTAAAAAAAAATAATCACATTGGCGAATCCTAGTGAATAATCACTAAAATGATTAATTACAATGGTGAATCTCTCCTTTAAAAAATTGCATAGTTGGTCGACACAGTTCCCCATATTTTTTTTGTTTTTTTTTAATATTGAAGTAGGGGCCCGGGGGCGGCAGCCAGTGGCGGGGTCAAAGGGCAACGCCCCTTGTGGGGGTCAAGGGGGCAGAGCCCCCTTGTGAAGGTCAAGGGGGCAACGCCCCCTCACGGAGTTTGGGGACACTCAAACGCCTGCAAGTTCATTCCATGAGTGAATATCGTCGTGAGTGAACATCATCGATGGGACACTTAGGGATGTCTTGCCGATACAACAATTTTATATGCACTTAGTGAATTCCATGACTTAGTGAATTCCATGAATTTATATGCACATGCCTTTTAAAATGGTTGTTGAGTCCCGAAATTTGTTTTGGGCCACATGATCAAATCTAATCGTGTGGCCCAAAACAAATTTCGGGCCTCAACAACCTTTTTAAAAGGCATGTGCAAATAAAGTCACAGAATTCACTTCCAGCCATTCGATTAAAAAGATAATCAATGGAAATAAATAATAAACCTATTTAAGTCTAAAATATTCCTAAAATGAAATGGTAAACTATTATTAGTGGTGATATTTCCCAAAAAATAATTGTAAGAATATAAAATTACTGGCGAATATAAGTAATATTTGTATTTATAGTATAAACTACTGGAAAATCAATTCCAATGAAGGGTCATTTAAAAAATAATGCATTGGCGAATTAGTTGAGACAAATTTATTTTTTTGTAAGAACCTGGCGATTCAGCATGCTTTCTAGCTTGTATTATTCGCCATTTTTGGAGGTCCTGATTTCAAATATTCGCCAATTGGCGAAAATTCACCACTAAAGTTTTCCCTGTATGGCACTGTCTTTGGCAACTGTTTTTGGCTTTGGACGAATAGTCTAACAGTTTTATCATTGGACTGAGTGCAAACACAAGTAAATGAAGGTTAGAAAATGAATTCAAAAAAATTATTTATTTTCATTTTTAGCTATAAATGAACATTTCAATCAACTTACACAAATGTTGTATGAAATGAGACCAAAGCCATATTAATCCAAAGAATTCAAAAAAAGATAATATATTGGTTATTCCATGTAGTTAACGCAAATGTTGGCATAGAGGATGGGCAATGATGAATAGTTTATATGTTTTCCCTTAGAATAGTAACTACATAGTATAGATTTTCATTATAAAAAATAGAAGAATCCTAATGTTTCTAATCTTTCTTTTGGCATGCACAACTGTAACTTCATAACCAAGTTTGATGCATCGCACACTGTACATACCATTAGAAAACCCTAATCCATCAAACAACTATAATTGCGCTTGTTCATTTACTTACCTACCATTCCACATACCAAAATTTATCCTAATTGGCCTTCCCTTCTTGTGTGAAGTGTAGTGCAATTAGGCTTGTTTTTTAAATTTTTTTGCAATTCATTTCTCTAGGAATACCAAATTTATCCCTCTTCTATCTTCCACAAATTTATCAAGAGACATCCACGAAGATTACATAGGTATCTTAAATTACTGTTTTATGATTTTTTAAAGTAAAATAGGTTGAGTTTGCAATGTTAACTTTTTAGATAAATTTTTGCATCCAACTGCTCTAGATCTAGAAATTCCTTTGTACTTTTATTTAGATTATGTTAGTTTTTTTAATTTTAGTTTAAAATTATGTTAGTATTTTTAATTTTAGTTTAAAATTGTTGCTATTTGGTAAATACTTAATATGCAATTAAGTTAAAGGACAAAGTACAATGTACATTTGGATGCTTCAATTGAGGAGTTCTGCAGTTGAGTTTAGTTGAACGAAGTCATTACATTGATCATATCCTTATTAAAATATTTCTAAATGTTTATGTTACTGTTAGTTATAAAAAATATTTCTTCAATATTTGTATTTATAAATATTTGAAAACATTACATATTCATAATCTATAACAATGTTGTTGTGTCCAAAATTTTTAAGTAAATTGTACAAGCATATATATTTAGAAATACAATTTAAGATTTTTAAATATATAGTTAGTGATAAAAGCATTATCTTTCAAATACCAATTAGTATTTAATCTGATAAAAACAAAATCTTTTAGTTACTTCACTTGCATTCAAATGCCTAAAATAATAGTGTTACTTTATGTTATTTTAGATTTTAAAAATATTTTATAGCATGGTAAAAAATTATTATAATCTACTTTGCTATAGTGTGGATTTTAATGCTTATCCATATTGATGTTTAAAATAATAAAATTAGTTAACATTAGGTGTTATTTTTAAATTTACTATATCCAGGAATGGCACTTCCTCGTGGACAAACCGATATCATTGAATTATCAGATAGTGATAGCTCCCTTGGTATTCCAATCGTTTCACCTCCTTCAACCAATTAGGATGGATATTTTGCAAATGTTGTAGATCTTTCAAATGAAATCATCGTTAATTGCTTTGATAATTTGCAAAAAATGCAAACAGTTGTTCGAAATGTACACAGTGTCCAAGGTTTTGAGGTGCGGGCAATGGAAAACACACTGCAGGAATTCCACTTAACTTGTGACAACTTGGCCGCATTTTGTGCATTTCTACAAGAAATGCAAGCTGACGAGGTGTACGGGATGGGTGGTACTCCATACATTAAATTTTCTTTTGAGAACTATATAAACAATGCTTGAAGCCTTTGTTCTTGAAATGTGTATATAGTGCAGTTTTGAAATGTGAATACGAGCACTCCCAACTATAACTAGTGTCCTACTTTTTTGTATGAAACTCATACAATAAATTTTATTTTCCTACCACAACAAACAAGATTGTGCTCCTTGTAGTACAAAAACATCCCTCAAGTTTTAATAACTATAGATATGCCTAATTTGTACATGGTGTTATACATATGCAATAGTATTCATACTTCTCTCTCATTGTTGCGCTTCTACACTTTATGGCATCGTATTACATTTTATGGCATCGGATACCACCTATGTAGCATTCTAAAATTTTGTACACATGATTGTAATTATAAAGACAAACAAGAAATAAATAAACTATGTTTTTTTTATGAAGCCTATATATTTACAACATTTTCGGAAATAAGTTGTCAATGTTGTATTGAGTATGTTAGCCCTTTGTAATTAGTAATATTAGTAAAAAACAATAAATGTAATACTTTCCTTTTTGTAGTTCTAAATATTTAAAAACCATTGACATATAAGATTTCAATGATTTATCAAATGTGTAACCCTATTTTCCAATTTACTTAAAAAAAAAAGATACACCCATTCTTAACACCAAATTTTAAACCAATAAATGTAATACTTTCCTTTTTGTAGTTCTAAATATTTAAAAACCATTGACATATAAGATTTCAATGCTTTATCAAATGTGTAACTCTATTTTCCAATTTAATTAAAAAAAAAAGATAGACCCATTCTTATCTCAAAAAGATACACCCATTCTTAACACCAAACTTTAAACCTTATCGATGTTAGAATGTCATTATATTTGCATTAAAAGTGGCACTTTATTTGTAGTGGACATTCAAGTTGTTTGTTATGCCATTGAATTTGTCTCACCACCTTTTGTACTCCTTGTATTTGCAGGATCAAATTTGTTTCAATTCACGCAATCCTTGTGAGAACTACATATCGAAGTGTTATATATAGGTATGTTTCCAATTCATTATTTCTTCTTTATCGTTAATTTGTACCTTAAATATCTTCCATCATCTTCATTCTTGAAATTGTATTGAATGCTCTTAATGCGCCTTTTAGAACTTTTCCTTTCCAAGGACAACAAAAAATTGAAGTACAATTTGTGGTATAAATGTTATAATTTTTGTATACTCCACTCATTTTAATAGATAAAATACATTGCATGCTCTTTTGTTTCATTGTCTGAGAAAAAAAATAGGTATTATCTACAAAAAAACTAGGATCAAATTAGGTTGCAATTATTATCTATATGTGTTTTTCCATTTCCTATTATCTTCTTTAACTTTACTGTTCACCTTCAAGAAAAAACTTTCATTGGCATCTAATAGTTCTCACTTTTGCAAGTTTCTTTTTTTCCATACATTTTATGCTGAATTATGATTGTTGGTTAATTTCTTAAAAGATATATTAATTTTTTTTTTAGTTTTCAACAAATTAAACATTATATATTCTTTTTTATTTATACAATTCTTTAAAAAAGGATTTCTTTGGATTTTTCCCTTTGCATATATTTGCAAAAAATGCTTACAAAACCTTCTTTCCCTTACCATTTGTTCCAATTTCTTTTATTCTTACAATAAAACATCGTACACAATACAGAGTCTTGTACCTTTTCGAAAAAACCACTAACATTTTTAGGAATTGTAAAAAGGTAGACCCTCTTTTACATAAATTTCCCACTTATGGGGCAAATTTATATTAGAAGCATTGCCAAAAATAGCATATTTCAATTTGCTCCCAAACCTAATTATCATATTCCCCTCAACTACCCTTGTTTGTTGTTATTCATTTCAAACACTACATTGGACCACCTTGGGACCATAACAATCTAAATAATGTCCCAATATCCCCGCTTAGTCGGGGGCTTTGCCATCAAATTCCACTTAAAATGGCATGGGCATTGACAATACACAAGTCACAAGGACTAACACTTCCAAGGGCCACAATCGACAAAGCCTCACATTCACAACTATTTCAAGAATTCCTGATCTACAAAGTCTTCGCATACACCCAACCTTCACATTCCAACGATATGCACGTATGAAACAAAGCCCATATGTTGCGCGTCGAAAAAGTGAAGAGAACCGATTGAAAGCAATGTCAAATTCAACCTCCTCAGGCACTTAAAATGCATTCGAACCACTACAGGTATATCACTTTCTTATTTGCTTCACTACCAAAACTTATATAGATTATTTACTATAAATTATATCTCTCTTCTTGCTTTACTACAGGATCCTCTCATTACTCATTTACACTATGTTCTCATTGTCTAAGACCTACACATTACTCAACCAAAGGTAACTAATTTTTTTTATTGAATTTCAACTTCAACATTCTCTTTTCTATTTTGTTTTTTTACACTATATTCTCATTGTCTAAATATATATCTTTTGTTTATTACAGAAACATTGGAGTTCAATGTGACCATGTTAAATTAAAATATCTACATTTTTTAATCACCCTCCTCAAGCACTTAACATGCAATTGAACCACTATAGGCATGTCACTTTCTTATTTGCTTAACTACTAATATTTATAGAGATTATTTGTTGTAAATTATATCTCTCTTATTGCTTTACTACAATATCCTCTCTTTGCTCATTGTCTAAAACCTACAAAATACTCAACCAAAAGTAACTATGTTTCTATTTGTTCTTTTTCAAATACTAAATATATCTTTTGATTATTACAAATACATTAGAATTCAATGTGACCATGTTACAATATCGCTATACCATTGTACTCAATTGCAAACATTCTTGTAATGCAAATTAAACATTCTATAAAAATAAATTATTTTCATCATTGTATATATATCTTTATTCTACATTTTTTAATCACATAAATTTAAGTTCCTATTTATTTATATACTATTTCAATTCTACATTTTTTATTCACATAAATTATTTGTATAATAATTTGTATTTAATTTTTTTTATTTCTTGCATTTTTATATTATCTAAACTATTTCCCATTTCAACCAATATGTCTACAATTACTAAAATACATCCATACAGTTATTCTGTGTAACCCATTGCACACCAAAGATGCAATAACTAGTTATTTATATTTTCATTTAATAACTATTAAAAATCATCATATTATAATAGCTTTAACTCATAATTAATTAATATGCGCCCAAAGTAAAAGACCAAGTTTAGTTTGTTAAAGTTTGAAAACCATTAGCCACCATCGTTTATCTGTGGGCTGGTAGAATCTTTGTTTCTTCTAAAACCATTTGCTTGATGACGTCATTCTGCATTATATGTCCTTCAAGATCAGATTTAATATAGAATCGGATACGGACATTATTGGTCTACCTACTTAAAATAAAATTATAATATAAATGGTCGCACGGTAGGTTTATCCAACCACGTGAATTTGACTCATAATGACAAGAATGCAGTACCACAAAGTCTAGAATTGAGGGAATACTTCTTTATTTGAGAAATACATATATTAAATTATTTTAAAAATATTTCTCTATATAAAATAATAGATAAAACATTAATTTATCTAAAAAGATGGTAATGTTAAATTTATTTGAGCTATACTTCAAACAAAAAAGGAACTTTGTAATGGTTTTGATAGTAAATTTAAGTTAAAAAGAATTCTTGTTTTCTTTCCAATGAATTAATTTATTTTAAGACTTTTTCACAAATTGGGGATTAGAGTATTTTTCTTTGTTTAAAATTTTGGAAGTAATTAAAAAAATTATTGTAATGGTAGAAAATGTATATTGATTTCATATTAAGTATGTGTTTAGTGAAATATTTGTAATATAATTATGTATTCATAAGTAATGAATTTTATTAATAAATTTGACTACTCATTTTAATCATTTTACATTATTTTTATTTATAATTACATCGTGTTTTATTTGAGAATAGGGGGCTAAGTTTTTCAATCGACGACGTGCGTTGCTCGAGAGGGGAGGGAATACGGTTGAACCATGCATAGACGTTGATGATGATTAACTGTGAAAAACATAAAAATTTGGTTATAACGGAATGAATATTAAAAAAATTAATAAAATTAAAATATTATAATTAACAAAATTGTAGGATCGTGTGTGACATGAAAATAGGAATGCATTTAGTTTAATTGTCAAAATGTACCTATAATATAGTATAATATAATAAAAATATAATATAATATAATAAAAATATAATATAATAATAATATAATATAATATAATAATAATATAATATAATATAATACAATATAGTATAATATAATAAAAATATAATATAATATAATTTACATAATATAATAATAATAAATATATAATAAAATTAATATAATATAACATAATAACATTAGTATAATAATAAAACAATAATTTAATAATTTAATATTACAATTACTATTGTACAAAAAAAAATTAAAACATTTTCCCCTAATTAACTTTCCATACCTCTTCAACATACCCATCAAATACCTTCATCAAATACCTCATCAAAAACAACACTTCTTGAATATATATAATATAATAAAAATGTAATATAATAAAAATATAATATAATATAATAATAATATAATACAATATAATAATAATATAATATACATAATATAATAATAATAAATATATAATAAAATTAATATAATATAACATAATAACATTAGTATAATAATAAAACAATAATTTAATAATTTAATACTACAATTAATCATATTTTATTAATAATATAATATTAAGAATAAATATAATTTACTAAGTATAATAAGAATAATAATATTATAATAATAAGAATAATAGAATATTATAATAGTAGAATAATATAATAGTAATATCAAAGTAATAATACAATATTATGAATAATATAATAATTTAAATATTAATAATATATTATTAATAGTAATAGTAATATATTAATACAAATATAGCACTATAATAGTAAATATATAACAAAAAAATCATAATATTATTATATTATTATATTATAACAATATATAACAATTATAATATAATACTAACAATATATAATACCTAATCCAATCATTTATTAATATAATAATAATGTAACATAATGCAAACTTGATATATTAATAAAATAATAAAAATAATAATAAATATATAATAAAAACTAAATTAATAGTAATAATATAATACTATAAAAATAGTAATAAAAATATTAATAATTTAATATATCAACAAAATCATTTCTTAAATGACCAACCAATTTGATCTTATGTATTGCACAAATGTATGAAAAAAAAATTCAAACATTTTCCCCCTAATTAACTTTCCATACCTCTTCGGCGTACCCATTGCACACCAACCAATTAAATGACCAACCAATTGAAGTTGCATTTGCCAATCACGCTGAAGGCGTCCCCACATAACGGTTTTCCATCCTCTTTTCACGGTGGACAGAGCAGATTGAAATGGACTGCGATGTAAGGAATTTCAGCCGTTCATCATTTTCGCCACTCTTTCGACTGTTTTTCGCTGCCGTGTAAAAAGTAAAATTTTCGGCCTTCCATTATTGATGGCATATTTGTTTAACACGGGTGACACGATGCTGCCTCCACGTGGTGAAAGATAATTCCCAACTCCCTAAGAAAACCCTAAAGCGGGGGAAAACATAAATCATGGGTTTTGGCTTTATTTTATCTTTATTTTCATTTTACTTTCCTCAACAATTCTTGCCGCTTAGGAGGAGTGTATTTAGCTACAAGAGGATTTTTGTAGATAGATGTTATTGGGGATTATGGTGGCTGCATAGTCTAAGCTAAGCAATAATTTTCACTTGCATCTATTTGATTATTGTATGAATATATTAATCTTCTCTCACAGGGGAACTCTTACGCAGGGTTTGAAGCTGGTCCATTCTTGCCTAGGGTTTGATTATTGTATTAATATGCTAATTGCATACAATATTGGTCCATATTAAACTCTGTGAACCCTAGGTTTATATGGTTTTGTAAATACTTTCTTATAAATTTACAAACCCTATATTCATATAGTATTGTGCATCAAGTTTTGAAGTTGTGTAGAAATGGAAGAAGTTGCAAATGGGGGCTCAAAAACCTCAAAATATTTTGTCGACGGCTACAAAATAAACGTGCAAAGGTTCACTAAAAGATTGAAAATAGTTTCACATAGATAAGCTACCATCTTGTTTAGGGTTTTTGTTTCAACACTGCTAGCTTTGGGATCCAGTATTGATAGGATTGAAATATTACACCTCTCAATCCTTATATTGACCTTCATTTAAGGTGCTCCATTCACACTTATGTTTGACAACCTTTGGCATTTCAAGTTGTCTACAGAAAATAAGAAAAAAATGTACGATTGCTTATTTGATCATTGCCCTTAAATTATTTCAGTACTAATGGAATGAACTGGTAACTCCCCAACTCCTTGCTTTTATCTTAATTTTATTAGTCTCACACCACTTATACATTGTGCTTGGTGTTGAAAATAGGCTACACCAAATAAAACCTTTGTAGAGCGACCAAATTGCTCATACCACTCAAATTATTTCAATTTTCTAATAGCAATTTCATTTTGTGATTTAACATTGTTGGATTTGGACTCCAGTGGTGATAATGAAATTGTAAGAGTCAGAAGACTCCTAATTTTGTTATTTACATTCATTTTATGGGATTCTATTCACACTTGAAAACAACTTACCACCAAGTAAAGCCCTTGTGAATTGTCAAATTGATATCACAATGTCAAGTATGTTGTGTATGAACATGGACCTCAATTTCCTTCTCTTAACCAAGACAAAGAAAAGATAAACATTGATTTTAGTCTTTTGGTATTCAATTAGGATATTTTGAGTTATCCTTCTCCATCATTTCCTACTTTTATCCTTTGAATTGATTGTGATAATTTTCTTGCTTTAACATGTGTTGGGATTCTGTCAACACCATATGCACTCTTCAATGGAAGCTAGATGGGAATTAACATTCTTTTTCTTTTTGCATTGATATGTTGCTACATTGGAATTCTTCTTAACTGTTGCATGGATGTGAATACACAAATTCACAGTTATCCAAACATAGCACACACAACTTTTGGGAAGACTAGAAGAATCGTTGTATCCATAGTGTTGTATTTCGAGCTTTAATCTGTTGTTGTGGTTCTAGGAATAGCTTGGGTTGGCGTGTTTGATGGCGTTGGATTTCACCATCATGGAAGTTTGTGGAATCTGAGTGGATTGCCTACTGTTATTGGTTTATATGTATTTTGTTATTGTGGGCATGTTGTGTTTCTACTTCTCAATGAAAGACCATCGATAGTTTTCTTCAGTATGCTTAACCTTTTGATTGTTTATGTTGTGTCTTAATTGAAGGTTTTCATATCATAGTGAAATCAATGATGTATGTTGAATATTGGTTTTAATTTAGAGCAGTTCTAATAGACGATTTTGTGTGGCAGGTGTTGATTTTGTGCTTTATAGTTTGCCCATTTATATATGGGAGCATTGCAATGTTGGGATATCTAATGTTTGGCAATGAGTTGTTATCACAAATAACATTGAACCTCCCAAGAGAAAAATTGGCCTCAAAAGTGGCAATCTGCACAACATTGATTAATCCTTTTGCTAAATATGCATTGACAGTTACTCCATTATCGACAGCCTTGGAAGATTTAATACCTTCATCAAATACCTCATCAAAAACAACACTTTTATTATGGAGCACATGCATCAGAACTTAATTTCTTTAATGAAAAAATCTAGATTTTTCTAAGTTTATTCATTTCATGATTTATCACTTATTGTTAATGTAGCACATGTGCACACTCTCTAACATATTAACATACATATAGAAGAACATAAGTTGCAGCATTTTTAGGATCCGACTAAAAAAAGCAGTGTTTTCTAGAATACTCAGCATTCTGTAAAACAATTCAGGTGTTTTATCTATGATTCCACATCTTGCATATATGTCTACCAGAGCATATCCAACTATAACATCTGACAAAAATTCCCCTACCATTATGCTTTGGTGCATGTTCATAGCCCATCCCAAAGCTCCCATTTTGGCACAGGCAGGGAGGACTCTGGCAAAGAATTTTGCTTTATACTTGCCAATTACATTCTTCTTCGAAGGAAGAGAATCCACTAGTGTTCTAATATCATGGACAATACTTCTATTGGCACTCAACCAGATTGGCAATGAAAAGCTCACGAAGAAGTGACTGCAGTCTGTGGAAACAGCAATCCCACCATGGATTGTTTAGGAAAGCTCAAAATTATAAGTATGATAAGAAAATTTTGGGTTAAGAAACCCTCCCAAGAGATACATGACTGGAATAATTTAACAATTTTATGTGTGATAGATTGGGATGATACTGAACAAGACCCTGATATTTTACCCACCTAGAGCAGGTGTCATCAGGCAAGCATTCAAAGACTTAAAATTAAGAGATGATTTTATAATTCCTAAGGGTGTGAATGTGGTGGGAGACATATTAGTAGTGCACTGGGACTCTAGATACTGGGGAAGTTATGCAAATGAGATCAGGCCAGAGCAATTTAGAGAGGGAGTAATAAAAGCTACAATCAATCATCCCTATGCCTTCATTCCATTTTCTAGTGGACCAAGAGCGTGCATAGGCCAAAACTATGGTTTGTTAGAAGCAAAGGTTGTGGTGACTATGATGGTGAAGAGCTTCATATTTAGTGTGAGTAGAAGGTATAGGCATGCGCTTGTCTCCTTTATCACTCTCAATCCCCAACATGGGATGCCAATCATGATGGAAAGAATTGAGTGAAATGGAGTTTAGTCAATTAAAGATCAGATTGCGAAGAAAACCTTATCCCCATCCAATATAACTATATTTAAATTTACTTGTTACTCCTTGACATGGATAAAATTAAGGTCAACCAGCCAATAAAAGGATAGTTTTATTTTATCAATTACAGTTCATACATTCAGCAACATTTTTATGGTTTTCATTGGTTCATAGGTTATTTGATGGACATTTATGCTCTATAACATTCTCTATCAGTTAAGGAACCACTGTATATCCACATTTTCTTGCCAATGTATATCCACTTTTTTTTTGTTGGTAGCTCTTGTCACTTCATACTTACTCTTGAAACTGAAGATCCTTAATTAGGTATATTATGGAATATGAAGCGGTTTCAGCCATTTAAGACACAATATGAGAACTCTTGGCCATACTTTTGAAATGTGTGGAGGTACCAGTGATCATGGGTTCCAGTTGGACGAGCTTGTTTCTTAAATTTTTCACTACTCATGATATCTTGGTCCCTCCCACAAAGCCATGATTTGATTACTTGGTCCCAAATTCAAAACTCATATATTAAGTTGTATTTCAAAACTTCCCTGTGTTGTCATGAGTTTTAAGTTCTCATTCTAAAAGCCCTATTTGCGAAACTGGAAAACCAAGCGTTAACAATAAAGATCTGGGTTCGGTCCTCCTTGTCTGTCTAATAAAGAATTATGACCTACATTGAAATTGAAATTATTTAATATTAAGGAATGACCAAAGTAGGTGTGCCTCGAAGACCATTGATTTATTTTTATTTTCATTTTGAGTTAGTGAGATCAGGGCTTGAAGGCGGATCCATGCTTTATTAGGACATCCAAGTTCAAAGTTCAGCTGGGGACAAATTCTGGTAGGGGATACACACTTGTCGCTAGGCAATCTTGTGACCTTAAGATTACAACTAATTGCTAGAGGAATGATTCTAATGCTTACGCTCTGGGTGTGGGGGGATTAGCAAGTTATATAGTACTATTTGACTTGGCCATGATGTCAAAACCCTAAAATACAAAATGCAAACAATATAAAAGGTAAATGGAAAACAATACCCTTGTAAGCCCCCACAATAAGGCCCTATATACCAAAATGATGTCTCACTTGGTGATGGCCTACAACACCAAGTTATCTCTCCTTCTCTCCATATTCGTCTCCTTCTCCATCTCTATCTCTATCTTCCTACCTACCTATTTTCTCATCACTCTCTTTCTCTATCTCACTCTTCCACCTTATGTCTCCCTCCTTCTATCCCTATCTCTCCCTGTCTCTCTCCATATTGCAAACATAACATAAGCTTGTTGATAATGGAGCTTGATTTTCTTCCTAATTCAGAATTTTTATTTCAATCATGTTTGGATCTCTTTAAGTGGATGCATAGTTGATTTGAAACTATCACTTCTCTATTAAGGCATTTGTTGCATAAACATCATTTGCTAAATGGCTTATCAATTGACCTCATGTATTGCATAAATGTATGCAAAAACTAGACCATAATTTATCCTAATTAACCTTCCACACATCTTCGGCATACCCATTACATACAGTAAGGTATGATTGCTAGTTTATTTCTATATATTTATTGCTTATTCATTATTTATCTATATTTATTTATACTTATTTTTGTAAATTGGCATACTTCTTATTATTATCATTTGTGTTTCATGGTTCATTTCTAAGCGGTGTAAGAATGGTTTGGTTCAATCTTGTGACATACATGAATGAACTCAAAATCTAAACATTCAAATTTAAGTTCTAAATTTCTTGTCTCTTTCTACTACTCGTTAAGAGTTGTGTGACATGTTACAATTGTGTGACATGTTACAGTAGTGTGACATGTTACCATGTCTTGATATTTAAAAACCTTCAATATGTCACTAATAAATTTGCTAGATTTTAGAACCAAAAGAACAATTAACAAAAACACTTTGATTTTTTAAGGGAAAAATAATCACATCTACATATAAGACCACATACATGTTTGTGAATGTTGTCATTAATATTTTAAAATTTCCAATAATCTGGTCAACACACACATATCAAGTCAAAAATCTCTCCAACAATGTTCCTAAAAACCATATTGGCATCTTCAACTATTCAAAAGGTGAAGGCGAATACATCTATTAAAATGCATTCTATCAAATCATTTCCACATAACATGATTTTAATTTTCACATGTTAGATCAAGTATACAATGACCTCAAAAATCTTGGCATTAAACCACAAGAAATTTTGAGACCATATAGACTATGATGCATTCATCAAACCAAGGACATTTATTTCTAGACAATCATGAGTAGATTCACAACGACATTACCAATATTTTTACATTATCGATTATAAAGTGCCCCAAACCCTTGCATTTAATATATAAATATTTATTATAATTATTAACTCAACTCTATCATCTAAATTGAAATTATAAGATTAGTTTAGGACTTTTTAGTTATTTTAAATAAGTTCCCTCTCTACATATAAATAATTACTTTGTTTGGTTATTTTTAATGAATTGGTAAAAAATATTATCTCTTTTAATTTTGTTTCTTATTATTAAAAACCAATAAACATTAGATGACAATGATATAAAAATAATAATAATGTATAAATTATATGTATATTTGTGAATATATGTATATATGTGTACATGTATATAAAGATGAAATAATTGTTTACAATACAATTTTTTTTATAAGTCTAAAAAATATATATTCTATATAAATTTGTAATTGTCATCCTCTAACAACTTTCTAAACATTAATCTAACCTAACAAAACCAATTAATCTTATATTTAAATATAAATACTAAAATATTTTAGCATTAACTAAAATACAACTCAATCATATGAATTTATATTATTATATCACAATGTTTATCATAAACTTTAAAAATGACTTCATGTACAAAATTAGCATACAATTATTAAATACATGTTTATGTAAAGATAAAATAAAAATGTTGTAATGTATTTATTTATTTATTTATTTCAATATCTTTAATTTCATATCTAACATTTCTATGTTCTAAAGGAAGGAAACATAAGCGGTTACTTGTAGAAAAAGACTAATGTTAAAGGGTTAGAGAATGTATAATTTTTTTAATGGTTAAAGTTTTTTTATTATCATGATTCTATTTTTTACTTGGATTAAAAATTATCATCAAGAACCTGCACCATATTCTCTACTCTCCTCATTGTTTCTTTAGGATGTCATTATGTGTGGCCTCTTTCCTTCTAATACAGTAGTGTAACTTGTATGGTCATGGAAGTACCCTTCTATTGTGGAGGTGTCATATACATCTAAAAATTTATTCTCTACAACTCAAAAACTTATGGCACCTACATTGAAAGCTTGATCTCTAGACTTGGTTGTGTTGTAATTACTTTTGGAGAGTTGCTTAAATGTGGTTGAAAAACAAAAATTCTTATATGACGATTGCAGTCATTTCTCACTACATGTTAAATTTTAACAGTTTTCTTTATTTTAGTGGAAGATCGTCTTGGTTCCTTGTGCTTTAACAAGTGGCATAGGTAGACGAGCCCTTTTGTTGAAGCTCAAGTTCCCATGAGCCTTTGATCACACTAATCTAATTGCCTGTAGAGAGCTAAGTTCACTTTATTTTTTAATGCTAGGGGCTTCCACCAACCATTTATCTCAATAATCTAATGGTTTATAGATAGTCACAACATTCAAAGTGAAGCTTCATCATTTTTTCCTTCCACCTTTGGTTAGTTTTATTTAATGTTGGGGCCCTCCTTGATAGGTTGTTTGGTTTTCACAATGCATAACAGCAAATCCCAAGCTGGTGATGTGATAATTTGATTAGCTAGCAAGAAATGGAAAAACCTAAAGTACTACTTTATTAAGTGATTCTACCAACCATTGTATATTCATATCAACAAACCATGAGAGCCAAGGGGGTTATAATGGAAATTTTTATAGGAACCCATTGACCATTTAATTAACCTAATTAATATCTTATGATCTCTCTGAGAGCTGAATTCTAACCCAATGATAGTAGAGAACAAAACAAAATGGCTACCATGAGCAATGACCAATATTTACTTAGATCAACATCTTACAAAATTTTAGTAGTTTAGCATATGCAAATTCCACACTCTCTACAATGACCATGAAATTTAGTAGTTGTGTGTACCCACAAGGATAATTTGTAGGTCCTAATCTTCGTTATCTCATGATTTGTTAAGAAGTACTCATTTGAATGAAACAAACAAGGTTTTGATGATAAAATGAAAGCCTAAGATTTGGTTTATTTATGTCAAAGAAATTAATCGCATGGTGATGTGATAAGAGGGAAATTAGAACAATGCAATAGATAACATATGCACAACACGAAGGTTCAAATAATTTTATACATTCATAGATACCATTAGATTATTCTACTCATTTATTTGTATCATATATTCTTTATGCAATGCAGATTCTTTACCACAAACATAAATATAAACATTGAACATATGCTTGGGTATCATCTATTATGTCACTACTTCATTATTCTTGTTTTATTCTTTGTTTCTCTTTTATTTCTCTTCTGTAATGTATATCAAACTCCTCCTTCCCTCTCGTTCTTGTAGTGAGTTTAATTCTTATATAGTCTTCTTTTAGAGTAGGGCCATGTCTTTCTAAATGTTCTTATGCATTATCAAACTGTTTAATCAATACTAAACATCATTAGATGCTACCACACTAGCCTTATGGTGATTAGAATTAGGTTTGTCCTATTTTTAACTCCTTATCTACCAACATCCTCCAAAGACCTAATTCATTGTCTTCTCCTACAGATAGCATCTTCTAATAAAAAAGAGATTATATTATCTCAAAAGAAAAAAAAACTTTCCATGATAATAGATGTTTGTATGATATTTTGATATCCTCATATACATTCTCCTAGGTTAGCATGATATACTAGAATTGTCGTCTCTAGGCTAAGAGCTCATTGTATAATATTTTGCGGTAGTGATGGTAAATGTTCTATATAGTTCTAGGTAGAAGTGACAACTAGGTGTTTACTTTCATCTATAATCCCTATATTTGGATGATTTTTTACATCCTTCACTCACTCAATTGATCATGTTGTATTTTGATGCTCCTCACTTGTTGGCATTATTATCATCTAAATTAGTCATAAATTTATAAGCCCCTTATATTTATATAATTTGAGACTCTATTTGGTCTATCCATGTTTTATGTTGTATTCTAAGCTATGCCTAGTTGATATAGTACTAATATGTGGAAATATTTTTGCAAGTGTCCTCCAATTGCTTAACCTATCTATCTAGGTATTTTTGACAATTTCTCCAGTTTTTGGTATGTGTCTTGACCTTTCCTTTTCATGCTCTAACATTTTTTTCTTTCTTTTTTTTCTCTTATTCATAACCACTTATTTGATCCAGTAGAGTCTTCACTACTCCTTCCAGTTGAGTCATTATGTCTAGGGTGGATTCCAATTGGAATTATGGTTGCTATTGCTATATTATTTTAACTATATTTCCATACTTTCTTACAATGTGCTATTTTTATACATCAATTATTAATTTATATTGTTACTAGATACATTTTGTAACTCCATTTTTTGGATAGGTGATATCTAAGCTAAATTGACTATCTTATTGGATTGGTCATAATATGTTGGGAGTTATTATAATTATTGTATATGTTTTCTTTTGTTTGGCCACTAAAACAAAGAAAAATAGGTGTGACCCCAAAATGTGGAATTGATAACAAGGGGGTTATAGTGGACCTATTTCTCAATATTTCATTAGGAAATGAGATCCCCATAATGAATTGACTAACAAACCTTAGGTGAATTAACTCAATGTAAGAATCTTCAGGTTTCCTTATGCTTGAAGGATGAGGGTCAAGGTCAAACATCACTTTGGGGAGAAAAACTAAAAATAGAAAATCAAATGCAAAATGCAATATAACACTTGAAACAATAATATTAAACTCAATATTAGTGGAAACAAAAAACCAATTGTAGATCTGAGAAGGGAAGAAAGGTGTTTAACAATCACCAAAAGGTAGTTTTTGAAGGTTGACTAGGACTCATTCACCCATGGGTGAATGGGTCTTTTGTCAAGTTTTTTTTGCAAAACACGCACAAGAGGGGAAAAATTGTTTGTTTTTGGTGAATGGGGGTTTGCCTTGGTCAAACCATGTTTTGGTATTAATCAAAATTTGAATTGAAATAATGCATGAAAGAGGGAATGAAGAATGAGCAAAGTTATGTTACCACTCAACAAACCCTTAAATGAAACCTTGATAATGGAGATCTTGGAAGGTCTACAAATTGCATGAAATGGTTGAATTGGATGTGGATCTTGACACTTGATTAATGATTTTAATGCTTGAACTTGAGCTTGAAACCTACATCACAATGTTGGCTCCAAAAATATGCATGATGCAAGAAGACTTTGACATGATGAATGGATCTTGATTGTTGCAATAAATCTCCGATATATCTGCTCTTGAATGCCCTTGATTGCTCTTGAAATGCTTGAAGGATGCTCATAAAGTTCTAGGATTTCTTCTTAAAAAAGCTTAGACTTGATTTGATAATATAACCTTGTATTTATAGGTATGTATCCTTAATTTCCCGAAATTCAAATATCACAAGCCAACATTGAAATATGGATTTAGAGATGTTAAAATACCACCAAAAATATAATTTAAATTTAGGTCCAAAGGTCTAGGGAGGACCCATTTTCCCATGGGCGAATGGATCCCAAGTCCCTATTCTTGGAACACACATTTCTCAAGGTAAAGTGTTATGTGTTGGCATTAATTATTCTCAGGTTTCCCCTTTGAAAAATGTAATTTATTAAGCTTGTAGATGAATAAAAGGGCTTATTAAGGCCTAATTAATCTTAATTTAATTAAGAAGGCCCAAAGTGTGAAAATGTAAAGGGATACATTTTTCAACACTAAATTAAGGCATTATTAAGTCCATTTTAATAAGGATGGCCCAAACAAGTGTGAAAATGTAAAGGGATACAATTTTCTACACTACATGAAGGCATTATAAGTCCAATCTAATTAGGAGGGCCCAAACAAGTGCGAAAATGTAAAGGGATACATCTTTTTACACTACAACCACATACTCTTTTATTTTAATTATGAGGTTTCTAACTAGTTATTTTTGTGGAGTGATTATATATGTAGCACCTATTTATTTATTTATTTTCTCATATTTTCCTATTTCATCATGAAGCTCTTTTTCTTCTTCATTTTCTCCTTTAGTTTCTTTTTGGAGATTGTCCTTGATGTCTATTCTAACTATGTTTAGTACCTTGTTAGTTCTTCTTACATTTCCTCTACCCGTTTCATTAGTTCTTATGTTGCAACTTGCATATATTTGTACCAACTATTAAGGTGAATCTTGTTAAATTCCAAGTTTTTATGTATGTATTGGAGATGGTGGTAAAGTAATATCCTTTGGCTCCTTATATTTTTTTTTCTCTAGACTATTATATTGTAAGCATGCATGTTTCCATAACTACTTATTCATGTATCTTTTGTTAAACTTTGTTATTATTCTACGATTCAAGACTAGATTGCCTACTCAAAGCTTCCTTTTGAGTTCTTGTTCCCACATATTTTGTACCTAATTTTTATCTTATGTGATAAGCTCAAGTCTTTGTCCACTTCATCCACAACTCTACTTTTTAATGTGCTATCAAGTTTGAATTCTTATTCCCTTTGTTGGGTTATCTTTTTTTATATGATTGTTCTTAACTCCACCATAAACCCTTCAATTCTCATATGTACAGAAATATGAGCTTGTTGTGATGAAACCTAGTATTGCTTTGATTATAACTTCTTTGTTATTTGTTCAGGTAGTAATGTGATGTTTAGCCACTTCTAATGTTTTACTTTATCCAACAATGATTTTAGAACTCTATCCTCATTCAACAATGGTTCTTGTTCTACTTTTTATTTTTATTTTGTGGTTCTATTGATGAAGGTTCCTTTGCATCTTTTAAACTATCATCATATTATGCTAATTTATTATGTCTCTTTTGCTTTTGCCACTTCTTTTTTTTTGTTGCACACTTGTAACTTTCTCCTTTTTGAACACATCTCTACTAGACATTTTATGGGTTGGGTAGACTTCAATAATAATAGGAACTTCTTGATTTATCTTCTAATCATTTTATAACTACTCTAGTATAAATATATTTCCTTTTGATAGTGGAATACTTCTATTGGTAGAGCTTAGACACTCATATATCTTTTTGTTTTTCCCCTTGTTTATGTTGTTCTTTGAATATCTTTTTTTATCTATAATATATTCTACTTTTGGAGGAATAGGATATTATTTTTGTGGGCTTCTTTAGCACTCTTTTATTTCTTTTTAATAGTTTTAACTTTGACATTTCCCTTACCCTTCTATTTATGTGTTTCTACCATTTACTAGATAATTTTACAATTGGATCCTTAGGGTGGGACATGATAATTTGAGGTGTACCTTCTAACAATTTGTTGAGAGCCTCATATGGTAGTGGTGATACAATGAATATTTCAGATTCAATAAATTACAAATGATTATCATCTTTGTTGACCTTAAAAACTACATAATTCTATAGTTATTTAAATATTATGGCTTATTTACGTTATCTCCTACATTAATTTCTATTTTTTTGTCAAAGAGTGACTCATACCCATGCTAACAACTATTAGTATTATGGAAACCATCCATATTCTCCCTTATTTTCTCTATGGCCAAAGTGTTGGATCTCCATACACATGTTTTAATTCCTAGTAGCTCTTTAAAGAAATAAAAGGCTAAGCATACTATTAAAAAGTTATATCTTATTTTGTGGTGGCTCTTTTTCATTCTCTCTAGATTGTCCAATACTTTCTCTCATAGGGTTTCATAAATTTCATATTATTTATCACTAGTAACCATTTCATATATCACATGGATGCAAGTTTCTATCACTAAATCCTCTCCTTCACTATGAAAAATTATGTAGGTGATACATTTGGAAATATACTTACTCTAGAATCTTTGATCTTACTAATGATGAGGAATTGTTTGTCAAATCGAGCACCTATGACTGTAGTGATAAATTTATTGTTGACATTGTTAAGTTTCTCTTCTTTGTTCCAAAGTCATTTTACTCTATATTTTTTATCGGTAATGAGGAAGGGCTTGTTTGAGTATGTGAATTCATCATGTATGTGGATCAATACCAACAAGATCTATTTGTGATCACTGCAATAATTTGGGAAAAAATAAAATATCTAATTTAAGCTTACCAATGTTATTATATTGTGTCAAAAAAACCTAGAATTACTAGATCTCTTAGGGTTTTCTATTCTTCTTTGAAGCCACTATGATCTACCTCCATAATTTTGGCTTAAATTTACTTTAGAACATCATCTACATAGATTACCTCACTAATAATGTTTTGAGAAGGTTATTTTCGAGTCATTTTCTATAGATTTATGCGGAAACATATTTTATATTATCCTTACCAACCTTTTGATGTCCTTGGCTTCAATGTGGTGAGGAGTAGATGTTATTTCCATAAATATCAATATTTCTTCTCTTCTTTCACTCTTCTATAAAATATCCCACTTCTTATCTTTCATGTAATGACATGTATTTTATAATTTTCTTTGTGTGATTTTCCTTACCTTTTACTTCCTATTATAAATTTTTCATTCTACTAGCATCATATCCTATGTCATTTTGGTTTGATTGTTTGACCCTTCATGTTTTATTTTAACTCAATTATATATGTTAATACATAATATACATGGGTTTTGTATGGTTTTAATTTCAATCTACTTCTTAGTAAAACTTTAGACTCATTCCATTAACATATCCATCCAAGAGTTTATTTTACAAAGTCTTGAGTTTAATGGCACTAGTTGTTTGGATGCCATTTTATGTGATAGGGTCCTAACCATATTACTTTTATTTACCAAGTTTTTTTTTTTTTTCTATCATAGAGTAATACTATATATGTTTTTATTATAATTTCTTGGATTTAATGTTAGTCATTTCAAGACTTCTATTTCCACTTTTCCTAAGTTTTATTATATGTTGCAATTAAATGGTTCACATTTTACTTATCTAATTATGTCAATCTATCTTTAATATATTATTCTCCATCTAACCTTGTAGTGATTGCCAACCTTAGATTGGGAACTATGTATTATATCGGTAGTTTGCGTCCAATATATAGATCAACTAGAATGGACATAATTTTTTTAATCTTTTGTAACTTGTATGACAAGCCTAAAGTACTCTATGAATCTTTTGGTCCTAGTTGGATTATCCTTGTTGAAAACCTTTTTCCATGCTTTACTCAATATCTTAGTAAATGACTTTCTTGATTCATTTTTTTGGGGATGATATGGTATGCTCTTACTATGGTTTATCATAAACGTTCCTAATAATTTCTTAATTTGATTTAAAAAATTCTTCCCTTGATCACTTGTATTACATAATTAGAATCAAAATCTTGTAATGATATTTTTGTAGATGACCTTTTCTATAATAAATTGTAGTATAGTTTCTTTTTAATTTTATCACAACCCATCTTGTTACATATTAAATATTGGTTATGAAAAAATGTGCATGAATATTATAGGAAAGGGGATTGATTAGTCTTATAAATTCAATGGTTCATTTCTCAAATGATGCCATGTCTATTATTAGTTTTATTAGTATCATTTACAATTGATCTACTAATTATTTGCCAAGTGTCAAATAAATGTGGGAGTGTTTATTAGAATTTTTTAATAGGCTTAAGAGCATAGTCTATCTAGTATAACATTTCTTGTGGTTCCTTCTCCAAAATTATCTCCTCTAGAAATACTTTGATGTACTTCCTTAGAGACCTATTTTCTTTCACGATTTAAAACTATCTTCATAAGAATTCATCTTTTCCAAAAACATATAATTCTCTAATAGTAGTAATGTATTGAAAAGAACTTGTGGTAAGTCTTCTCTTCCCTTCTTTTCTATAGTTATCTAGGAATTTACTAATAGATAGTAATTTATCAATATCTTATAGTTCATCAAATACTATAATTATTTGAAATAGATGGGAACCTAGTAAATCATCTTCTATTAAATTATCTTACTCTTCATTTTCTATCCTAGACGAATAGTCTAGTCCATGATTAGATTTTCCTATTTTGAACATGATGATCTCGAAAATGAATTCTTGAAATGACATTAACCACCAATATATGTAGCCATGTATTACTAATCTATTCACTAGGAAATTTAACAATTCATGCTTAATATAGAAAATAAATGGTCTTGATAAAAGATCATTTTTAAATTTGTGTAGGGTGAATGCTATGGATAGAGGTTCTCTTTATTTCTCTGATACCACATCTATTAAATTTTTAGATGAATCTGCATTGACATGAAAAGTTTGTGTTCAATGTGGGAATATCAAAATTGGTGCTTTTACTGTTTTTGTCTTCAATATGTTAAATAATTTTTGATACTCATTCATTTATTTGAATTTCTTGTTATTATTCATTTTAAAAATTATTTAACGGGACTAGATTTTGTTACATAGTTTTTTATGAGCTTGAAAGAATATTTAATAATTACACTATTTTTTATGAACTTGTAGTGGTAGTTATATTAGGTTAGGAAAGTTTTAGTCTCTATTACATTCTTAAGATGAGGTAAATTTAGGATTATAGTTATCTTAGAATCTACCATCATGCCTTTCTTATTGATAATATACCCAAGTAAGTTGTCAAGTAGTGTGGAAAAGATACATTCTTTAAATTTTACTTAATCCTAATACTATGAAATCTTTCAAAAATTAGTCATTGTTTTAACATGATCTTTAAGCATCCCATATAGACTATCTATTCATCTAAGTAGACTTCAAGGAAACCAAGAATGAAATATCTAAATGAACTAACCATAATCTTGCTAAATATTTGAAGTGTTTTTTAAAATTTAAATGGCATTATCATGAACATATATGATCCCCATTCCATTTGCAATATTTTCTTGGGTTGATCTTCTAATATTTTTGCTTGATGGTATCTTTAAAATTCATCTATAAATGAGTACACCTCTCTACCAATAACACCTTCTAATATTTATTCTATAAAATAATTGGGAAGGGGTCATGAATACAAGCCTTGTTCACCTATCTAGAGACTCACATATCCTTATATCACCGATATTTTTATTTTGTATGAACATAAGACTAATAACTATGTACATTCTACACTAGTTTTATTACACCTTCAACTAACATCCAATATATTTTAGTATTTACTTTTATATTTATATTAGTATTAATTTAGTATGGTCTTTGCTTCTATGTTTTAGCATTGTCCTTTAACTAAATTTTTAGGACCCCAACTTATTTCTTTAGCTCTATTAATATCTTAAGAAATAGATCCTCATGTTTTTTAGTATCTCTATAAATTTGAATATTTATTTCCCTAGTAATCTACAATTTTAGCTAGTCTAGGCTCTCCCTCTTTGATTACATTCTCCTCTTTAAATTTGATGATCTGGTATAAATATTGTCAATATTCATTTTTTATATTAATTCTCTTTCATATTCTCCTACTTGCACATTCAAGTTCTTGAGATCTTATTCTTCACTTAGAGTTATTATCTTTATTTTTGTTCGAGTTGCATATCTTTTGAAATACCAAGGTGGTCTACAATTTCTATTCAATTCTTTTATATCAATTATCATCTTTTCAAGATATTGTATATATATTTTTGTTCTCAAAATCTATTCTAAAATAATATTATAATAAAATTATGACTTATTTAATTATTTTAATACCATATTTATTCTTGATTTTGGATCCTATAAACTATTTGTATATATATCATGTTCTTATTATAGAAGTTAAATTTTAGTAAAATAGTTATATTCTTAGCTTTTCAAATGTCTCTTCTATTTTATTCTAGGTGTATTTACAAGTATCTATATGATTATTTGTTAGTATCTTCCATCATACTTTGGTATACTATCTCCTTCTAAGTACCTATTATTGATCAAAATTGCCAAACTTTCCAAAATGGGTATATTCAATTTATGTCTACTCCACCATCTTTCAAAAATTAATATTAAAGTATCATCTAGATATTTTATTGCAAATTATTCATTTACACATGTATTTTCGATAGCTTGGAGATAATATTTTATGACTCTTGTCCCTAAATAATGTGACAATTTAACACGTGACATTCCCTTTTGTATGCAATTCAACCTCTTATTTTATGGTGGGTCTATTTGTTCTTTGGTATTTATTTGTGTATTTTTGGTAAAGTTTCTAGATATAAGCCATAGTTCTTGTTTTTATTATTTTATAACTCTTTCTATGTCCAAGATTCTACTCTACCATCCATCTCAATTGAATATTTTCATTATCTATGAATATTTTACCTTTTGAATTGTGTTCTCCATCTTATTCTTTCTTAGGTATTCTCCTAGAATTATGTATAATGTATTTTTCTCTCATATTAACCTTATTCTTCATTTTAGTATGTAATTCTTTTACATATTCTCCCTCAATCCTTTCATTAAGGGCCATCTATATTGTTATGATATTTTCTTGAAGTACTAATTCTAGTTTAGCTACATTAAGTACTCAATTTTAATCCATTAACCAATAAATATCTAATATGATTTGGAATAATTATTAAAATCTTGTGTACATGTTTATGACTTAAAAATCACCTTGTATATTTATTCCCATGAAATCTACCTATAAATTTCTCCAAGTCACTATGGGACATCTTGAGCTTCTATCTATTAAGGCAATGTCATTGGGTGTTTTGTGTAGTTGGGTTTACCAAATTCTTCCCATATTTCTATAGGAATGGTGTTTATGTCTACACCTAAGTCTAGTAAGGTTGTTTTTTACAATTTTCCTATTTAATTTTATATCCAATAAGACTCATTATTTTTTCCATATTTTCTAAGTCATCACCAAGGATTCGATTTGAGGTCTCATATGCTCTATGTTTTTTTATTCTAATTTTTGGAAAATTGTTTAAAGATTTATAATAAATTTTATTATTCTATTAAAATAGTCATTTCTTTCAAATCTTGGGTGTTGTTTTGAAGTACCATCTTAAGGTTTTATCTCTGAGTGTCTCTACAAATTCATATGATTGGGTACAGGGATAACTTTAGCGACGAATCTCCATCAATTGGTGAATTCCAGGAATCAGGCAAATCGAATTTGGCAAATTCTAGGTATCCTGCAAGGTGTTCAAATCGCCCGAATTTCATGAACTATCGATCCAATGCATGTCCATTCGCCAACGGTTTTTTTTTACAAGGTATGTTTAGGCAATAAATTCACCATAACAGACTACGCATTTCCAATGGACCGATCAATATTTTCGCCTAGAATCTCGGGGAGCATGTCATAAAACACCAACATATTTGCCAATACTATTAAAACAACATTATATGAGGACCCATTTTGCCAATTAAAATTTACAAATAGTTGCTTGTGAAGACCCATTCACCAATTAAAATTTATAAATAGTTCCTTATGAGGACCTATTTCACCTTGAAAATTACAAGATATCGTTGTATAAGCACGCGAGATTTGCCAAATTTTTAACATACCATTTAAAAATCCCATGAAATTCACAAAATATGGATTAATATAAATACAATTGAAACTGTTATTTGTTCTTACACATTTTGTTCAGTTCTGAGGTTCTACTTCTCAATTCAGAAGTAAGCGAAACTCGAAAACATAGAGTCTAGACTCAAAGGTGAGTGATCATTTCTTCATACTGTTATTAGTTATTAGTTATAATAATAAGATTTCTTTATCTATTTTCCATTCTTGCTTCAGTCTTAAACACGATTTTGAGTAGGGAATGGGATCTATATTCTCTGTTGGTATGTCCTTCTTAAAAAAGAAGACATTTTTTTCCAGCTTTTATTCAAAGTGAGATATCAATATGTCAAGCAACAACTGCAAGGGTAAGACTCCTGAGGGTAATGAAGAGACTGGGAGGCCATCAAAACGCCCAAAACATGGAGGTACCATACAGTCTTACTTTGGAAATGGCAAAGCTTCTAATCCATCAAATCAAGGTGGAGCTACACCATTGACTCTTCCACCAAATATTATTGAAGATGGCAATGACAATACCTCACCGCCACAGGAAGGTCAAGGTGAGATTGTCATTGTGTTAAATCAAAATGTATCAAATGAGGATGGCAATACCATAGAAGATGTTCCAAGGGATACCCTGGATATCCAAAATGAGATAATTGACTTGGATGAGGATGATGTTGGTAGCAAGAAAAGAAAAGGCAAAGCAAAATTGGGGCGTGAGTGGGAAATGACAAGGAATTTTCAAATTGGTTGGTTGTCGAAGTACCCATTCCTTGAAGCAATGGGGGTATCAAATGAAAACGATATTGAAAGGGCAACAAAGGTCAAATGTAAGATTTTTAGTTGGAAATGTGGAAGAGACAAGACGATGCAACTAAAGCTTGACACTATAGAAAAGCATATCGGTAAAGTTTACGAAAAACAAATCATAGACAGAAAGGAACAATCAGTTGTACGATGGAAATCAAAGGAAGAATGTCTTCATGTTAAGTATGTCGCAGATTATGGAGAGCATAACCATAGAATGTCGAAGATTAAAAAATGTGAAGGTACACTTGAGGCTTATTTTGGAAAAGCCATGGAAACAACAAATCTATCAAAAATTGTTCAGATGAGTGTTGTTTTTTCATATTTTGTCCAGGGGGCGTCCTATGATAGACTACCCAGAATATTTTGATTTATTATCTTATTTGAGTGTTCCCCACTTTCCCTTCTCACATTGGTCAATAAACACTGGATGGGAATGGGTGAATTGTCTTGCTGCAATGGAAAAGCAAGATTTAAAGGAGAAATTAAAAGAGTCAAATTTCATTGCATTATCTTTAGATGAAGTTACTGTGGTAGACAATACTTCTTGGGTTTGTATGCATTTGTATACTGTAGAACAACATGTTCGCCAAGCTCATCTTCTTTGTGTTCGTAAAATGAAGGACAGTGCAACATCGCAAAATCTATTTGAACTAGTCAAGAAATATTTGAATGAAATTGCAGGTATGGATAAGTTGACAATTGCCAAAAAGTTGGTGTGTGTAGGAGTTGATGGAGCTACAGTGATGCAAGGTCAAAGGAGCGATCTTTGCACAAAGTTACAAACTACTTGTGCACCATACATGCTTGGCATTCACTGCATGGCCCATAGAATGAATTTAGCATTCAAAATTGTAAGCAAGTTTCCTATAGTATCAAAAGTTGAAAATCTAGTTCGCGAGATCCACGCATACTTCTACCGAAGTACCAAACGTTTCCTTGAATTTCAACATTTTGCTGAGGGAATATCACCTAGAAACAAGCTTCTCAAGGATGTCAATACCAAATGGATCTCCCTGCATGGACCAGTGCAACGAGTTCTTTCAGAATATCAATCCTTGATTGGAGTGATGTACGAGCATCGCAACACAGTAGACAAAGCTCCTGACCTCTTACATAGGTTAAGCGATATAAAGACACTCTTGACTTTAGCTAGTCTTCTCCCCATGTTGGATGAGATGAACAATCTTGTAAAGAAATCCCAACACAGAACTATGTATATTTATGAATATGCCAATCTACGTAAACTTACATGCTTGGACCTTGATCATCTATGTCTAGATCTAACACAAGAAGGCGCAAATTATTTGATGCAGAGGAAAATTAATGATTTGAATAATCCTGATAATTATTTACAGTTTAATGCAAGTGGGCACTTATGTATTTGTGTACGTGGATATGAGATACCAATGTACCATTGTAAGACAACCAGGCACTCTAGAAAAGAAGTACCTATTAATGAGGAAGATTTTGACGACATTGTTAAATCTGTTAGTGATAATTTGAAGGAAATTGCAAAATCTCTTTCCTCAGAGATTCGTGAAAGATTCCCTCGACATGAAATACTTGAAGCCATGGGTATTGTGTATCCTCAATTTTGGGTAAACCGAGATAACCCAAAATATTTTCATGATCAAGTAAAAATCTTGATCGAACAATTTTCAAAAAAGGTAACATACAATGAACAAATAATAGAAGAAATTTTAGATGAAAATAAGCTTAGAAAGCAATGTCAGAGTTTTGCAACAGCTATGAGGGAGTAGTATAAATCCATGGGCAAGGAGAAGGCCTTTGAACCGGGATCAATAAAAAAGGCTTGGACAAGCTTAGGTCAGAGTGAAATATTGCATGGTTCAATGTCAAAATATTTCAAACTTGTTGATTTATGTCAAACAATGATATTGGGGTCAGTGGAGGATGAGAGAGTTTTCAGTACATTGGGGTTTTTGAAATCAAAGTTAAGAAACAAACTGGACAAGAATTTGGAAAATTGCTTGAGGATGAAAGGAACTGCGTATAATGTCAAAATTTTCCCTTTTGAAAGGGCACTCGCAATCTGGAGGTCCACATGTGAAACAAGAGGGACTGGGTTGTGCAACACAGGCTCTCCAATTCCAATAGTTGTCGGTACTGGTGGTAGTGGCAATGGGACTGGGCCTGGGACAGATGACAATGATATTGAAATTGACACAAATCAAACAATGAATGTTGAATTTGAGACACAGGCCGAAGAAAGTGCAGAGTAGTCTCAAAATCAAGATGACTCTTTTACTTTATCGAAAAATGAGCATCAGTTTGAAGACCCTGACTTTGTTTGGGAAATGGAAGATAATTAGCAAGTTTTAGGTATTTTTATTGCACTTCATGAATCAGTTTCCATTGTTCCAAAGTCCAAACTGTAGTTGATGTCTAATGATATTTTATATTGTATTCAATGAACATTGAAATTGTGAATCATTGCACTTCATGATATCTTATTTTATATTGCACTCAAGCACTGCATGTCAGAATGAATCATATTCCAAACTGTAGTTGATGATTTTTTATATTGTATTCAAATAAATTGTGAATCATTGCACTTCAAGTTTAGAATATTTTATTTTATATTGCACTCCAAGTCTCCATGATATTTTATATTATATTGCACTTCATGAATCATAATACATATGCCAAAGTCAAACTGTAGTTGATGATATTTTATAAATTATATAAAATTCAATACCATTGGCCTAATAATGCTTCATCGGTGGAACCCCCATCACAATCCCACCGATGGCCTGATGAAAATAGCTCACAACCTAGTATCAATGCAACAATACTCTATTGGGCTGACTCCTAAGGTGCTCTCCCGATATACCGATAGAGACAAGTTGTCAACAAAAGTAACCATGAATTATAATTTATGACCATGGGCATGAATTATCTTATTTTATCAATAATCACAAAAATATACCACACTTTGATTTTATGAAAAATATAAATTGTAGAAATTTGTGTGACAAGATCCATATTATAGCCTACATTCACATTACATCCATAAATATTAAACAAATTTGAAATTTCATAGTGATGTAGTCCTTCCCCCATTCCTAACAAAATTCAATACCATCAGCCTAACAATGCTTCATCGGTGGAACTCCCATCACAATCCTGCCGATGGCCCGATAAAAATAGCTCACAACCTAGTATCGGTGTAATAATACTCTATCGGGCTGACTCCTAAGGTGCTCTCCTGATATACCGATAGAGTCAAGTTTTCCACAAAAGTAACCATGAACTATAACCATGGCCCATGGGCATGAATTATTGAATGCATAAAGTATATCGGTGGAACTATGGTGCATCGAGGAAACATTATCTAGCATCCCACCGATAGAACAAAGGATAGGTGTCCATCGGTGGAGAGGGTGGCTATCGATGAAAGACTGATGTGACATCCCAGGGCATCGTGCAGTCGTGTTGCAATGCATTTATGAACCAGAATTGAAGTGAATTATATCACAAGTTGATCGCATAGTTGTTACAAAATCCTAGAAGATTTCGCTTAGGGCAGAAGCAGAAAGGCAAAAACTTGGAGTTCTAATGCAGCAAAGACCGGTGGACTGTGGAGGCGACTTGGTGAGACTCACGTAAGTACTTCACTTTCAGACCCAACTGAGAATCTATTTTACTCAAAAGCTTAAGATTTAAATAATGGAAGAGAGTACAGACAAACCCAAAGCTAAAAAACAAAAAACCGAAAAGCCTAAGAGACTCCTAAATGAAGACCTGATAGATCAATGTCCTGGGTCGGGGTCGAGACCCAAGAGGAGTGCTCAAATGAATCCTTCCATGGATTGATTATGGGACAAACAAAAGAGCTTAGGGGATATTTGGACACCGCAATGAGGGTACGACCTCTTCATGTACCATTACAGAAAACAATTTAGGTTTCAACCAGTCTACAATCCATGGAGGCTGAACCTGGGAAGACTTGTGGTGCCCAATTTGTTTGTGAACGTAGAGCTAATTAAAGCTCTTGCTATCAGATATGACCCCAAGAAAAGAACTATTCAGTCACATGGCGGGGGTGACATGCTTGTTATTTCTAGGGATCTCATTTCTAATGTATTTCAGTTAGAGTGTTTATTGAATTTATCATTCACGATCAAAGATCTCTTGACAGAGTATCGCCACATGGATACCAGCTATAAGAGATGGAAATTACCTTTGCATAGGCACAAGGATGAAGGAGGCCAACTCAGGAGGTTCTCTAGCAATGAAAACCCTCCTTTCGATGAAGATTTATTCGAAGAGTATTTCTGATACACCTATTATTCAGTTGGTCAGGTTTTGGGAGTAGAGGTTCCGCCTCTCATGTTGATTGCCCCAATGGTCTTAATTGCAGACATACATAGCAAGGATGCCATGCCATTTGATTATGCTAGCTACTTGGCCAACACCCTACATCGAGGGCTCGAAAAGATTAAAAATAATAGTGATAATATTAATTTTGAACACTATTCTTTGCTTATGCATTTGCTATTGTACGAGGGGCAAGTCAGAGGGGTCTAGAGTGAAGAATTAAGGATAAAAGATATAGATGAAAATGGAGATTTTAAACCTGTATAAATGTGGACTTCATTGTGGGACAGCCAATTTGGTAGGTCTCATTACCTTTATTTTGAAGATTTTTTTGTAAAACCATTGATGAAGTTGTTGGGGTATCCGTGCAACTATAACCTATCCCCAGAAGTACAAAGATTTCTAAGACCAAAGGAAAATGACCAGAGAAATAAAGTGAATCATAACTGGGGAGACTAGTATGCTTTCCCTTATTGTACAATGATAAGGGTTTATGGGTTCGAAGGGGCTCCACACTTGATGCCATGAGTAGTTCCTGACCGAATTGCTTTTTTAGAAATTGTGAGGCAATTAGAAAAATATGATTCCAAACACCTCAAAGGACATAGAAAACAATCAATTATGCCTAACACCTTATGTTTTGGAGACTTTACAGTGGTTTCCAATGAAGGATATGGAGAAATTGATGGTAAATTAGGACAGTGCAACCTACCTCTAGGTGATGTAAGGAAACAATTTGGTGCAGAAGGGTTTATTCACAAGGCGAGATTATCACAGGGGCTATCAGGGTATGAACATTTATTCTCAATCGAAGATGTCATAAGAAACCATGATGAGGCTTCCCCAAGGAAAGAATGGCCACCTATAACAAGATTATTCTTGCAGAGGAATGGAAGAGGAAAAATTTCCCATCTTATTCAAAGGCATTTGGTGAGATACATGATCCTTTAACAAGAATTGAGCAACTCATCACTCATGTCAATGAACTGGTAAAGGATGTTCCCCCAGTTGCTTTTGATGCACCTCATGTAGCCTATTCAGGAGTACAAGTTGAAGACATAAAGCCCTTGGATTACATACCTTCACATCCTACTCCTGAGGTATGTTTTTCTGTAGATACTGATATAAGTGAAGAAGAGCAGAGTGATGAAGAGGGTGAGCAGGTCAAACAAATCAGTGCTCTTGTGATTGCATAGTACGATCCACCTCAAGAGCAGAATATTGTAAGATTTGAGGCATCAAATGAACTATCTGATGATGTGAGGGTCATGGCTGGACAACAGTTTATTTCTAATTGTTATTTTGTTAAATATTCTGAATTTAAATATTTGTTTATGAATATAAAGGTAGAAAAATGAGACAACAAATACAGGATATCACTCCTGAACACGAGGCAACCGCTCTAGAGGAATTGAAAAGGGAGGTAGAAAAGGAAATGGAGTCCATCACTCCTGAAAGAGGTAGGGAATTGCTTCAAGAAGCTGGAGTGTTGCTCCTGCCAGGGTGGGATATTAGCTCTTCAATTGTATTTTGATAGCTTCAAATAAAGAGGGGATACGACAATGAACTTAACAAAAGAAGCAAGTGACAAAATATATTCAGGATCTGGGTACAACCCAGATGAAGCCACCTTGCTTATTTGGTCATTGTATCCCCATGATAAAAGACCTGCTATAATTAGTAATCCAAACCAAGTGTTTGGTCATCTCTTCGTTCAACGAGTAGTAGATACCAACCCTATGGAGACAGTAGAATTGAACATAAAAAAGGAAAAATTTACCAAAGCACAGATCGATAAACTGATTAAGGAAAATGATAAACTAGAGAAGGAGCTAGCAAATTAGAGAGAAAAAATATCTTCCTCCTCCACATCAGATTTGTACTCCCCACAACTTGAAAAAGATAAGAGAGTGCTTGATGCATTGGCTGATGCAGCCTACTGGAAGAATTGCCATCTGAAATCCCAAGGGAAATGCAAGGAATTGGAGAAAGAAGTGAAAACCATCAAATATAACATTGTATCTAAAATGATAAAAGAAAGGTTCAATAAAATGATGAAATGTGCTATTGAATATTGGGAAGTATTCAAACAGACACACATTGCATTGGTGGAGAATGAACGATTGCAACCTAGACTAATGGAGAAAAAAAAGGAGCTCGTAGATAAGAATGTCATGAAAGGACAAATATTGCTGACATATAACAAGTTGGTAGAATCATATAATGGATATCATAATAGGCTTAGGGAATATTTCAACTGCTTTGATTTAGTCCCACTCCCGACACTTCATTTTGGCATTGGAAATCCGCGAGAATATGATGATTGGAAGGAAGAGCTTGTGGGGCTTCTGACTGCTGCGTTGCAAGAAATAAATGACGAGGTTATGGTTTTACAAAACACTCATAAGCAACTCGAAAAAATAATGTCTATGGAATGTGATATGAAAGAGGTGATCTCTAACGTGGACACCTATGTTGAACAGGAGTACATCCATCACCTCTCTGCAGTCAATATGTTTATTAACCAAACTGTAGATGAGTCAGAATCAAATCCAATGAGACAACCATCGGATTCAGAGGAAGAAAGCCAACCGACAGCATGATGAGCGCCCTATCATGGAGTAGAAGCCTTGAACATATCTTATGTGGTTAGTGGTTTGTAAGGGGTTTGTAGCTTGTTGCCTCTCATATATAAGAGAGATCAAGACCCCAATAGGAGATTAATGGATCATCACATCATTTTTAATTAGACTTTAGAGATGGTTTATAGTAAGAAGATAGATCATCTCATATCATAAACTATTTTTATAATGCATATCATTTGAACTTTGAAGATCAATACAATGGAGAAGGTTACACATATTTACTAATTTTCTTTCGAGTGTTCAACTATTGTGGATTCATATGCTTATACGTTATTAACTTATTTGGCTATCTCCAAAGTGGTTGTTTATGTTATTCAAATTGAGTGTGTGGAAGTACAATTATTTTGTCAGTACATTGAATTTGAATTCTTCAGGAATAGGGGCTGTGACCATGGGGTTTTAGATTTATTTATGGACATGATCATTGATCAAGTAGTAATGTGGGCCACAAAATGGATCTTGTCACACAAATCTCTACAATTTGTGCTAATCATAAAATCAAATGTAGTGTATTTTTGCAGTATGTGGGATGTGGGTGAGGTGTAAGCTGGTGGATATTGATCAAGATTTTTAGGCAAAACATAACAAAAGCTAACAATTCAACATCCATAGCTTAGAAGCTCTACCAAGAAGTAAATATAATGAGCTAACAGTTCATCACTAGTTCAAATGATAAAATAAATAATACATAATCCAGATAATTGAACATCATCACATTACTGAAGTCTGAATTTGAGCTTTTTAATTGAATTTCACATGAAGGAGTACATATTGGCATTGGCAATGCAAAATCTTGCCAATGCCCAAAGACAAGTCTGCACAGAGCTGAGTTGGAACTTTGAAACTCATATTATCAAAGATTGAAAATAATAAATCAAGTCACTGTATCAACTTTTCTAGCAACTTCCACTCTTCAGGTGGTGGAATTGCCATTTACTCTAACTGATGTTGTTTGACTTGAAGTTTTGTTAACATTTCATGATTGTAATTGGAAATGGAACCTGTCTTGAATTCTTCAGTCAGTTTTGCATTCAAGGTTATCAGTGTTCTGATGGAATCCAAATAGTTCACATCTTGGTTCTAAGGAAACTGGTCCAAATCAATCCTCCTTGCACCTTCCATCTTCTTTCTGAAACCATCCTTTCCAATGAATTGCTCATTTGTGTCAAAAGCCTTTGGAAAACCAAGCTCTGTGAAGTTCCTTACCTTTTCATCCACCACCTTCATCTTGTCTGCAACCAAATGCAAATATTCCTTTGTTCCAGACATTCTCGAACACTTTTCAATGATAGATGACAACTTCATTGAGGTTTCAATCTGATTAGTAATCCCTTTTGATTTTAGATCATTGTCGCTGGCTTTGTAGACTGTTTGTAGAACTTCATTTGTAGATTTCTCTAATTCCAACACCTTTTTGTTGTCCACTAAATATTTGTTGAGCTTCTTATAATGTTGTCTGATAGCATCAATCAATTGAAACATGTCACACAAATGATCAAACCTCTGCATTATTTCAACCCAGATCTTTTGTTTCATATGCCTCACTGTATCTCTACAAAATGCAGATAACTTATGTTGAGAAGAATTAATTTCTTCTTTTTCTTCCGTTAGCTCTTTCTCCAATCTTTCATTTGTTTTTCTTTGTTTCTCCAAAAAAATTCCCACTGTACATTTCCATTCGCAATGCTTACTCTTAATTTTTCTAAAGTGGATTTTTCCTCATCATATTTCTTGTTGCTCTCATCTAGCCTTCGCTTCAGGTCATTCACTTCTCTCTCATTTGATTTATCTTCTTTGCTTGTTGATGTAGAGGCAGATTTTATTATTCTTTTTTCTTATTCACCGCTCTTGTTATCTGCTGCTTTCCTCTTTGCATTCTCACTTGCTAGGTCTGCTTGTAACTTTTCTATTTGGGTCTGCAACCTTTTCTTCTCTCTATCTTGCTTTAGAAATGATGTGTACACCAATTCATTATTCTTCTTTGATACATTAATTTTGTCAATATTTTTCAAGCCAAAAAAATCCAATTGAAAATTGGTTACCTGGTATTCAGATCGATCCATCTGATTTTTTGGTTTGTTTTGAACTATGGGAACAACAATTGTGTACTCCATGATTTCTTTATTTGTGTCAAATGTGGGTAATACCATGGTTGTTGCAGTCTCTAAAGTTACAACAGACGCACTCTCCATCAGTTACTTCTTTTCTTTTTTATTGAAGTCTGATTTCTTTTTAAACTCTTCAATGAAATCATAACTTGGGGAGGCAGAAACAATGGAATGCTTGAATGGTGAAGGAATAAGAGTACTTACAGTTGTTAATGATGTCGCACCCACACTAACTGGATTTGTGGGAGTGTCTAAAAATAACTCCTTTGTGGTACTGGTGGATCCACTGATAGTGTGACTTGGACCTGTCAAAATCCTTTGCCTCTTTTAATTGCCTTGATCACCTGGTGTTTCTGTGGTATCTTTTTTTGTTTTCCTCTTAGTATTGTGTGTAATTTGTCATTGTAGCACATGTTGACCACTACTAGTACTACTACCCATACCATCGCCACCAATGGCACTCCCAATTGCACTAAGTTGTCCACCAAGGGCATGTCCTAGTTGTGATTGTATCTGACCATGAGGATGAGGACTAGAAGCTCTAACAAATTGAGTTTGACTTGTATCCCCTTGGTCTACGTTTTCACCTCCAAGCCCAAGGCCAGATTTATCAACTATTTTTCTATGCTCAACACTTTGTATTGTCCAAGGGCCTTGTCCTGTGGATCCCAAAGGACCACCTTCATAACCAATTTTTTCAAGTATGGTTTCTCCTGAAGTATATGTTGAAGCATATTCTTGTTTTGCGGCCTCACTTAAACTAGGTTTGTAATTGGCATGGCTTTGTTCTTCTTCTTCCATATCAATATCATCATCAGATTCATCACGTTCATTAGGATGCTCTATATTCCACAAATTGCTAAACTCTTTATCTTCTCGTTAGCATCATACTCTACAAGAGCTCTTGGATCACCTAGGTCCTTCCTCATAGACCAAAAGGCAATAATTTTTTATCATGACCAATTTTTATCTATAACTTCCTTCTCTAGAGAACCTGGAATTTTTACTCTACTAGATGATTTATCACTTTTTCATAAAAAATGTTGTATTTCCTAATTGTCTTTTAGTGAAATGCCATAATTTCTACTGACAATTGTTCAAAAGAAATACCATTCTCAGCAACACTTTTCTCCATTGCTATTTTGACCTCATCCCAAGAATCTTTGTTTCTCAAGTTTTCAAGCAAGGGTTTACTTTGATGTTGAATTCTATTTGTAGCATTCCTATTGGCCACAATCATTGATTTAATGATGTCACATGGATCATACTGCCAGTGACAAATAACATCAAATGCAAAAAAAATCAAAAGATTATGTGCCACACTAAATGCTTTTCTCTCGAATGTGAACCCTCCACATGAAAAAGGTAAAGAAGGAAATAAGGTCTTCTTTTGTTGACTGAGAAAGTGTAGTTCATCAACACTCTGCACCTGCCTTACATATTCCAATGCAAAAACCCTTTCTATCACATGTATTGGAAGTTTGTATGGTTGTACTCCTGATCCATAAAATCTTAGCACAGTATATTCTTCCATTAAGTACCAATCAACCAATTGTATTTCTTTTCCTAGTTGCATGCAGTTTCTACATGACATAGGCAATCTAGGCATTGGAGTATTTGTAATTACTTGATGCAATGGAGCCAAAAAGTAGTCTACAAATTGACTATAGTTCCTTCGAGAATCATGCATCCTTATCTCAGTGGTCCATTCATATACTAGAGCCAATTTTTTTTCCTCTGCATTACTATAGGGCTGAATCTGAAGCTTGCTGGTCTAAAACATTCCTCTAAATTTGAATAGAAAAAGATAGCATAAGTAGGTTGTGAACCTAAATGTCTTCGTAGAACCTGCTTTAACCATTAAAAATTGTTTATTCATGGATTCTACAATGTGCTAAGTATAATTATATTTGACATGTTCACCAACATAATGGATATTATATATCATTTCAAGGAGGCTTGCACCCACTTCCAAATTGCTATCTAGACCGAGGAAAAATGCTAGCATGGAAATAGTATCCCGAACCCATGGTTAAAAAAAATCCAAATTATAAGGAGGCTTATGATCGCCTTTCAATTTGTTTCTATCCATAACTAGTGAATTTAAGAATTCATTTTTCAACCTTTCTTCCACTGCTTCATAATCACTAGCAAGATTTTCTAGGTCAATGTGGTGGTTTCCAAATTCTTCGGTTGTAAACCCCAACACTTTTCCAAGTTCTTCTGCATTAATGGATAATGATTCTTCTTGGTTATCTTTATTAACAATTGCTCTTTTCTTATCATCATAATTTTTGGCACAGACCATGATAAATTTTGGGCAAGGGAAAACTTCATGTAACATCGTGCGCCCTAATCCAGTTACCCACGGTGCACTGATACTATCAACTTGCTTTTGCTTTGCAGCCTTACTCTGAGATGTAAATCTAAGTTATGAGGTACGCCTACCATAGATTTCAGGATCATAAATATCATGGTACCCATCGGTGAAACCTGGGGTTTTAAGCAATTATGCATAATGAATTTTTTTATCAAACATTGCTCTACGTCTAGTGGTACTGGTGGTAGACATGCTTATACAAATCTGAAGTTGTGAAATTTGAATTCCCTAATAAGTAATACCTATTAGTCCTCCTTAATTTTAACGAATTCTTGAGTCTCTAAACCCAAACTTCAAACTTTGACAAAATAAGAATTTAAGAAATGTCAAACGATGAAACGTAGCCACAGGAATTCTTCCACTTACCCAGATTTTGAGTCCCGACTCTTGAAAACTGGAATGGCATTGTTGGAAGTGGAACTATAGAATCCAAAATAGGGTGGTGCACTGCAATGAGCAATCTGAAGAGTGAAGACTTTAAAAATCACTGTAAAATTTCAAAGTGCAAAGTGTTTTAAATGATTTTTTTCTCGTAATTGGAACGTTAAACTGAATGACACGTCAGGAGTTAGGTCTACAAGACTACAAGTAGCAAATTCTTAACCGTTGATCTTTCTAAATCTAACGGTTATAGGGTGATTCTGGAGGTTTAAGTTGGGAAGCCCATCGCCCTGTGCATTTCATTATGGAATGCAACTACAACCATACATCAAATGTTCATCCAATGGTTGAAACTTGAGTAATTTATGAATTATGATATTAATTTTAAAAATAAACATTAATCACTTGACAGTTTGAGTTGACACTTAGTAGTTAGTAGTACAAAGTGCTTTAAATGCTTTGTTTCTCGAAATTGGAACATTAAAGATAAAAGTGAATGACACATCTTAGGTCTACAAGTTGCAAATTCTTAATCTTAACTGTTGATCTTTCTAAATCTAACAGTTATAGGGTGATTCCGGAGGTTTTAGTTGGGAAGCCCATCGCTCTGTGCATTTCATTACGGAATGGAACTACAACCATACATCAAATGTTCATCCAACGGTTGAAACTTGAGTAATTCATGAATTATGATATTAATTTTAAAAATAAACATTAATCACTTGATAGTTTGAGTTGACACTTAGCAGTACAAAGTGATTTAAATGCTTTGTTTCTCGAAATTGGAACATTAAAGACTAAAGTGAAAGACACGTCTTAGCCTCTCAGGTCTACAAGTTGAAAATTCTTAATCTTAACCATTGATCTTTCTAAATCTAACAGTTATAGGGTGATTCCAGAGGTTTAAGTTGGGAAGCCCATCGTTCTGTGCATTTCATTACGGAATGCAACTACAACCATACATCGAATGTTCATCCAACGGTTGAAACTTGAGTAATTTATGAATTATGATACTAACTTTAAAAATAAACATTAATCACTTGACAGTTTGAGTTGACACTTAGCAGTTAGCAGTACAAAGTGCTTTAAATGCTTTGTTTCTCAAAATTGGAACATTAAAGTGAATGACACGTCTTAGGTCTACAAGTTGCAATTTCTTAATCTTAACCGTTGATCTTTCTAAATCTAACGGTTATAGCGTGATTCTGAAGGTTTAAGTTGGGAAGCCCATTACTCTATGCATTTCATTACGGAATGCAACTACAACCATACATCAAATGTTCATCCAACGGTTGAAACTTGAGTAATTTATGATATTAACTTAAAAAAATGAACATAACGCACGTGTTTTAAAGTCAATACCATAGGCATCAGCCTAACAATGCTTTATCGGTGGAACCCCCATCACAGCCCCGTCAATGGCCTGAAGGAAGACTCATAACTCATAACTCATAAGGTGCGCTCCCCGATATACCGATAGAGTCAACAAAAGTAAGCACATCGTTGTAACACATAAACATCGGTGGAACAAATGATTGCATTCCTTCGATGGCCCGATATAACCATGAATTATCAAGTGCATATTGCATAAAGTATATTACTTAAATTCTCAAAAGAAAAAAAATTATTTGAATATATTAAATTATTAATAAACACTGAAGTTTCGAACTCAGAAAACAACTCTTTACTCTTAAGTGTAAATGAATAACGAAGATTCAAGGAATCAAGAATAACACAACACAACCATTTATTTTATTGCAACTGAATTTCAATGTCACATTATTACATATCTTTTTACAGACGAGTAGCACTGTAGCTCCCATTTTGTATAAATAACATATGTCAGTGTGTCACTTTAGTACTTTACATAGACAAAATTTAATAATTTATTCCAAGTTGTTGCTCATTACAATGGATTACAAATTGATTCCAATTTCCAAGCTTTGCTACTAAAAACTTACTACACATGTAACTCTAAAAATAAATGCATGATTCCAAGCTTCTGCTGGTGACAACATAATACAAATGTGGCTCTAAAAATAAATTCATGATTCCAAGCTTCTGCTAGTGGATTTGCCAACCATGCTGGGCAAAGGGGGTTCCAATCAGTCCTGGGGAAATGGGAGCCGTGAAGATACAAAATTTACTTATCCCCTTTGAGAACTAGAGCCATGCTGGGGAAATGGGAGCTGTTAGAATACAGGAGGAAAAGAAAATCTGCTCCCATCTTTTACCTGCAGCCTCTATGCTTTGGGATAGCACTTATCTCCATTAAGATCTCCTCATCCTGGTTCAAAACCTGTCTGAAAAATCAGGTTAACCAAATCAACTTCTTTCCAATTCCACCCATTCTGAACTTGAAGGAAATTCATCTTTTACTGATTACTCTATAAATACATAACTGTAGGTAGGAGAATTTAAAGTATCCCCAATACTACATCGTCTTCTTCGTGAATCCTTCTTAACCCTAGAAAATAAAAACCCTTATGGCACTATCTACTAATCACTGAATCACTATCCCTATTTATGGGCCACCAGTGCCGCTACCGACTTGTATAATTAAAATGTTTAATTTGATTGAACTGTAACTCAAGATGACAAGCTGTCAAAATCACTCAAAGTTCAAACAATATGAAATCATTACAAATCTTGTTTCATTAAGGCTATGAGTTGTCCAAGAAATTGCTTCGGATGTTCATATCACATATGGCATTAATCGTCGCCATTGCTTGCACTAGTAGTACGACAACCACACTTTCTTCAAAAAGAATGAGAATTTCAATTAAATGAAATGTACAATGTCGAGGCATTGAAAAGACAGAATGAGTGATGAGCAATGAGCCTTGATCTCGCCACATGTCTACATCTAACAGTTATAGTGTTATTCCGGAGGTTTCAAATCGTAAGTCTAGTGCTTCAGAGATTTACTTTCGGAATGCAACTACAGTCGTCCATCGAACATTCAATGAATTGCCCCTATGATTTTTCGTTGGCATATCTGTTTATTTCACCACTAGATTTTTTTACTATTTTGAGATTCTTTCTAATTCGCCAATGAAAATATATTTTTTGCTTTGAAAAAAGGTTTTAATCACTAATGGAAAAAAATTTCTGGTTTGAAAAACGGTTTTATTCGCCAATGAAAAATATTTTATTCTATTAAAAAAATATGCAATTCGCCAAGATTTTCCACGAACTTCCAAGGATTGTAAAATATTTGCCAACTGGGATTTTTTTTTCCCGTAAAACAAAAAAAATCGCCAATAGAATTAATATTTTTCATCGGGAAGTATATCGAATTCGCCAAGATTTTACACCTGCGTCGAGTGGGGGGTTTCTTAAAGTTTTCCCTGATTGGGTATGATCATTATTTATGCTAGCCTTGTTCCAAAGAGATTATGAGATGAATAGATGATTGCTTGAGTCTTTGGTATCTTTTCCAAACATAATAATCTGATTTATGACCATTTTATAAGAGTTGAAGTTGTTTTTTTTATTTTTTTTATATGGTTTTGTGACTAATTAATTTTATACTCTTTGTTTTATTTCTTTACTTTCTTAGGCCTCTTTATCCTAGTTCCATTCAATTTTTTATTTCACCAATATTTCTCTTTTTCCTTTATCTCTAGATAATTAAATCTCAAGATACTCACTACCTAATATGTCCTAAAAATTATTAATACAATATCTTATTTCTCTCACTTTTTCTATTCAAACAAGTATTCAATACTTATCTCTTATTCATATTTACTCTTCTTAACTTCTTTTGGATGGGGATGAATTTTGGTCTTTGGGGTTCACCTCTTTAAGGTGTCTCTTTGGTTTGGGAGATGTAAATTTTGCTAATTTATTATTAGCTAATATTTTTTTGTTGAATAACATAGGACTCTCCCATACTTCTAATTCTTTAGACTAACTTTTGAACATGTCCCTTTAATCATCTTTTCCTACATCCTTCTCTCTTTCTTTTAATTCCAAAATTTTCATCTTCTTTTATTATTGTAAAATTACATTTTTACTTACCACATTGTCTAAATATTTTTCACTCAAATTCAGAGGTTCCAAGTCTAAAAATTGAAGTTCATAGACCCTTAAACCATTCATATTTGATAGATTTTAAACCATTCATATTTGATAGATTTGGTTTAGAATAAAAATCACAAGTTAATTTTTTTAATGATGGAGCATTATTTCCTCTACATTCTGGAATTGAAAATTTAATTGAAAAATCAACACTACTTCTACACCTTAGCTAAGCACCATTATTTTTTATCCTTCCTTATAATGAATCCTTAAATCCATCATATTCTTTCATCTATGTTTTAAAATTTGGTTAAATTCTCTTACGCTCTTCTATTATGGGTAAATAATTACTTCTATATGTTTTGATGTTATTGAGCATCACATTAACTATATGTCCTTCTAATGGTGGATTCTAAACATTCTCACTATTATCCATCATGGAATTCTCTATTGAGTATTTCTTGGCCTTATTCATTATTTTTTTTGTATCTTTCCTATCTTTTTGTGGCTTCTTTCAACCTCTTTTATTTCATGTTTTTTTATTGTCATATTAATCTCTTCAAAAAAATCTCTCAATATTCTATTGTTCATTTTTTATAGGTTTTTTTTGTTTTGTTTTGGAGTTACAATAATCCTTTTATTCATCCCTAATGGATTGATTTGCTTCATAGATTTTAGAGTTGTGTCAATTTGCGAGTTTTCGAGTGTTCCTTGGCATCAAGTTTGTTGTTGCTTTATCATGGTTCCAACTTGAGTCATTCAGTGAGTCTAATATGGTTTCTAGAAAATAGAATTATCTTTCCTTGCATGTTAGATTAAGGATTCTAGTGTTTCTCCACAAGCGTGCTTCTAGTGCTTTTTTGCAACAAATTATCTCATTATGCAGGGGGTTGTATGGCTTCACTTGTCATCCTCTATGTGAATGGAGATTGATTGGATCTGTGATGGATATCATATTGTATCTTTTGGTTAAGAGTTTTTCTCACTAGGTTTCTCCTTTCCTCTTTGTAATTGGGTACCTAACATGGCCTTGTAGTCTAGATCCATTCATATTTTCATGCATCCATCCTTACATTTTTTGTATATCTCTCTTTCACCTAGCTACTGTAATGTGTCGACTAATTTTTTCTTAGAATTGTCACAACATAAACCAACACTATGCCAATTGATTAGTGTTAGCTTCCAAAAAATAATAAAATCAAATGCACTCTATACCAAGAATGTGCACACAATACCCGATGTGGGTGAGGTGCTAACATATGGTTGAGGAAACTAAATTATAACTGAAAGTTAAATACAATTGAATGCAAAGAGTCAGTGAACTAGTCATGAGAGATTTCCACGCTACCACTTAATTAGTGGAGGGAAAAACATTACAATTAAAAACTAATTCATCTGTTGCAGCATACATTCACTCAATAGTGGGAATTCATCACTTTTCAATGGGTGACAAATGAGAGATTAGTTTTTTATTTAACCACATTGGTCGTAAACCATCTAGGGGTTACAATTTTTGAATTAAATCACAAAGTAATTGTAGAAATAGAAATGACTAAATAATACTATTATTTTAGCCTTACAATGCTAAGTATCTGCAAGTATAAAATGTTTATTACAATGAATCTACAATAGCAAATCTGCTCCAAACTCTTGAAATGTTTATACTACATTCTCAATTACAAATATGAGTAGAAATTCCAAGGAAACATAGCAAGAGAAGGGAATAACCTGGTCTGATTTACAGAACCAACAAACTACATGTTTAAACCAACAAGTAATCTCCACTAACTTGTTCAAATCTCCACCCAAAAAGCTCCTATCTCCTCCAAATTGAATGCACATAACACTAGAAGCATAAACACCTGAGAAATAGTGCATAACATGGAAAAGTTGAGTCTAATATATGTAAAACCAGCAACCAATATGCAGACCAACAAACTTAAATATTATCAAAACACAAATAAACCATATAAGACATGGAACCCTTCACCCAAGAGTGCAATAATGCAAAAACATTGATTATTAGATGGCACAAGACACCATAACTAGCACGAAGAGATGGTATGGCCCTAGGAGAGGGCGAACTCTCTAAGAAGTTAGAGACTCAAAAAAAAATTCTGCAAATGCACAGGAATGACCGCCTATAGCATAGGAAATGATTGATAAAACACCCATATGCAAATTAAAATCACTTCAAAAGCTGTAAATGAAAATTTGTTTCAGCCATGCTTGAACCAACAAGTACAAAAATGGAAAATATCACCAAAATCTTCAACATTGATGCACAATATGCACTTTTGAATGAAGCACACTCACAACTAACCATCTAGGGAACCATAGTTTCAAGCTCGAAGAATGGTGTAGAAAAGCTAAGCTCCCTCTCAATCAGGTTCTGAAACCAAATCAACAACATTTCGATATAATTTTTCAAAAATGAAGAAATGGGAGAGAAAAGGCCTTCTTTTATAGAACTTGAGGTGACTGTTGAATTTCCATCCTTTTCCCTCCAAAGGTCACCCAAGCAAATAATAAATATTTTAATTTTCAAAAACCTCTTCTCCCTTTTTATTTTGGTGTCCAAACACCAAGGAGACATTAAAACATTTAAAATATATTTATTACTCCTTAAATAAGGCATCCAAATCCCAAGAGAAATAATAAACTTAGAAATATTAAATGTTTTCACCTCATGTGGCATCCACCCTTAATGACCCTGTTTTAAAACAACTTAAAGTCTTTGTGTTAGGCCAAGGGGTCAAAAACTCAATATAATAATTAAATGATTTAATTATATCATTTATTCAAAATACACCTCAGAAAGCCAAATCCAAAAATACTCAACTACCCTACCTGAAGAAGAAAGCTCGCTGAACTGCTGCCAACCTGAGAATTGCCAAAAATAGAACTTACTAAAAATAGTAAATTCTGGAAAGTTGCTTAACTCACTTTGTATGTTATATCATTGCAAAGATTTCTGAAAACCCAAAAAGAAACCACAATCCAAATCTCAAAACTCCAATGTGTTGGCTAAAAATAGCAAGTTTCAGAAAAGGTTGTCCAATGGAGATGCATGTCACACCATTCTGAAGCTCTCTGAAAACCTTGAAAACTCCACCAAACATGCATCAAAAACTCTAACATGCTAACCTTCAAAAATGCTTTCAGAACCCCAATGAGATAGGAAACCCTAATTTTACCTCTGACGAGCCTACGAGCTTTCAAAAATAGGCTATCAGTCATCGAAGTGCGTATAGCTAAAATGGGGACATTACAATCTACCCTTCCCAAAATTTCTTGTCCTCAAGCAATTCTAACGTCATCCCAAAATCATCATGTTGAACCAAACTGAAACTGAATATGATCCTAAGGTCCCAAATCAACCTAGGAGATCGATAACACCAAATGATGTAAGCACTACATTGCTAGATTCCAACACAAGAGACCACCAAATTAAAACTAAACTAAAACATCATGGGAATAAATTTTAGAAGGCCAACAATGGCTTCATCATTTTTAGCTGTTGAATAGAAAATCCAAGTGATACCAGGATTCCAAATCATCCTTAGGAACACTGTTCCTCTAATCTATTGCGCTACTCTAATTAAAACATTTGAATACCCAAGGTGGAGCAATATATCTTGGTCCACAAAAGACAACACACTAAACATGTCAATGTTTGGATCCCATATTAGTTTGTAGGGCCTCCAAACCTCGCTATCATAATTTTGATCAGCAACAAAAATGTTCAACAATTCATTAAACCATGTCGAACAAATAATCATGCTCCACACTCTGAACTTTGACCATACTGAAACGTTCCCTTGCTCATTTGAGGCAGAAATTCAATCCAAATAAGAGATGGAGAGGCCTGAAAATGAAATAACCAGCTACCAAATGGGTATGAAATAATCATCTTGGGATCTGCTATTTGGAAAATCAGCATCCAAGAAGGTGAGCAGCAACAACAATTCCAGAATTTCTCAACAAAAAGGGCATAATTGCTCATGAACCAAATTGGTGGCACCTTCAACAAGGGTCCCCATGCCACCAAAAACCATCTTTTGATCACACTTTCTTCCCCAATCATTGTTTTATGATCAAAAGTAATGAACCAATGACAAAAAAAGAAGGTAGCAACAATCATAGAACTATAATTTTGGCACTTATCTCTCCAACCAACCTTCTTTTTGTGCATACCAATCTTCATAAAAATATACTCGGAATCCCAAATACTGATTTTCAACTGGAGACATTTCCCAACACAAGAGCAAATGATCACAACTACGTTATGAAAATAATGTGTTGGTTTATCCCCTTTAGAATTATCAATATTACCTTCATGTAAAGTAATGTCAGGATCCCAAACCAACAACAATGAAGAACCACTTCTCAGATGGAGAACTTCTCTCACATGAATCCTCTTATTTTCCCATTCCATCTGAATAAACACTTCTTGAAACTCCAAGAAGTATTCAACAAGCCTATGTTCGTTGAAGAAATTGAATCCAGAGTCTTGTATCATAAATTGTCAGAAAGATTCCATGAATCCTTCATCAAATACAATTCTAAAATCAATTACTCTGAGAGAAGATGGTAGCATACTAAAGTCTGAAAAGAACCTCACAAGCATCCTCATCAAACTATGAATAAAATCCTCATCATTGCGCCAATCAACTCTTTGTTGTTGATAAAAAATAATGTCTTCATTTCCTTGAGTTGCCATTCCTTGTTGAATGGATGTACTAGGAGAAATAGTAGATTCATCTTCATGTAACTTACATACCACCTCTCCACTCCTAAAAGACCAATTGGAATTTCCTCTTTCTTGAAAAATTCCTAAAGAAATTCCCTCATCATTTTCAAAACAAGGATTTGTGCGAAGCACATTAGTACCCACTTCAAATAGTGGATTATCAAAGGCCTGGAAGACTTATTGACGAGAATCTAAATGCTCCTATTTCTCAGGACAATGTTCGAAGTCAAATGTTTCTTGTATGAGATCAATCTCGTCAAGAATTTTGTGAAGCTCCTCTGCTCTTCCTTTGTTTTCTTGCTCCCAAGAATATTGAATAGTAGAAATCTGATGCTCTACTTCAATTAGAGCCTCATGCACTTCCTGCAACTTATTTTTAGTAAGCTCATTCCACTTCAATGCCTTGTCAATAATTTTAGTCACTTTGTCTTTAACACAAATGATGTGCAAAAGACTTGATTTGATTTCCTCCAAGGGAAACTTAATGATCTTCATATCAGCAATGGAAATGCAACTTGCATCTTCTCCTCTAGGCACAACATAAATCAAATTTTCAACATGTCGATGCAATTCATCAAGATTTGACATTACTTGAATTCTATTTTCAACAGTTTGTGAGCTTGAACTGCAATCTTCATATGTTGGCTGAGATGATGTAGTATAACTTTGTCGGATAAAGATTTCAAAAATTGTCTGAGTTGTACTCTTCAACTTGTCACGCATGTGATGGACACTCTCCATCATCTCGTCCATAGTGTCATCCAATTCCTTAGCCTCTACCTTAGCTTGGCTTTAGGAGAAGAGAAATATGCTTTATAACTAGTAGAAGCTTCTCCTTCCATGTTGTCTTCTACACATGATTTAAGGGAGTTGGTCAAATCAGATTTTAAATGGGAAGAGACTTCAACTTCCTCTTTCTCTTTCTCCTCTTTAGCTTGACTTTCAAACCAACATTCTCCAGAATTATGAAGTAGCAACTCACTGGTTGAACAAGTATCTTCTTCTAACTAAACTACTCTTTCATTTGGATCTTCACTTGTGGCTTCTTTAGTCACATTACATTCTTCTAAAGAATGCCTGGATTTTTCATGTGTTTCAAGAACTGTTGTGGGAATATGGTTTTCTTTTGTTGAATGAATGGATGAGAGAAAATCCATAGATAACCCTTGAACTGTTGCTATGAATTCAAAGGGATTCCAACTTTCACTCTCCTCTTCAACTTCAAAAACCTCCTCTTTGTTTTCAACAATCTTATTCATGAGTGGTTTCAACTTTTCTTCACACTGACTGAAATTTTCATTAAATAACAAATCAGTAGTGGGAGAAATCTGCTCTTCACACTCATAAGCATTCTTGAGAAGGGATTGGATACTTTCAGGAAGAGTATCAACTTCATTGATGGTGTCAATTAGAACATTCTTAACAGTTGCAAACACTCCCTCCTTCTTTCTTACTCCAAGTCGAGGTGAAGAGATAATAAAACCAGTGATAAATCTGATTTTCCAACCCCAATTCAATCAATAGGATGCAATCTCTAACTTCAGAAAATGCCTCTAAAACATCAACTCTTCTTGAAAATGAATTGCTTCCAGTTTCATCCAAATATTGAAAACTCTCCACTATCATATTTAATGTGATCTTCATGGTTTCTTCATCATAGGGCATATGGGGTACCTCAATTCTTATCATTTTCATGAAGCAAGAAGAAATCAACAACTTGGTTTCTTCATCAGGATGCCTTAGCCAATAGGGCTGATTCAAAAAAGTCACTGCAAGAACTAATGCCAACTGCATTTCCTCAGAAGGTGATTTCTTCACTTGTCTCAAACATCGTTCCAAAAATTGAAGATTGTTCTCTTCATCTTCCCTTGACTGAAATTCTTTGTCAAGACTCTTTCCAACCATATAAAGTGTCTCTGCCAACTTCATCTCTTCTTCATTAGCCATGCTTTAATTTGACATCTTCTAAAGTGAACTCAATTTTCCCATAAGTTTAGTAATTGTTGATTTTATGCACGATAGTCTACACACATGCACAAAGAATTATATTTCTTCTTTACAAGCACTACAACTGGAACAAAAAGAGTTTCTTGGTTCCTCAAAACCTCTACAAAAGCATCAATCTCAAGCCACTGAAATTGAACTCTGTGTTGACCTCTGGTGTAGAATCTGATTCCTCTTTCATTCATCTTTCAACTGACTCTATCTTTCTCACAGGATGACAAGATCTTTTGCTTTGATACCACTGTAATGTGCCAGCTAATTTTTTCTTGGAATTTTCACAATACAAACCAACACTACGCCAATTTATTAGTGTTAGCTTCCAAAGAATAATCAAATGAAATGCACTCTATGCCAAGAATGTGCACACAAGACCCGATGTGGGTGAGGTGCTAACATATGGCAGAGGAAATTGAATTATAACTGAAAGTTAAATATAATTGAATGGAAATAGGTGGTGAACTATCCATGAGAGATTTCCACGCTACCACTTAATTAGTGGGGGGGCAAATATTACAATAAAAAATTGATTCATCTATTGCGGAAAACATCCACTCAATAGTGGGAATTCACCACTTTTCAGTGGGTGACAAATGAGAGATTAGTTTGTTCTTTCTCCACACTGGCGGTAAACCATCCAGGGGTTACAATTTTTGAATTAAATCACAAAGTAATTGTAGAAATATAAATGACTAAACAGTACTATTGTTTTAGCCTTACAATGTTAAGTATCTGCAAGTATAAAATGTTTATTACAATGAATCTGCAATAGAAAATCTGCTCCAAACTCCTGCAATGTTTATACTACATTCTCAATTACAAATATGAGTAGAAATTCCAAGGAAACATAGCAAGAGAAGGGAATAACAAGGTCTAATTTACAGAACTAGCAAACCAAATGTTTAGACCAACAAGTAATCTCCACTAATTTGTTCAAATCTCCACCTAAAAATCTCCTATCTCCTCCAAATCAAATGCACATAGCACTAGAAGCATAAACACCCAAGAAATAGTGCATAACATGGAAAAGTTGAGTCTAATATATGTAAAACCAACAACCAATATGTAGACCAACAAACTTAAACATTATCAAAACACAAATAAACCATCTAGGACATGGCACCCTTCACCCAAGAGTACAATAATGCAAAAACATTGATTATTGGATGGCACAAGACACCATAACCAACACAAAGAGATGGTACGGCCCTAGGAGAGGGCAACCCCTCTAAGAAATTAGAGACTCCAAAAAAAAATCTGCAAATGCACAAGAATGATCGCCTATAGCATAGGAAATGATTGATCAAATACCCATATGCAAATTAAAATCACTTCAAAAGTTGTAAATGAAAACTTGTTTTAGCCATGCTTGAACCAACAAGTACAAAACTGGAAAATCTCACCAAAATCTTCAACGTTGATGCACAATATGCACTTCTGAATGAAACACACTCACAACTGACCATCTAGGGAACCATAGTTTCATGCTTGAAGAATGGTGTTGAAAATCTAAGCTCCCCCTTAGTCGGGTTATGAAATCAAATCAGCAGCATTTCAACATAATTTTCCAAAGATGAAGAAATGAGAGAGCAAAGGCCTTCTTTTATAAAACTTGAGGTGACTGTTGAATTTTCATCCTTTTCCCTCCAAAGGTTACCCAAGCAAATAATAAATATTTTAATTTTTAAAAACCTCTTCTCCCTTCTTATTTTGGCATCCAAACACCAAGGAGACATTAAAACATTTAAAATATATTTATTACTCCTTAAATAAGGCGTCCAAATCCCAAGAGAAATAATAAACTTAGAAATATTAATTTTTTTCACCTCATGTGGCGTGCACCCTTAATGACCTCGTTTTAAAACAACTTAAAGTCTTTGTGCTAGGCCAAGGGGTCAAAAACTCAATATAATAATTAAATTATTTAATTAAATCATTTATTTAAAATGCACCTCAGAAAGCCAAATCCAAAAATGCTCAATTGCCCTGCTTGAAGTAGAAAGCTCGTTGAAATGTTGCCAATCTAAGAACTACCAAAAATAGAACTTACTAAAAATAGTAAATTTCGAAAAGTTGCTCAACTCACTTTGCATGTTATATCATTATGAAGCTTTCTGAAAACCCAGAAAGAAACCACAATCCAAATCTCGAAACTCCAATGTGTTGGCTAAAAATAGCGAGTTTCGAAAAAGGTTGTCTGATGGAGATGCATGTCACACCATTTTGAAGCTCTCTGAAAACCTAGAAAACTCCACCAAACATGCATCAGAAACTCTAACATGCTAACCTTCAAAATTGCTTTCAGAACCCCAATGAGATAGGAAACCCTAATTTTACCTCTAACAAGCCTAAGGGCCTCTGAAAATAGGCTATCAATCACCGAAGGGCGTATAGCTAAAATGGGGACATTACAACTACACTTAAGGGGGGGTGTTAGTGTAGAATATTTTTCCTAGAATATTCCTCTAGATAAGATTTTTAGTTGTTAGATTTTTAGGATAATGATTGCTTAGTTGTGCAAACTTGCATGGATTTGCATGCCTATTTTCTTGTTGGAAATTACCATTCTAGAAGGCTCATCTCTTGCTATATATATTGTACTGTTTCTTAAGGAATTATCAAGTTAATAATCAATGCAATTATTTATAGTTTATCTTTTATCTCAATTTTTTAAATTGTGTAATTTGTAACTCTACTAGTAATCCTAAAAATTAGCACATTAACAACCATGATTGCTCCTTTGGTGTACTCGATAGAGAAAGGGAGATGTCTGCAACAGATGTTCATTGTGGACTTTGTTGCTCTGCACATTCAACTATTTGAAGTGGACTTGGCAATTGTTGGTTTGACAAACCAGATGTTTGTGGTGGACTTTGTTGGTCTACACATTATGTTGTTTGAAGTGGACTTTGCTGCTCTACAAATTTTATTGTTCCATTTATACATTTTCCCTTAGTTTGTGGCAAACTGTTGGTGGATAGATTAAGAATGTTTTCAACAACATATGCTTCCTTGCGGGCAACAAACTAAAATGTCTTGATAGGCCTCATGTCATCCACCAATGCATCTAGATTTAGAGGCCAAATACCTGTCCTTTTGAACCCAACTTTTATGTTCTCGACTGTTAATGCCTTCTAAAAAGCAATGTTGCCAAGTGTTGCTAGTTTTTTCCTTCTAATCTCCAAATTTGGATATCTTGTACTCCATACTACTCTTTCTCTTTTAAAACGTTATTTGAAAGAGGAAAATACACTCACATCAAGTGGTTGCAACCAGCGCGATGTGTGGGCTGGTAGAGTAAGCAATTCAATACCCAATGCCCTTGCTTTGGTAATGGTAGAAAAAGCCATGCGGCTGCCATGACCATCAAATATGAGGAGGTATCTATGTCTAGGTGAGCACCCCCAAGTACTTGCATAGAAAAATGTTTGAGCCATCTTAGAAACAGGTCTTTCGTCATCCATGCATGAGATTGAACATCAATACATACTCCTGGCTCATAGCTGATTATGTAGTTTTGGACATGTTTTTTGCTTTTAAACAAGTAAAATCCTAGAATTTTCTATTCGACAGTGTTTGCACAACAAAAAAATTGTGATCCACTCTTGGCTCTTCAGGATAATTTACAAAACACTTATGTTGCCCTTTTTGGAAAGCACCTTCATTGCACCATTCCTCCCAGCTTGCATCCCAATCTCATCATAATTCCATATCCTTAGTGGTCCATAATTCTCAATTGTGTATGCCTTCTCTAGTGTTTCATAGAATGTAGCTACAATTGCAAGCCTCAGATTGACAACACAGTCTCTATCTCGCCCTTGGGTTGTCCTCAAAAATAGATCAAGATGAATTTTTTTGAACCCCATCCACCAAGACTTACTGGGAAGTCCATCTTTGAAGAGATTGGGCCTTGTCTAGCATATTTGGGACACTTTAGATTTCAGATTCACAATCTCCAAACCATGGCCAACAACAACCATCTCCTTGCACCATTCCATGGCCTTTGCCTCTTCATCATCATTTAGGATTGTATGGGGCCTTTCCTTTTCATAGTAGTAACACCACTCATCCAATTAGACAATGCGGTAGTTGGAAGACCCAGTTTTTTGTTGCCCCTCCTGTTGACAAGTCGTTGTCTTCAAAATCTACCATGGCAGATTCCATGTTAGTTGTGGTCCATTCCCACTGCGTTGCAACCTTTTTAGTTGTAACAATTGGATTTACTTGGACTATAGGTTCACTCAGCTTCTCAATAGGAATTACTTCGTCCTCATCACTGGGTGGTTTCCTGACAAGTTCAATCGGTTGTTGAGCAAGAAGTATGTCATTGTCATCAGTGTGTGGTAGCCTCAAACATTTCCTTTGTATAAGAAAATTTGTCTGCTATCGCTTGGTTACAACTTGTGTGGTTTTTGATGTCACTTTATTATTCCTTTGCATTAAACCAAGTGTAAGATTAGTAAATAACTTACACTAATCTATCTGACCATATACACAAAAAAACATAATCACATAGAGTTGATCATATGCATACATGTAAGAGTGAGTGTAAATGAATAACAAACTAAGCATACATCTAATTTAGTTGATTGTAAATGAACAATGGTACATGTAAGAGTGAGTATAATTGAAGAATAAACTAAGCATACATCTAATTCAACTAATTGTAAATGAACAAGGGTACATGTGTGCAATGAAACAAGCAATGCACATTATACTATCATATCCCCAATTCCAACTCTTGTAAATCCTTAGGTGATCATGTTAATAGATTTCTATAAGAAAAAAATGGTTAAGGAGTTATATATAACTTGAAACAACAGTATGATACAAATATGTAAAACCTTTCCTGAAATAGCATAATGATAAAAATATATATAACTTGAAATAATAGTATGATACATATATAACTTGAAACAATAGTATGATACAAATATATATAACTTGAAACAACAGTATGATACAAATATAACTTGAAATGACATTATGGTATAACTTGAAACAACAATATGATACAAACATTAATGTTTTTGATAAGGAAAAGAAAGTTTTGAAGGGGCCCTGAAACCTCGTACAATGAAAGGAAGCTTCTAAAGAGAAATGAACATAAGCATTAACATCCCAAAAAAGTCAAAAATGCTGACAAAAGATAACACTAGACAAATCGTCAACAAACCAATACAAAAACATCAACACAAAAGGTTGAGACACCAAAAACTACAACAAATTATCAAGAGCCTTAGTCAAGTCCAAATTAGTAGAGATGACCCTGTCATGCATTTCTACCACATCCTCAAGATCTTGGAATGAACTAGCTACCCTTTTCTTTATCTTGCTCCTCGTACATAGGAACGAGCCAACATCCACATTATTCTCCTCACATGGACAAGTATCCACATCCTTCTTAGCCAGATACATACGACTAATCTCAACAATAGCCTCCTCATGATCGCCTATGTCCAAGCTTTTACCAGTCCAATTGATAGCTTTATCATTCAATAAAGACAAGCCCTGTGCACTAGACTTCAGGGACTGATTGCTTATTCAAACCACAAAATGCAAGCCATTACTAATCTTGTTCATTCTATCCTCCATAGCCACAACCCGCTTCTCATTCACCCTGTGAACTACATTTTCCAAGGCAACCAACCTCTCATACATATAATGTTGTATCAGAAAGGGTTTGAAATATTTATATCATATTGTTGTTTCAAGTTATATAAAAATTCCAATGTTGTTTCAGAAATGGTTACCATACATGTTACAGTCACTATAATTGAACAACAAATGAAAGATACATTTAATTAAGTTGAATGTAAATGAAGAAGGCCATAGGAAACTTATGTATCTATCTATCTCTACAATATTATATATATATGTGTGTGTGTGTGTGTGTGTGTCAAAATGTAGTATCAGAAAGGGTTGGAAATATTTGTACCATACTGCTATTTGAAGTTATATATAAATATCAGTATGATGTTTCAGAAATAGGCATCAGCCATTATCACAGTTAGTTGTAAGGGAGAGTGGTCGATATTGGGTCGGGGTTGTGTCATGGGTATAAAAGGTGACAACAACTGTAGGTGGAATGATACATATGTATGCAACAGTTTCTCAAGATTATCGTGATACGTATGAACAATATACTCATCATCCAAAACTCGTAAATGCATTTCATTTAAATATAAATGAACAAGGCGTATGAAACACCAATTTCTATATCCAACCCCGTATTCAAAGTAATTTATTTAAATGTAAATGGACAAGGCACATGAAACATCAATTTATATATTTGTGCAAAAATAAAACTGATAAAGGAAAATTCCAGATATACCATGGAAGTTGAAGGAGGTGGTTGCATTGCTTTGGAGAAGCTCATTCTCGATTAGGTGTCTCCAGAGAAAACTCGAGAATCTGAAATGGTAAATAGGTAGCTTGCATCACACAATTTTGGTCTCTTGTATAAATAATTAGGTTGTAAGAATTTGAATGGGTAGGTGCAAGTGGATAAATTTGAATTATGGGAGGGAATTTGATCTTGCATTGAAGGAATTAATGGTAGAAGTGATATGAAAGGGGTATGTAGAAAATCTGGTTAGTGATTTGAAAGGATATTTAAATTTTTTATAATTGTAATCAATTTGAATATTTTGTTTTGAGGGGTAAAATTTAATTTCATGTATAATTGTAAAGTATGGTTATATAATTACGTGTTTTTTTGTAAAATTGTATTGCATAGTGAGCCTGAGAATTCATTTTTTTCATTTTTGCAGATAAATTAAAAAAAAAGACTGGTGAACATGGTGGAATCATTAGTTTGTCAAAAAGGGATGAATAATGGAACATGTTTTATTGTAATATGTTAAAATGTATTTCCAATTTGATCAATTGGCAATGGGTTCTTTACATGTCAACTCACTTTGAATGCAATAAAACATATATTGTGGATAAAAATATATCCATTTACATTAACCTATTTTTGGGAAGGTGGCAAACAATATTTACATTATGGAAATAGATATATCTATTTGCATTCACCTAATCTTGGGAAGGTGGCAAATAAATACTCTACTTATGATAGGACATAATATGAATTTGACACGAGTCTATCCTATCATATTAATACAAATATTTAGTAAAAAAAAATGATTATTTTATTACCCACAAATGAAGTCCAACCTATCATCTTCTATACCCACAACACAATCCAAACCCGGATCGACTCGTTTCCCTTACATCTAAATCAAAAAGGTATATGTTTAAACTTATACAACTAATGTTAGTACAAGACATAGTTTCATAATTAACAACATTAGGAATGTGTCATTCTCACCCAAATGGGTTAGGTGGATGGGTTGGTGGAATAGAAGGGAGGGTAAAGACAATCGGATGGAGAGGTCCTACCTATCATCAAGGTTTGAAGAGCCTCTCTCACACCCCCACCTTCCTCTCAGAATAAGGTCAAACTAGTCGATTCCCTTGAAATTATACATTTGCAACTAATTATATTAAAATCGTACCGTCAGCAAAGGTTATAAGTTACAAGTGGATTACTAGTTAACCAGAGGCAGGAGTAGAGTTCCAGAGGAGATGGTGGACATGGAGGAAATGCTGCATTTGGGCAAGGCTCCTCTAGTGGGTGTTGCATTGGCTGTTGTGGCTGTCACTGTGGCCACTGTTTATTTCTTTTCTACCAGAAAGCCTAAGCGTATGTGTCTTCTATCCCGTTGTTATTTGTTCCGTGTTTTTCGATCTAAGTGTTTGCAACATCTGTAGATTCTCTTTGAAATTGCAATCATCTTAGTTTTCTGTCCATACTCACAGTATGAATTGTCACTGGGCATCACCCATTTGCAGTCGAGAAAAAATACTCGGCTGTTACCCATTGTCAGCATAACAGAAGATTAGGGCTACTCAACGCATTTATTCACCTCTAGGCCCTGTAAAATATGCAGAGATAAAAGATGTTATGAGAAGAGTACGTCTATTGGCCAAATGGGCGCGCAAGATTTATCAAAGATTATCTGATTGTTCAGAAAATTGTTTGCAAGGGTATCCAGTTTTAAAACGACTGCGATTTTCATTTGTTTTTCATAATATTTTAAGGTGCTATACTACATACATGTTTAACCGTGTCTCTTGGCACAGTTTAAAAAGAAACGTTATCTGTCCTCAACATCATTTGAGTTATATACTCCTTACAGATTCTGTGTTTCCAGATTTTTTTTAGGGGTAGGTACATGCCAATTCATTGCATGGTTTATGTGGGTTCATGTTATACATATAAGGTTGTATAGTCGAAATTATATGTAATAAATGGTCAAGTTATCCCTCTGTGCAGTTCATACTAAGTTTTGTCATACACCAAATGGATTTAAGGATTGACTGTGCCCTAAACAACTACTTTCATTCTTATTAACATTTAACATAGTTCGTGTTATATATAGGGATGGAAAATGCATCTACAATAAGTTCAGGGTCTATGTAGCATCGAAATTCTTCTAGGCCTGTTCTGAACTATAATGTGTTTCAGGTCCTTAATTACAGTTTAACTTTATATACATTTCAGGGTGATGGCATATAATTTTGTTTGCACCCAATTTTGTTCCAGTAACTTAGGCCCTAGATTTCGCCATTTATGCTGTTATTTTTTAACTTGCCAGTTTCTGAGATGGTCTGTAAGTCGTGGCTGTTCATGGGAGATGCTTTCAGTTTGGGTGAATTTGGTTGGAGGCAGGGTACAAGTAATTGAAAAGTGGCCTACGATTGATGGAATTTAACATAGTTTCGTGTGTCTCATGTTTTTTATTATTGAAGATTATAATATTGTTAGTTCTTTTACATTGTCCATGAAGAAATCTAGTTTCAGAGAGGACTGAAAAATTGTTTGTACCCTGCCTACAACGACATTGTAATGAATAAAATATAGTTACAGAGAGAACCAACCTGATTAGTTGAGCTCATCTTGTTTGAGGCCATTTTTTATATTTACTTGATGATCAGTGTTCATAATAAAAATATCATCTTTCTGAATTAGTTCTTATGAAAAGGTTCTGATCACCCATGACCCTCTTGTTGAGTACACAAAGGTGAGAATATTGGGCTTAAATCTTTTGCTTATATTTAATCCCTGGGTCGTCAAGTCCATCTGCCTCCGATCGCTGGTGCATACCACCTAATTGAGAATTTCTCCATGAGTAAGCCTGGTTAGCATTTGAGCCATGAGTTTTATTGGTTCAAATGGAGAATTTCTCCATAGCCAAGCTTTGGACTCAGGACTCCTCATTATTGTGGGTTACCATTTGAGTCCTAAGCCTCACTGTTTCAAAATCATAAAAGCTATATAATAGGACTGTAAAACCTCTGTGGGAACACGGAATTGAGACCTCTAGGATTTTATCATTCACAGGGCTGGGTTGATTCCTTAGGCTTAGATACAATCCTTGGCTCATCAAGTCTGTCTGCCACCACCAACTAGTGCATATCACCTGATGGAAAATTTCTCCGCAGTAAGCTTTGGACTCAGGATTTCTAATAAGTATGGGTAAGGATTTGAGTCCCTAATCTCACTGGCTCACAATCATGAATGCTATTTTAGAGGTTGGTAAATTTCTTTATTATATGCAACTGATATGTATTAAGCACTTCTGGACTTATAATTGAATAAACTCATATTAGTCAAATTGGACCCTATACAGCCTGGGTGAACACAGACTTAGTGATTTGCAACTTGGTCAATGCTTTGAATTTCCTTATAACCATATTTTATTCACCTTTCGGTTCTACCAGAATCCAGACCCTCAGAAGTTAAAATGAGTCCAGAAGTATGCCCCCGATTTATTTGTTTAACTACATTCTTTGTAAAATTATTTCTGTCATTGATTATTTATGAATGCGGCCATTCTATGAATTTTCCCTTGCATCAATCACTAGCAAACTTTAATTATTTGATGTGAGAACTGTTATTTATCATATATGTTTTTTTGAACAGCATGCTTGGATCCAGAGAATTGGAAGTCATTTAAATTGGTCAAGCGCACACAATTGAGCCACAATGTGGCCAGTTTTCAATTTGCACTCCCAACTCCGACATCTGTATTGGGACTTCCAATTGGACAGCACATCAGCTGCCAGTAATATACCTTGTTTTGTGTCTCCTTGTTCTTGTTTTGTTGGCTACATGGTGTACCAAATCCACTGAAATTATGCAATCATCATGGCTGACTACTACATATGTTTTATTGTCTACCATTTGGGTATCAGAGGAAAGGATGCCGAAGGTCAGGAAGTTATCAAACCCTATACTCCTACTACCCTGGACTCTGATATTGGCTACTTTGAGCTGGTGATTAAGGTGAGGGATTACATGATGAGTTTGGGTTTTGCATGTGGAAAGCATGTTCTGGAAGAATGCATATACTAATGCAGAGTAATGACAATGTAGATGTATCCACTGGGGAGAATGTCTCATCATTTTCGTGAGTTACAGGAGGGTGAATACATGGCTGTAAAAGGTCCTAAGGTGCACATTTGTCCCTGCAATTCTCTCATTTTTACCACGCTCTATCTGCTTGGTGAATTTTGTAATTTTTAGTCATGAACTTAGCTACATCCCTAAAACCATTCATGGGCAAGCAATACTGATCTGGTTTTGATACCTCTGCAATTTTATGCTATAGCATCTTTCCTTTTTAGATCTTTAGGTTGCTTTAACAAGAAATATTGACCCTTTTTGACAAGCAGAAGTGATCCTTGCAATAAACATTTCCAAAAGAATTCTGATGTAAATTTTTTTGTTTTATTTGAACATATGTATTCTAAATAACAACTCTTAAATCATTTATGTATGTTTTCAGGGACGCTTCAAGTACCAGCCAAATCAAGTAAGGGCATTTGGAATGCTTGCAGGAGGCTCTGGTATCACTCCAATGTTTCAGGTATTTTAATTTATAATTTGATTCCTGCAAATCATAAAATATGCAGCAGCTTCATTTGCTAGGAAACTAAAATTCAGAATCTAGAACTGGCCATCAATAAAACTAGAACCTTAATCTAATGATTGTAATAGTAAACACTGTACCTTGATCACTGTAAAAGACTTGCTTATGAAGATTAACAGGATGTTCATAAATAAAAGTATTCTGTTTTGTTGATCTTTTCAATAATCAGTCATAAATTTTTAGTATTACTAATAATAGAGTCATGCAATTATAGGTAACGAGAGCCATACTGGAAAACCCAAGTGACCATACCAAAATATACCTCATCTATGGGAATGTTACTGATGAGGACATTCTTCTTAAGGTAAGATATGCCGTGTTGTTCTTCCTCCCTTTTCATTTATTATTGCTGTTGTAGAACAAAACCATTCTTTCTTGTTCTACTCTTGGTCCTTACAGAATGTGATTTGTAAAAGATTATCAATATGATTATTGTCCAACCTGTTTAATGGGTTATTTGTTCCTGATCGATGCATATCTGTTGTTTCTATTCTAAATGAATGAAGCACATAGACTTTTTTGTTTTGTCCTAAAATAAAGAGCTCCTTAGAATTTTGGGATTTACCTTTACAGGATAAGCTTGATAGCCTTGAGAAGAATTACCCTGGCCGATTCAAAGTTTACCATGTTCTTAACCAGGTAATAAACTGGTTTCATATCCTTACTGATCAGTTGTATGTGTTTTTCAACCAACAATTATTTTGTATATCTCACCTGTTGTATGTAAACTGTTGCAGCCACCTGAAGGATGGACAGGTGGATTTGGTTTTGTAACAAAGGAGATGATCCAAGCTCATTGTCCTGCACCTGCCTCTGACATCCAGGTAACTTACTAGTGCATGATATGCTCCTTATTTCAACTCTATGCATTTATGTTATAGGCTTTTTGTGTAGAAAGGGTTTGAGAATGCTTTTCTGCTGCAGATTTTGAGATGTGGTCCACCACCAATGAATAAAGCAATGGCAAGTCATCTGGATGCGCTTGGGTACACTAAGGAAATGCAGTTCCAATTTTAAGTTTTATAGATTTAGACATCTAAGGAAATGCAGTTCCGATTTGAAGTTCATAGATTTAGACGTCATAAAATTTTGCATGCTTCAATGTTCTGAAAACTTTCATTTATGGCTGGTTTAATTGTTACAGTAGAGCATACAATTATATACTTGTACAATTTCCATCATGAGGCAATGGAAGTATGGAATTTCAGTCTTGCGAATTTAGTTTGAAGTGTGAGGCAATCTATGAATCAAAATAGTTCATAATTTTGATTCTCATTGACTGGTGATAACTTGTCAAGTGTGATCATCAGATCAGTTAGAAACTCAAGTTTTCAATAAAGTTTGTTTTCTGAATCTCTTAATTTTATCGAGGTCAGCAATAATGGTAGTCATAGGTAGTCAAAGTGATGGGAATTTATTCCTTATGAATACAGAACCCTTTTCCAGATTTCTTATTTGATTGCTACAATGTTGGTGATTGTTGTATCTCCTGCTGCAAATTTTCGATCTTTTAATTTGCAGAAAAACATAGTTAATCCAATGTAAAATGATGCATATTTCACAATTAACCCTTTACTATTAATAAATCATTTTATGAAGTAAAACATGAAATACTTAATTGAGAACGAGTACTAATTCACTGTAACATACATAGTGATAGTATTATATATCAATGTATCAAAGGATAAATTGTAGAACATGAATCATGTTATGGAATGAGAAAGAATTGATTCAAGCATTCTTATGATCTTTTTTAACACCTATACAATTTATATGAAATTGCTTTTTTAAATTTATTGGCTGTGCCTTGAACAGAACTCCCTCCTTTTTGACTTATGAAACATGGGCGAGTAACCTGTGTATAATTGTTTGTTAGCTGTTCTTTAAAGAGAGCTACTTCTTTTTCAATTAGGAAATACATCAAACCAAACCATAAACTAAGAAGGTTGTTCCCCAAATCATTTATGGAGGCAAATTAAGCATTTAATTGAATGACGATTAAATAAAGCTGAAAACTACTGCCTCAAGTCAAGCTATATCTGCATGAGGTGCCAAAGATCTCCAATGGGAGAAGCAGATAAAAAAATTAAGAATCAGGTTAAAACAACCAAGCCCCACAGCAAGAATGGCATTCCCAAGGATGGGGGGCATTAACCTATGTTAGGTGTAGTTTTCTTTGCAGCCATTTCATTTCCTAATTCAAGAGTTCAATTTTTTTGGCTTACCTTCAATTGTTTTACATAGTGCAATTAAAACAAACTTGTTTTTCATTGGTTGAGCTATAGAGAAGTATACTTAGGACTTGTCTTTCACAAACTGTCCTCGTCATAGTGTTTTACAGATTTACGAGTCTCTAAATGCCTTGGACAATGGAGGCTTAATTGTACAAGGCATGTACTAATGTATGTGTTAGCAGGTCAAGGGCTACAATAGAACCTGCCGTAGGCCACCACAAAAGGCTCGCAGTACTAGGAAAAGACATCAGATATCTTTAGGAGTCGTGTCCCTTCAAGGGAATGTATGTATATATGCAAAGCAAACAATATGTGGAAGCGATATATATAGATAGACAGATGTATAGAGAGATATAATGAAAGGAGAGACTAAGACTTGCTCTTATATTGGATAATGGTATAATATAAAGGAGTTATAAGGATCATCTATATGTGTAATGAATGTATGAATGTTTCTTTTGTTGTTGATATGATATGCGTTAAGTACTCCTAGAATCCTACCGCAAATGCTTGTTTTTCTTACTGTATCCTTTGGGGTATAAACAAACTACATAAAAAGTATTAGGGTACAGATCTCTGGACTATACTCCCCCTCCTTGTCAACATTGGTTCCGTTGTTGGGACCCTAGAGAGAACAGTAAAGAAATTATAGGCATAAAAGGATAAGGAGTTAACAGGATTTTTTGTCAAACCTTAAGGGCCACATCTGTGAGAGGGGGATAGGCCATTAGGGGAGACAAATGGAAAGTGGGGAGGGATATGAAAAGATCCTTGAAAAGAAGCAATTGCTCAACATATCCTTTCAAATATAAGATATACATATAGAAAGAAGAATGGAAGTCTAGACCAAGAAAACAAATGGGAATAGGAGAGAACAAAAGGAAAAGAGAGATACTTGAAATCATTAAGTTAGGGACGGAGAAGAATGCAAAAGAAAGGAGGCTAAAGAAGATTCAGGAAAGACACCACAAAAGAATGGAAGAGGTAGAGAAAAGGGATAAGGGACAAAACCTAGAGATTGCAAACGAAAACCTAAACAAAGAAAGTGAGCGCACAAAAAGGGTGATGTTGAACGCACCAATGTGGGTGTTGTCAAAAGAGAAGAAGAGTGCGCCATAGAGGACACTGTCGGGAAGGATAGAGAAGAGATTCCACATTTAGGTTCTGATATAAACGACATAAACCAAATCATTCAAAACATAGAAGAAGGAATTGAAAACTATGGGAAGTTCATAAAAGAAATGGAACAAGCGGTAATAAGAATCCTAACACCTCCTAGAAATAGGATACATCCGGAAGAGACAAACACCCAAGTAAATAACGAATGTACATCGCTAGAAACTTCGGTACAAAACCTCTAGAGCATATCATTTAATGACAATTACCTGGATGAATTAGTAAACCAGAAGTGTATTAGAAGTAAGGGATGAAAATGCGGTGACAAATAGAGAGAACTATATAAAGTTAACAACTTATAACAAAGCGACACTATCTCATAGCCAAATGACACTGATGAATAAACAAATACCTTTAAGAATGAAAAGGAACTTTGGAAAGATGCAACCCCTAGACCAGGAGTCACCTGTAATGCCAATAAAGGCAAGAAGAATTTCAACAAAAGTAGAACAAAACTTAAGACAACATAACACAAAAGAAGAAAACAATACATATACATCAAGCGAACAAGGATTTGATATAGGATACACAGATAGTAGTTCAGAAGAAGAACCAGTCATGAATACAACGATAAAATTACCCATGTTTGGCCAAGATACAACTAAAGCATCCGAACATGTGTTCATCTTAGAATCTTTATGGCAGAGACAAAACATAACTAGAAATGACATTAAATTATTTGACTTTATAGGAAAGATTCATGGAGAAACCTTACAATGGTATCATAAAAACTACCCAAACCACAATAGAGATTGGGATACGGTCAAGCAAGAGTTTCTAGCAAATTTTGCCACACCGGAGTTACCTACAAAAGGGGTAAGTAAACTCCGAGAATTAATGCAGCACGAAAACGAATCAATCAAAGACTTTGACAAGAGATTCAAAGAGGTCGTTAGACACCTGGAAGAACCTCTAAATGATAAACAAAAGGTAGAATGGTTTATCTTCGGAGTCCTTCCAGAAATAAGAATAGCATTGGATGGAAGACACTTCAGCACATATCCGGAATCGGTTACATTTGTCTACCGGATTGAAAACCATCCATGACGCAAACAGGACAAAGTAAGAGAATATAGAGAAATGGAGAAACTTGGTGTCGAACAATTAAGGCTCCAACAGGACATAATGGCCAAAAGAGACATGTATACACCTAGGCCTAACATATGGTGCACTTACTGCGGAAGAGAAGGCCATGTTAGAAATGAATGTCCTAAAGAACTAGGGGAAAAGAAAGTCAATGCGCTATGCGTAGAGCTTCAGACAATACCTAAGAAAGTAAATTCAGTCTACTGTGGAATGTACGAAGAGTGGGATGACAACGATACTGAAGACTGTCCGTCAGAGTTATTTTAATTAAGAGAAGATCCCACCGCAGTCAACAATAACGACTAACACACATTGGCATATGTAAAAGGACTGGCGGAAAGTAAATTACATGCACCAGATTGCGAATACAAAGTTCCACCATGGCAACAAAACCAAGGAAATGCAAACAATAGCCAAAAACCCGAAACATTACAACAACAATGGCCCATCCTGCGGAGGAAGAAGATGAAGAGCAGATGCTACATGCTTCAATTGTGGCAAACCGAGCCACTTTGCAACATAATGCTTGGGGGAAAGGAGAAAACAATGCAGATTTTGTGGCCAAGAAGATCATAATGCCTTCAATTGCGAAAAGGCACGCCGATATTATAAAAGCACATCACCGCAAACAAAGGAGCAAGACTTCTCCGGAAGGTACCTAAGAATCCGAAAGAAGAAACAAGGAGATGTCAGAAGGCAAGAGGGGATGAAGGATACACCACAAAAGAAAGTAGCACAGGAGATGAGTACCGCAAAGACACCAGAACATCAAAAAAGGGTAAAGAAGCAATGGTCACTAGACAAGGAACAAATATTGGAAAACAACATGCGGTACTGGTAGAGGAAGAGAGCTCAAAAGAGGAGGAAAATTTCCACTGCACCAAGCAACAACATGACCACATCATAGAACAAGCCAGACAAATCATTGAGAAAGAACAAGAAAAGGAAAGAGAATAGAATGGGTTTTTCTTAGAACAAGAAGGATACTGAAGCAATTAGCACAAATAGCAGGGAAAAATGGCTTATTAATAAAATTAAAACAAATTACTAAGTACTGGAATAAGAAATCCACTCCGCAAATCAAAGCAATAGGGAAACACTAGAAAACTAGACCTATCATGATTAATCTTCGGATTCATAATCAAAAAATTTCCAAAGTAATGGTTGATTTGGGAGCAGATGTCAATCTAATCCCAAAAAGGATATGGGAATACTTAGGAAGGCCCACATTAGAACCTACCCCATACAATATCATTCTAGTGGATGGCTCTGGAATGAAAACTTTGGGCACTTGGAGACAAGTGGAAGTGAATGTTAAAGGGGTAAAACAAGTTGTAGATTTTGAAGTAGTCACAATACAGGAAAGATTTGACTCCTTTGATGCACTCTTAGGCCTAAGATGGTTTGTAGACTCACTTGGAGTAATAGATGCAAGAAAAGAAGAAATTTCATTTGTAGATGATAGGAGGATAGTACACATCCCCTTTGTTGGAACATGTTTGCCGTTGTGCCAAAAGATTGACTTGTTAATGTCCGATACAAACTCCAAAGATAAACAAATCCACGTGAGGTGGTTAGTCCATGTCTTGAATCCGAAGGGAGACGGTGATCAGTCCAACAATCCCCCCCTCAACATCACCCAAGGGGATTCAAACCTGCAACCACAACTCTAATACCATTTGTTGGAACACATTTGTCGTTGCGCCAAAAGATCGATCTGTTAATGCTCGATACAAACTCCAAAGATAAACGGATCCATGAGAGGTGGTTAGTCCATGTCTTGAATCCAAAGGAAGACACTAACAATTAGTCGAACACCCTTAGGGAAGAGTCAAGATGAAACCTATATAGAAGAGGTAAATGGGGAGGAATATGATGACAAAAGGTTGAACACCATCACCAAGTTGCCTACAATTGAGATTTGGGAAGAACACAATTCAAAAGGAGAACTGGAGATAGATGAAACTGATGTAAGTATAGACAATAAAATTGCACTAGAAGCATGGATACAAGATGAACCAAAAGCATATTCTCACAAAATATTTGGATCCAAAAGGATATTTATGGTAAGGAAGACACCAGTGGAATAACCATCCACTAAAAACATACCACATGGTAGTGGTGCAAATAGAGAGAATGGGAAAAAGGAGGAAGAGAAAGTCTCTCATCAAGTTAACCACATTTCACATGAAATTTCAAACATCAAGTTACCTAAATATTCCAGAGTGGGAGTGCATATTTATCACAAATAGAACAAACATTCCCAAATGAAACCCACAAACTTAATACCCCACTACATACTCTTACCTGCACTATTGCACGTTAGTATAACACACATAGGCACACCATTATCAAATGGGAAACTTTCAAAACCTTGATAAAAGAAATATTCTTACCAAAAATAGGAGAATATGAAGATATACCTACATATGAGGGAGACATCCTAGGGAAACATCATTTAGATATGTGTATATACTTCTAGGAAGAAAGATGAGTATGATGATAGGCTATACGTCCAACTATTCTATTGGACACTTAACCCACTAGCTAAAACATGGTAGATTGACCAAGAGAAACAAGCAAAAACTAAAACATGGGACAAATTAATGACAATTTTTCTCCATACATTTTCTTTTCTAGTGAAAACCCTCAAATATATTCGACACTACTACAAATAAAAGAAATCATATTCATTCTAGTAGAAGATAAGAAAATAACGGTACCACAACCTCCTTCCACATCACCAAAGAAGATGTATATGAGTACATTAACTAGTCAGACTGGGAAGTAACCAACCCAAAGAAACACTATTGTGTGGTACAAAATGATGAAGAAGAGAAAACCCTAGAAATATGAATAGATCAAGAAGAAAGGGAAATAGAAGAATCCATAGAACCTAAGAAGAAATATTATAATGATCCCCTCAAATTGAAGGAGGCAAATATTGCGGCAAAAGGAGATCCTAAGATGGCAAGAATAGGGGATTACTAGAATAGAAAGGTAGTAAGTTAAACAATAGAAGCCCTCTCCGAATTTCAAGATTTATTCCCGAGAACCTTTACAAAGATGAAAGGATTCAAAGAAGAGGTATGAATGATGAAAATTCAACTTAAGGAAGGTGTTAAACCAGTCCACAAGAGACCTTATAGACTAAATCCAAATATGAAGAGAAAGGTCAAAACAAAGATAGATAAGATGTTATCTAGAATAATCATTAAACCAATAGAGGATGTTTATTGGATAAGCCCTATGGTGGTCCAAAACAAGAAAACCAAAGAGATAAGAATATATGTAGATTTCAAAGAATTGGACAATTGTATACATGAGGAAATTTTAGAATCGATTGTAGGAAGAGAGATTTACTCATTTACTAATGGCTTTCCTAGATATCACCAAGTCAAGATAAGGGAGGAGGATCAACCTAAGACCATTTTTGCAATAGAATGAAGATCATATATGTACATTGTGATGCCTTTTGGACTAAAAAATGCCCTTGCGGTATTTAGTAGAATAATTATTAATACCTTCAAAGACTTCATCCATGATTTTCTAGAAGTTTACTTGGATGATTGGACTGTTTATGGGTTGGTGAAAGATCATGTACAAGTACTCTACATGATGTTAAATAGGTGTAGAAGCATGCAAATCTCACTAAAATTGAAGAATTGTACCTTTGCAGTACCCTTTGGGACCGTAATAAGCCATATCATATGTAAAGAGGGATTAATGGTGGACCCTATGAAGGTTACAATAATACTATACTTACTACCACCTAAGAATGCGCCATAAGTAAAGACATTTTTGGGCTATATTGGATACCATAGGAAGTTCATAAGGGGATATGTTGGCATTGTTGCACCACTAGAATAACTCTTGAAAAAGAATAAGGGCAAAAACATTGAATGGAATGATGAATCCTAAAAAGTCTAGCACCCTAAAGCAGAAAATTGCAGAAGCACCAATTCTAATATTCCAGAATTGGAACAACCCTTTCCATGTGCATGTAGATGCTTTTGGTATAGCCATAGGGGAAGTAGTCACACAACCCAAAGGAAACAAGGACCATCCCATAGCTTTTTCTAGTAGGAAGTTGTCTGCCACAAAAAAGAATTATAGCATTACAAAAAGGGAAGCACTAGCTATGGTATATGCATTACAAAAATACAAACACTACTTGCTCTCCACACCATTTACATTCTTTGCAGACCATGAATTATTGAAATATCTACTTAATAAACTAGTAAATCATGGGTGCATATGTATATGGTTATTATTATTCCAAGAGTTTGATTTTAAAATGATGGTAAAACTCGGGAAGAACAATCAAGGACCGAATTACTTGTCACGAACTGAAATTGAAAAAGAACCAGATGCCTAAGGAGAAGATTTACCCAACACACCTATTTTGCATCATTGCTATACTGGAGGGATTGGAAGACATTGCCATTTTGATTTCTATAGGATAATTTGTTGCAAGGTGTGTGCCCTTGGTCTCCTTGTGTTGTGCAGCATAGCGCTTGGGTTCGTGACATGGCTTAACCACCTCCCCTAGATTCATTAACTCTAGTGGTTGTATCGAGCATTAACAAGTCAATCTTTTGGTGCAACGACAATTGGTATCAGAGCTTTAGTCACGGGTTTGAACCCCTTGCTTGTGTTGGGGGGGCGATTGTTGCAAGGTGTGTGCCATTAGTCTCCTTGTGTTGTGCAACACAATACTTGGGTTCGTGACACTGCTTAACCATCTCTCGTGGACTCATTAACTCTAGCGGTTGTATTGGACATTAACAAGTCGATCTTTTGGTGCAACAACAACCGTCTGTGCAAGAGAATTTCCCAAGGATATATCACCACAAGATAAACAATCACTTGTGCAGAGGGTTGCGCCATACACTCTGGTAGGAGAGCTACACCATCTTGGGAGATGATATTTTGAGAAGAGTGGTATACAAACCTGAAAGGAAGTCAATTTTAAAAGCGCATGAAGGAGTTGCAGGGGGCCACAACTCCAAAGAACTACAACTGGAAGGGCGAAACATGTAGGTTTAGGGTGGCCAACTCTTCATAAAGATGCCACAAAATACACAAAAGGATGTGATATTTGCCAAAGGGTAGGGAAACCTATTTCATGAGTTGAAATGCCACTTAGACCGATATTAGCTCAAAATACATTTGAAACATGGGCAATAGACTTCATAGGGCCGATTGAGCCCTCGACAAAACACTCTAAGGCAAGGTACATTATAACTGACGTAGAATACCTTAAAAAGTGGGTAGAGGTGGAACCAACAAGAGATTGCACTGCAAAGATTGCCACAAGGTTCCTTTATGAGAATATCATTACAAGGTACAAATTTCCTTTGAGCATAGTAAGTGATCAAGGTAAACACTTTATGAATAAGATGATAAATGAACTACATAATTTTAATATAACACATAATAGGAGTTCCGCCTATCACCCGCAAGCAAATGGGGCAAGTTAAGCATTAAAAAGGATAATTGGAAAGGCATTAACCAAGATGTATGAGTGAAACATAATAGATTGGGATGCAAAGGTACCTACGGTACTTTGAGCATACCATACGTCTTATAAAAGGAATGGTAACTTCACACCTTTTCAGGTAGTCTATGCCATTGATGCCACAATACCAATGAACTTCATTATTCCAAATCTAACAGTTGAGGGAGACAATTAGTAGTCACGTGAGACTTCTCCAAATAATTTTGAAGGAAGCAAAGAAAATAACACAAAATTTCAATCCCAATGGATCTCAGGGAAGCAAAACTAACATTAGCTCAAATCTATGGGCAAATGGGTGCATTGCTACAGGCACAGGCACATTGGGCTTCAACAATGAGGAGACTTAAAAATACAATACAAGCATCTCCTTCCCAACTAAGCATCATGTCTTGAGGACAAGGCAAAGATTTAAAAGGGGGGATGATGTTAGCAGGTCAAGGGCTACAATAGAACCTACTGCAGGCTATTGCAAAAGACTTGCGGTATTGGGAAAATACATTAAATATATTTAGTAGTCATGTCCCTTCAAGGGAATGTATGTGTATATGCAATGTAAACAATATGTGGAAGATATGTATATAGATAGACAGATGTATAGATATATATAATATAAGCAGAGACTAAGACCCACTCTTGTATTGGATTATGGTATAATATAAACGAGTTAAAAGGATCATCTATATGTGTAATGAATGTATGAATGTTTCTTTTGTTGTTGATATGATATGTGTTAAGTACTCCTTCTAGAATCCTACCAAAAATGCTTGTTTATCTTACTCTATCCTCTGGGGTATAAAAAAACTACGTAAGAAATATTGGGTACATATCTATGAACTGTACTCCCCCATCCTTCTTGCCAACAATATGATTAGAAATTAGTATGTTATCTAAGCACATGCTATTGTTTGCAGATTGTAGCATTTGAAATCTTGTATATTAGTGATAAGTATGCAAGAAAGGAATAAAAATCTCTCCACTTGAACCAAGGCTCAACTCGTGAGAAAGGGATGGTTACTTTATTTATATCTCAAGTATTTTAAATGAATCATGAAAATTTTATCAATAATCTAGCAGACTAAATTTAGTGGCAACATTAGACCATTATTAAAGAATGAGTGAGGTTTGAATCCATTTTTTTTATTGAACCAAGCTATAAAATATACAAAAGAAATATCAACAAAGTCCAACGGAAGGTGCCTCATAAGGAGCATAATTGGTTAACAAATACAAAGAGTAATTTATTCCTCGATACTATGCATCATATTCTACTGTCAACTTGAAAATAATGTTTTGCCATTTTGGGTGCACACCTTTAATGGATTGAAAACTTGTTTGATTGAGTTTACCTTCATCTTTGACTGATGCACCACCAATAGACAACAATTGGATCACATCAAACATGATGGATTCAATTTTATAGTTTTGCAATTTATTTCTAGATGTTTTTTTCCCCTAAGCAAGGTCCTTTTTAGCCTAGAGGAATTCCTATGGAAGGCGGGAAAAACTTTTCCATTTGCAAAGCAATGTAAAAGGAAAGCATTTAAATGACAACATGATGAGAAGAACATTTAATATTAGAACAATACATGTTTGTTTACATATATTTAATTTAATTTAATCATTAATGTCTATTGAAGATCAAAATTGGTGTATAGGATTGAGGATAAGGATATTATAGAGGCACATACCAAGAAAAAAAGCAAAAGATAAAGCGAATAATGCAACAAAAGAAAGTATGTTCCATAAACAATCCTTGGGGGTCTTAGATAACATTCCTACCATTCAAAGATGCAAAAATGGATGTGATGGGTATGAAGCCACAGGGTTACTAAATTTGTGATTCCTTGCATGTTTACAATATGAACTTGGAATTTACCTAGGGGGTCTTTTCCTATTGAACTAAGAGGGTTGGAAATAGGAAGTAATCAATCAAGTTTGAGCCTTTGGTAGATGTGCTTCTAGAAAGTTATGAATGTCAAGTATCTCTTGTATGAAGGGAGTGAGACATCTCTAGCTCTTATAAGCCATGAGAGCCTAGAAAGAACAAACCGATTCTTTGAAGAGACTAAAAGATCATCCTTTGATCTCATAATAAAGAGACCGTTTGAATACAAAATTTTGCTTGGTATTCATTTGTAAGGGACATATATGGAAAATATGATACTCTTGAGGAATATGGTGATTTATTTCAATGTGAAGCTAGTGGGAGCAAACTCGTAGTTGTGCAAGAGAAACCCTTAGGCTACAAGGCATTTGGAATCTAGTTTTTCTTGAGGGAGATAAGACCACCTAGAAATATAAATTTAAACAATAATGAAGTTTTGAAAACAATGATGGTCTAGGTGTATACATGTGGATTAGAAGTATGCTCTATAAATCTAAACACAAGTACCCTTTTTTATCTTACATTTGAAGTAGGAATATCAAGTTCATGTAAGGAAGTGAAGGTAGTGGAACAACTTTCTACACTAACCTTGAGAGGAGGATAATGCAAAACTTTTCAAATATTTACAATAGTTACAAAAATTAAACATAAAAATCATGCATACCACAACAAAATGATTTACGTGGGGAAACCCTTTCAAGAGAAAAACCCCACTTTATATTATTCAAAAATAACGAAAATTATAATATATTTACAGAGAAAGCTTCTTATAGGAATATCATCAACTATAGATTTAGAGGCGACACAACAACTATTAGATTCTCATAATACATTACAATGCATAGTTGTAATACAATTCCCTCATAAAATAGAGTTGCCTTCTAAGGTAGGACGAGCCAACAAAATATCTACTGCCATATTTGAGACCTAATGATGAACGGTTTAGATTTACAATAATAAATACATATATATTAACCTATTATAATAATGAGATTGAGACACCATTTTTCCTAACATGTGAATGGGGCAAAACAAGGAGGAAGCTCTTGCATACCAACAAGGCACATGCCTACAATCTACTGGTGTGATAGAGGATCTAAGAGATGGCCAATTTGGGAGGTGGCCATTAACTTAAACCTATGTATCACAATCAACACATGGAATATTACTAAAGTAATGAGAGAACTTGTATCAAATTCTACAAAGATGATGACCTACAAGACCAATCTCTTAGCATGAATAAGTTTAGATAACATCATAACGAAGACTCTGTATAACTATGATCCATAACATAAATGTATTAGCCCAAAATCTCATAATTATACCAAAGGCTAGCCATGATTAGTGAGTGAAATAGGTACTATCTTTGTCTAAATTTTTTGAAGCTAAACCTAAAATTGTTAAGGGTATTAAGAGCAATATATCACTTCCTTAGTCTCAACTTAGCAACTAGAGTTAAGCTAAAGTGTGGTTTAGAGAAGAGGACCCCTAGATAAACATATGAAGAAATAATCTCGATCTTCTCTCTATAAGTAAGAATCACCTCATTTTCCTTCCTTTGTAAATGTTGAAAGCTATAAATTTTGGTTTGCTAAAATTAAAAACCTCAAGTTAGTGGTTATCACAAAATGAGGCCAAAATATCAAGCTATCCCAAAGTCCCCTCACTAAGTGAGATAACAACATAATATCATTTATAAATAGGAGAATAGCCGTATAGATTTCGAAGAGTGAACAACCCCCTATATCACCTAGTTTATTTGATATGATTTCCTCTAGTTTGTTGATGTAGAGCCCAAAAATTGTAGGAGAGAGTAAGCAACCATGTTTGAAACATATGGTACTTTGAAATCCTTTGTTTCACCAATTGTTAATGTTGGATAATGCCAAGGTCTGAAAGCATGAAACAACTTTCCACTAGAGAAAAAAATATGAGCACAATAATATGTCTATCAATATATAAATGAAGAGTGTAAATATACTATAATGAACCTTGCATATATAGGGAAGGTAGATGAGGTAGGAAGGTAGGATGGAACAATTGACTAACCCTCCAAAGATGGAACACTTGTGAGCTCACTTGATAAGTCTGTGAGCAAGTGTCAAATGTACATGCAATAGGTGTCTCAAATGATGAGGATGAAAGTCTCAATATTATGAAGTGAGACAAAAGCATAAGAAACCTAAGTAAACTTAATCTATAACCATGAATAGGTCAATCCTACAAGGATGATTAGCTAACTAGTTGAATAATGACTCTATTTACACTAACACCCCCCATAAGTGCAACTTAAGGAGGAATATATGCAAGATGATGAGTCTCGACTACTAGGCCATGCTAAGTACTCATGTACAATTTTTTCATAAATTAAAGGAGAAAAAACAACTAGTGGGAAATAAAAATCCCTCTTCAAAAGAGAAATTGATGCAATGGAATAAAATATACATGTGAAGAAGATTGAACAAGGACTCGCGATGACCCCCAAGGACTAATTCTATCACATAAGTACAAGAAATGATCCCTCCATAGAACAAATAGAGAGAATATGGAGCACCCCTGTAAGATCATAGAATCTATAGTATTGAGTGATGCTTGAAGAAGAATGTAGAATGTGATCCTTGAATGTTGAACAACATTTCTTCCCTATGGAAGAAGACGAACTATAGATTGATGCATGAAATATTCTCATGTGAGAAGAATAAAAGTCTCTAAATGATGCACAAGATCCAAAGATAATGATGAAATATGTGAAAGCTACTCAAATGCTCCATACAAAGACCAATGTAGAACAAAAACCAAAGATGTAGATGGGTTGACAATAATGTTGATGTGGTTGTCATCAAAGGTGTTTCCCAACTTTATAAGATGGGATTCACTAAACAAGTCTAATATGCCATGTAAGTAATCATCCCAATCAATTGTAGTGAAAACAAAACTATGAATATCTTATTGTCCTGAATCATGAGAAAACAATGATGTGGGAACACTCAATAATAAATAAGAAAAAGGTGAAGGAGATGTGATAACAATGTAAGGTGTAGGAATCAATGAGGAGGATAGAACTCCAAGACCTTCAAATAACCAAACTGTATCTCCTTATGCATGTTGAAGGTATCAGTGTTACCTATACTCAAACCATCATCAAAGTTGACATAACCAAAGGAAGAAAATGAGTCTAATTTGGAATCATTATTAACATGACCCATGACAATGATGTCTCTACTATGAAAACCTCTTATTATCACAGAGTGGTGCAAACTCAATTGTTTTTCTTGTGACACTATGTGTAATCATAAATGGAAAGGAGATTATTGCATAAGGAAGGTACATAAAGTGCATCATTAAATGTTCCTTCTCCAATATCAATAGATACTTTCTAAGAGCTGACATATAGGTGTTATTCACCATCAATATTGGTTGGAATAAACAAGGCTCAAATATGGAAAATAGTTCCCTAGATGCAACCATGTGGTGTGATGCCCTAGAATCAAGAAATCACTTGTGTGATGTCTTGTTTGCAATAGCAAAGAGTGCCATACCCTTATTCTTATCCTTTCCTGAATATGCAGATGACGTGGGTGGAGAAAAGGAAGAAGCACCTGTCCTAGATGCAGGCAATTGAACAAGATGCCTCAAGTCATCAAATTACTTTTTATAACATTGGTTTCCTTCATGCCATAATTTCTTACAATAAGTACATGTGAGCTTCTCCTTAGAAGTTTTCCCTTTTGATGAGAGAGATGAATCTGATGGGTTCTCCGATTTCGATCTCATAGCTCGATCCTTACTTTGTCTTTCCCTTAGATGATCGAGAAACTCGTCTTTCCTTTTTGAAGAGGTGAGAGCATCCATAGAGATTAACTTAGATTGTTCTCATCTACTCAAATGAAGGCATTGCAAATTTTGTTCTATGAGAATCCATTATAGAGGAGAAAGAAGAATCAAAGATATGATAAGGACCTTTTAAATTTGACAAAACCAAGAAGACATGTTCTTTGTTTGTTTTTGTTTTAGCACAACCCTTAAGTCAAGAAAGAAAAGACTTATACTAGACCAAGAAATCTTCAATGGAATAAGGAGACAAAGTAGATAATTCAACATCTAGTTATGGTATTTTGAATTCATCAACTGTACCAAAGATATCTTTAAACTTGTCCCACATTTTCTTAGGAGTTGTACATTTTGCAATATGGAATTGCAAGTTATTGGAAACATGGAGACCAATGATGTCGATTGTGTCATATAATTTTTTTGATAAGCAAATTGTTCAAAACCTCTAGTAAATTGCATTTATTGTCCATTGACCATTTTTCATAAACCCTTAGATTGAAGAAGTTGTACTTTGACTTTCCATGTTTGAAAATTATGTGGTGTTCTTTGGAGAATTCCAAGATCAAAAGAACATGAAACAACTTCCACCAGTGAATAAAATATACAAAATAGTATGTCTATCAAATATATGAATGAGTGTGTAAATACAATGATCAAGCCTTGCATATATAGGCAAGGATGAGAGGTGAGAAGGTAAGACTGAATGACTGACTACCCCTCTATAGGTGGGACGCTTGTGAGCTTGCTTCACAAGTGGGTGAGAAAGTGGCAAGTGTACATGTAATAGGTGTCTCAATTCATGAGGACACGTCTCAACAATAGGAAATGAGACAAAAGCAAAAGAAACCTAAGTAATCTTAAGCTAGGTGTGAATAGGTCAATCCTAGAAAGGTGATTAGCTAACTAGGTATGATAAGACTATATTTCCACTAACACCCCCCTTAGTTGCAACTTAGGGAGTAATGTATGCACTAATGATGAGTCTTGGCTACTAGGCCATGTTAGGTACTCATGTATAAATATCTCATAAAGTGGAGTAAAGGAGAAAACCCAATGGTAAAAATCCCCTGTCCAAAAGAGAAATGATGCAAATGCAATGAAATATAAAAGTTAAAAAGATAAAAAGACTTATGATGACCCCCCAAGGAATACTTCTATCACATAAGTACAATAAATTTTCCATAGGAGAGAAAGAGAGACTATGGAGACCCCCCATAAGATCATAGAACTTGTAGTGTTGAGTGATGCTCAAAGAAGAATACAAAATGCGATCTTGAATGTTGAAAAATATTTCTTCCTCATAGAAGAAGACAAACTACAAATAGGTGCATGATATCTAGGTGAAATAACGGAATTGTGTCTCACTTTTGGCAAGAGGAACTTTTTGGGGTGGGTGGGCTAATCTTACTTGCACACCTTCGATTGAAGGTGTGTATGAAATCACCTTTGATCGAAGGCCGACCTTTGCTCGAAGGTATGCCAGCGGGCAAATTTTTTTATTAAAAAACCACCTTTGATCGAAGGTATTTTTTTAATATTTTTTAGAGGTTTAAAAGAATCAACAACTTCATTTGTCGGTTCATTTGGCGAATAAAATTTTAGCAGAGAACTTCATTTATCTACGGATACCCTCTTCCAAAGCTCCCATTTCGGACAAAGGCGGCACAGGTCACATCCAGACAATGACCCCCCGACTTCGAGCGAAGTTACCACATACCCCCCGACTTCACATTTTCTTTGTTTTCATGCAGTTTAAATAGGTTACGTGGTTTAAACTAGGGTTTACACCTAGCAATTGCATTTTCTTGAATGTTTCTAAAGCCTTTTCAACAACGCCATGAAACCACATTTCCTTGAGGAATTATGTCAAACATTTGCTTCATTGGATGTCCATGCCCTCTTCCAAGGCTCCCATTTCTGTCCATGCCCTATTCCAAAGCTCTCATTTCAACACAGGCAGGGAGGATGTTGGAAAAGGTTGTGTAATTTGGCTTTGCATCCATCAATTGCATTTGCTTGAAAGTTTATAAAGCCTTTTCAACAAATCTATGTTGTACATATCCTTCAATCATGGCATTCCATGAGACCACATTTCTTTAAGTCAGCCTACATCAAACTGTCTATGCACATTCAATTTGTCTATGCTTCCACATTTTGCATACATGTCAACCCTAGGGCAGTTTCAACTACAACATCTGACAAAATCCATCTATCCTTTAATCTTCGATTGATGTCCATACCCTATTCCAAAGCTCCCATTTTGATGCAAGCATGGAGGATGTTGGCAAAGGTTGTGTAATTTGGCTTTACACCCGCCATTTGCATTTTCTTGAAATTTTCTAAATCCTTTAGAACAAATCCATGTTGTGCATATCCTTAAATCATGGCATTCCGTGAGACCACTATTTTCTTTGAGTCACACTGTCAAACTACTTGAATTACCTATTTGTTACACATTTACTTTTTGAATTTGATTTTTCACTTAAAGTTATAAAGTTGAATCATTTAGATTTTCAATTGGGGAAAACTTGACGTGCTTAGAATTCAATATATTTTCAAATGGTGTTTATAAACATTGTTTGTTCTTCACATCCAAACATCAAAATTAGGGCAACTTAATTCTCATAGAGTGTATTTTGTTAGATCAAATACACATCTCATATCAAGTTTGTGCATACGTTCAAGTTGACATTGATAGAAGTGAACTCAGATAATGCACAATTAGATTCACAAATTGTGATAGATATTTATCTTCTCATAATGTGATTGATCTATTCGATTCAAGATGATTTAATTTATGTCGCACATTATTTTAATAGACATATGATAAAGTTTATTAGTGGTAATGAAGTCACAAAAATTTACATGTTATATCATTCATATATTTACATGTCTCATAAATATATAATGATAAAAAATTGATACATGCATTTAGTATTACATTGATTGATAGAGCTAAATAATGGGATTCATATCATGATTATTATACATCCATCCATGAATTTTTATATGCTTCCATAGATTAATTTACTATTGAAACCTTGTTTTATTTATGACTCTCATTCATCATAAATTCTTGTGGCCCTCCTTTAGTAGATCCAATTTATTTTCTATGCATAAGGTTTACCACTTTTAGATGGAGATCCTCCTTTGGATCTATCATACTTTCTATCTCCATATTAATCATTTAAATGACCTGATATGTTCTTAATGCATTCATTTAGAAATTTTTTAGCCAATATTTATATTTACATGAGTTTGATGCATTTAATAACTATCACACTTCATTTGGTTCCTTAACATGCATTTTTATAAGTTGCTTTTCTACTTACCCTATAGTATTCTCATTTAATGATTCCATTCTTCCAAACCTATTAAATGCACTTTATAATTCCTTTGACTACTTTTTTGTCATATTGATATTTAGTGTTTTAATTTCATTTAAACGTTAATAGCATTGCATATATGTTTCTTCATATTTAATATAAATACATATCTTTACATGTTTTAAAAAAGAACAAATACTCATGCATGCATGTTCAAGTAAAGAAAGATCCAAAAGAGTGAAGAAGTTCATATACTTATAATATATCAATTGTATGTTTTATTAAGTTATGTTCAATTGAATCATGTTTTATATCTAATTAATTTATTATTTTAGGCTGATTTATGCATATATGTATGTACATTTTTTTAATTATTCTAAATTAACATTAGCTAAAGTTCATATTGTTAGTGTTGTGTAGCTTTGGGAGATATTTTCCCTTAAATATAATGTATCTAAGGTAGGTTGGCCATCATGCTTTATAAACAAATATTGTAATTGCTAGGTCGGCTCTAGAGTGAGCTCAACTAGGCTTGTATAAATAGGAGAAGGTGTCTCCTCATTTAATCAATCAAGCAATTCATTCCTAAGTTCGAATTCTTTCAACATCAGGTCGATTTTCTAAGCAGGAGATTAGCATCAAGGAGAAGAGTTAATACTTTGTGTATTCATGAAATTCACACCATATATAAGTGCAGATCCATTGTATTGTATCCAGCCTTTCTAGGGCCTATTATTATTTTGATTTATAAGAGAATATTCTGCTGGGTTTTTCTCTCTCAAGTAGGAGGGTTTTCCCAGGGTAAAATATTGTGTTATTGCTCTTTGTGTTGTGTTTTCTCCTTATTACATTTATGATCTTAAAACTAACATGATATCAGAGCGGGTTTGGGGAAGATCTGATCAAATTTGTCTAAGAATCCATTCATTGAATATTAATCAGACTTCTAGAGCAAATCTATAGCAAATGAAGAGTAGATTTATAAGGCATTCTATGAGGCAAATCAAACCAACACTAGATTTTTGGTGAAAACATATCTTTGATGTATGCTGTGAAAATTGCTTCAAGAACTTCTTGACGACGAAGGATGACATCCACAATGGTGAGAGATATTCCATGTGTGTTTGTTGGTTCTAAGTAAATCGATTAATTCATGAAATCTTGCAAGCAAGACATATTTCCAGGAGAACTTGGGTGCCATTATTCATTCCAGACTACAAGTTTTTTTGGGCGTGAGTTTAGTTGTTTGTTGCGCTAAGTATTTGTGCAAGTCACGACAATTACAATGTGGGAAAGTGCCTTAATATCTGCAGTGGTTAATGGTCTAATAATAATTAAGGATGTGGTTTGTAGTTGGTTGACTCCATGAAATTTGTTATAGACAATATTATTCCTAGCATAGTAGCTTCTAGTGTTGGATGATTCATATTCACAACAGTTCGTGGTAAAGGGTTGAAGGCTTGATGTTTAATATTAATTTTGCAAGTCTATTGGGTGCATGTGTTGAGTAGTTATGGGCAAAAATTTAACATCCTACTGAGTGTTAATGTTGCCATTAGCTGGGCGTGATTATCATTCATTAATGGGCACCATATTAAATACTTTATAGGGAAGCAAGTGGAATTTGTCACCATTCAAACTTGGGCATAGAAGTGAAAGAATGTGAACTGTGGGTGTTGGTAATTATGAAGTCTACATCAAATTATTTTTGTTACCCATTGGTTTATTAGTGACAATCAAAAGGAAATCATAGGTCAAGGATATTCATCTTGGGTGCTAAGTTGTGCTAGTTGGGAAAACTTTGTTAGTAGATACAAGGTGATTTGGTGTTGGTTAGTCCACATCATCCTTAGCAGCGATGTGAAGAGTATTTCTGGGTAGTTTGGTAAAGTTTCCAAGCGGTTGGAGAAATTAGAGAGGAGCATCAACTTGGACTTGGATAAGCAACCAACTACGAGTTGAAGTTGGAAATTGAGTCAAGATATATATTCTGGGCATTGTCGTTCAACATAGGGTGTGGTTGATATTGTAGTGAAGGATCAAGGAATCGATATCAAAACTATTGGGTTATTGTTGGAAGCATTTAATTGAATTGTTGGTGTTCAGCGAATCAAAGATTTGTTGTTCTCTAATTACTCTAGTTGTTAAGAAATTTTATTGAACCCGTAAATGTGAAAGAAAGAATTTTTAATGTTGGGTAGTTATCAAGATGTTATCCAAGTTACTAGAGCTCAATGGACATTCTGGAGATTGAATAAAATCTTGGGGCTGAGTCTTCATTATCAGCTGGAATGTATATATAGGAAATTAAAGAAACAAAGGTCTGAGATGGTTCTGGCAAGATGTTGGTGACAACAGTTGGTATGAAAATAGGATGAGGGTAAATTGATGGCAACATTGAGTGAAGGTGGTGAAGATGAAACACCACTACAGGTCTAGCTCAATGGTGTACCAATAATAAAAAGATAAGTATTTTATGTTTGTACCTTTGAATAATGATCATGGATTTAAATAATCATGTAGTTAATAATAATTCATGCATTAACATTGGGAATAGTGAATCATGTATGCTACTAGCATTGATTTGTATATTCCTCTTCGAGGTAGTTTGATTTTATGAACTACTATTAATCTCTTTAAAATGTGGGATGGATCGAGGAGCAAAAGGATGATGGATTAATTATCAGATATTTCATAAGAAATTCAAAGGGAGGAAGAGCTTGAGGCATCTTGTGAGAAAGTCATGTTGGCTGGAGAAATGAACAAACATGGAGACATAGCTTGCAGCCATGGGACTAAGTTGGTGGCACATAACTCTCATGATTCTTCACTAGAGACATCTCTCGAGGGAACAAGGTTGGGTCAGCCTTGGATGGAGAGTTCGCATCAACAAAGAATATTGAGAAAGATGAAGACACTAAACAACAGAGAACCTATACAAGTTGTCATTGCGATCAACTACTTCAAAGAAGATGAAATGACATTCAGAGGGAGTTAAATTCCAAGAATTCAAGACACGAGTTGAGATCATGTCCAGGAAGAGGACTAAGATACTGAGATCCATTAATGGAGGGGAGTTCACTTCCAGAGGATTTTTGTAATCTCTATGTTGAGGCAGGGATAAAGAGGGAGTTATGTGACTCAATGAGAAGAAGTCAAGGTGTTAGCTAAGTGGGTTGCAGTGTTGCAAGGCCAGGTGCTAAAGTCCTTGGAAGACCTCTTCAGCTACAGAGAATAGAATTGCAAGCTCCACAAACCTATTTAGAATAGGGTAGGACAGTCCTGAACTCTCATAAGTTAGTAGTGCCAAAAGTGTGCATTGGAAACCATTTCTCTAAGGCAAGCATTATAGAAAATCTTAGATGAGGAGGTCAGGAGGTTGATGCAAGTACTTGGAGCTTCAAAGGGAGTCACATCATCATGAAGATTTGTTTTAATAGAGATTTCTTTGAGATAGAGAAATATGAGGTGAAAGATTTTATAGTGTATATATCTCTGAGACGGAGAAATATGAGGTGCAAGCCCTTGTTCATCTCTGAGACTGAGATGAGACGTCATGTTGAGAGACTCCATGACGAGGATATCCTATACATCTCTAAGCCTGAGATGAGATGTCATGTTGAGAGACTCCATGACGAACCCTTGTACATCTCTGAGACTGAGATGTGTTTTCCAAAAATGGGAGTAGCCATTGTGGACGTCATGCTGAGAGACTCCATGGCGAACCTTTGTACATCTCTAAGACTGAGATGTGTTTTCCATAAATGGGTGTAGCCATTGTGGAAATCATGTTGAGAGACTCCATGATGAACCCGCGTACATCTCTAAGACTGATATGCATTTTTTTCCACAAATGGGTGTAGCCATTTTAGGCATCATGTTGAGAGAATTTATGACGAGGATATTTGAAAATACCACCCTAGCTAAGAGGGAGTGTCAGTGTTGTGTAGCTTCAAGATATATTTTCCCTTAAATATAATGTATTTAAGGAAAGTCGGCCATCATGCTTTATAAACAAATATTGTAATTGCTAGGTCGGCTCTAGAGTGAGCTCGCCTAGGATTGTATAAATAGGAGAAGATGTCTCCTCATTTAATCAATCAATAAATTCATTCCTAAGTTTGAATTCTTTCAGCAATAGGTCCATTTTCTAAGCAACAAATTAGCATCAAGGAGAAGAGTTAATACTTTGTGTATTCATGAAATTTGCACCATATATAAGTGCATATCCATTGTATTGTATTCGACCTTTCTAGGGCCTGTTATTATTCTGATTTGTAAGAGAATATTTTGTTGGATTTTTCTCCCTCAAGTAGGAGGGTTTTCCCAGGGTAAAATACTATGTTATTGCTCTCTGTGTTGTGTTTTTTGCTTATTACATTTCTGATCCTAAAACTAACACATATCATACATGTACATAAATGTGCTTGAATTAAAATTAGAACTTAATTAATTTTTATGCAGTACATCGATATGGTGGGTTTTTGGCCATGTACAGATGCATAGATTCAGATATTGCAGTTGGTTTTAGACGACCCTTCGACCATGAGGGTCTATAGAAATAATCGCATGCAAATTTTAGAGAGTTTACATAGCATTAGATAGTCATTAGGAGGTGTGTGTGCCTATTCTGGGGACACTTTAGCAGTGTCCTTGTCGAGATGAGGAGAGAGGGTTTGGTGATGTACCTTTGAGCACAATCCAACTTAGAGTGCCAAAGGACATTATCAAAATTGAATGTTTCCCCTAATATTCCACTAGATTACAGGTGAAGGAATATCAGGTTACTATGTGCATTGATCCTAGGATGCCCCCACTAATATATCAATGATTTCTTGCTACACACATTCGTTATCTAAATAACGATCAAATTCCATTATATTTTGCACAATAATTATACGTTGAGTTCCACTTAGGCCTCAACATTAATTATTTGGATTTACCTGACCATTTGGGGTAGGGGCGTGGGAAGGTGTGTGATAGGGATGCATATTGATGTGCAGGTTGAGAGCACCCAAATTATAGGGCCTTGGTTGCTCCATCCATTAGCCCTATTGGAGATCAGGTTGTCATGGCTTCCCAATAGGAAGCAGCTGACGATATTATGTATATTACAGTCCAATCTTAGCAGATATATGTAGATCATGTGGGATGATATTTGATGAGACAAACACATAGGCCATCGCTTGTTGATTTAAATGTATATTTTGTGACAGGTGTTCCATCTTCAATTGATATAGATCACATTGCACATGATCCCCAGATTCTGAGGGATACATGTTGTAGATTGTATGATGACCTGATGAGAGCCTATGGTGTGATCTCAAGACATTTGGGGATCCCATTGGTAGATGTTACCTCATTTGTGGGTTAGTGTTATAGTGGAGATTTTCAGAGTCCAGTAGCTCCATCTCAACATTCTAATATTGCTCCTACACCTAGTGCTCGTTCATCTACTCCTACACCTGGTGCCCATTCATCTGCTCCTACACTTGGCACCTAGTCATCTGCTCACACACCAAGTGCCCAATTAGCTACTCCTACACTTGATGCCCAGTCATCTGCTTCTACACCTAGTGGCACCTATTCATCTACTCCCACACCTAGTGCCCAATTATCTGCTCCTACACCCGGTGCCCATTCATCTACTCCTACACCTGGTGGCACCTAGTCATCTCTCCCCACACTTGGTGCCTAGTCATATGATGCCATAGGTTCTCATCAAACATCTATTGATACACTCAAGTTTTTGAGAGGACATTTAATCAATATTTTTGCTTCACATATGCCATGTCACTTGCATAGCCCGCTACATGCATCATTGGAGCAGTTAGTCAAGAGTATGATTACAGAGCAGTTGATGGATCGTATGATTGCAGAAGCCAAAACTCATAATGCAAAGGCTATTCCTAAGGTATATACCTATATACATGTGATTTTCAAGTTTATTTTAAGTTCTAAATAAATTTACATGTACGGTTTTGTAGTTCTTTGAAATTAATTTTCTAAATCTTTTTTTATGTATTCATGCACGTATGTATGTACTAGGTGGAGATGCAACATATTACTCCTAGTTTGAGGGCAAAGTGTGTATGCACTTATTCTTCGTCGAACTATGTCAGTGGACAGGTGAGTTCCTTAATTTTCATCTAAGTTTTAACTACATATACATTGTACATGTTCACTTAAATTCATCTTTGTGTACACACACACACATATTTAATATAATTTTTAATTATATGTATATGTATATACATGTTATGTAGGGCTCAACATATTTATCGAAGCAAGATTCACACTTGGATGGTCACCCGACTAGGGCCCAACATGATGACTCGAGGACCATTTAGATGAGATTTTATTTATATATGACGTGGACATTATATTTATGACACATTTTATATGAAATTATGTTTATGTGACATTTTATGTATGTTCACTTATATTTTTGATGACATTTTATGCACATGTTCACTTATATTTCTAACATGATATTTTATTAATACACATGATAGACATTTTATTTATATGACTTGGACATTTATATGAAATTTTATGTTTATGTTCAATTATATCTATGTTTATGTTTATATGTTGCTAAAAATTATTATTCCTATACATTGAATATGTTTTTATGCAAAGTAACTATGGAACAAAAATTAAGCTTCTCTAATCCACTCAAATACTTTTTTGAAGATAAAATAATAAATAAATAAGAATGATATGCTTGGGAGGATTAAGATGCCCAATATGACGTATTAGTTCCGCTCTTGATTTCTAAAAACAATATGAAGGAACACTATTTATTTCAACATAGTCATATAATAAAAATTCAATAATTTTCTATAGTAACATTAATTCTTCCTCTCTAATTGAGTGGTCAACTCTCTAGATATTGGAATGTATTTTAAATCATCACATTCAACTAAAAAAAAATAGCAATTTAAAATAGAACTATATCCTCTATAATTTATATTAAAATATGACATGTGATTCAAAAACTAAACTATATTTTCTTGAACTAAGAAAATGATATTACTCTCCCTCCTATTTTTAAATGATACCTAATGATAAAATGATAGCAAACTAACACCTAATTTACAACCACTACCTTTAAATATGTATTATAGATCCCTATAATACAAGAAAGTGTAGAATGTGCAAATGTTGCATAATACCTATTGATAAAAAGAGAGTAAAGAAGGTAACTAAAACCTAATTAATAACCACTACCTCTAAATATGCAATACATTGATATGCAAAACATCCACATGCTGTTTATGTTTTATCAGGATTATTAAATAAATGAGAATAATTAAGTATATTATAAGATAAATGAAAATTCTATTTCCAAACATAATATTTTATGAATGAGAATAAATAAGTATATTATGAGTGTATGTTTCATTCCAAGGTCTAAGGGAACTAGGTAGTGTCATCTTCTCCAATGCCTACAACTTCTAGAATTGGTGAAATTGTCTAGTGCTCAAAACCTTCAAATATTATCAAATAATTTCCTAAGAATCCTACTTCAATAAAAATAAAACTCCCTTTTCACCATTTATTATCAATATTTAGATCTTGTTAATTAATAAATATGAAACCAAAGTTATGCATCCTATCCCACTTTAAGTAATTATTAACTTATTAAGAAAACATTAATTCGTTATGAAATAAGGTTTGACAAGGAAAAGAAAGTACATTATCTATTAAATTGATGCGACAAATTTTAGCCTCATCATTTGCCTCATGCCTATGATTTTTCAAGTCCTCTTTTAGGATAATAAGGGCAAGTTTTTTTATTCTACATCTCTCTTCCTATTGTATTCTTCCTTTTTCTTACTGTAATCATAGTTTTTATACTACGTGAAGCCATCTTATTTATCATCATCCATAAATATTTTTTCCACTTATAATATAAGTCATGCAAAAATATATTGTACATGCAAACCATTTTCCTATAGGCCAAAAGTGCCTCGCAAGTTAAATATAATGTTTTTTATTTTAGGACTTGAATTAAATGAAATGAACTAGTCTATTTATTCCTTGGACGCTTCTTGTGTAAGTTAAATTCAAGACCTTTCAACAATTTTATAAACCTTGAGAAGAAAAATATCTACCTTTCATCGATGAAAGGAGTTATCCTAGATCAAACTTGCAAGTTAAAATACCTTGTAATATTTATGTCATAAGTTTAGTGCAAAAATTTATAATTAAATAAATTAACTATTATTAAAATCAACAATTATCACTCCTATAATATAATAAAGCTAAATTTTATAGGTAATTCATTAGGAGATGATTATGCCTAGCTCAACACATGAGTTGATCAAAGAATGTGGCAATGAAAAGAATTATTCACTAACAATAACATAAATATTTTTTTCAATTATATAAGTGATCATCAATAAACATTCTAAATATATATATCATTGGAAGACCTAATATGTCCATCGTTTGGTTACCTTTACCACTTATAATTCAAAATTTGGGTGGCAAAAAACGCATAGGGAATAAATATGATAATATGTATTAAAATAAAGGATTATGAGTTAGTTAATGAGTCAAATACCATTTAAAACATAAAGGGATATCATTGATCCTATTTTTAATCATGTACTAGGCTCCTTTATGTTGTTTTATAGACACAATTGACCAATGGTGGAAGAGAAAACAAGAATACAAAGTTAGTAATTTGGTGAATGCATGTAGCTTGGGAAGGATGGATTAATAACTAAAATTGGAGCTATATTAATTTAAGAGATCAAATAAATGAGAGGGTTACAATGAATTCACTCAATTCATGTTTAAATGAAACAAGAAAAATATCACATATCACATCCAAATGAACATTTAGATCTCTAAGGTGCACACTTTTTGTTCTTAATTGCTTAAATGAACAACTAAGCTCTCAAAATATTCATCCCCAAAAAAATCACTCATTTATATACCATACTGATTGGATCAACTCTCTTCAATAAATTTTATTATTGTTTTATGATCATCTCTATCTAGCCTCCATTTATGACGTCCACATGCACGTTGAACTTGATGAAGAGATAGGTTAGTAGAAATTACTAGGTGGCTATATTGTAACACCAAATTTTCAAGATGGCAATCAATAAAATGAATCTTGTTTTGAACTATTTTGACTTGTTTGAGATATATCCCTTGCACTACAACTGAACCCGTGGGAAATAACATTTCATCACTTGTTTTTGGTTTCATTAACTTCATCCTCTCCTATATGAAATGTAATAAATAATAACTGGCATTTTCTATATTTCCAACCTCTTCTATGACAGCAAAAACATCTCTTGTACATGCATACATTCAATTTTAAAAAAATAGAACCAATCTTTAATTGTAGAAAAAAATTGATTTATATAAACAAATTATAATTGAATTTTTGTCTAAATTAACAAATATTATAATTTTTAAATTGATCTTGACAAGGTTACAAACTTAAATTCATGTTCAAATTTATATATACACATGTGCACACAGACTCCTTTTTTAATCAATCCTAAAATGTGGTCATAATCAATTGAAATCAAAGGAGCATCTTCAAAATTTTGATCTTCATCTTCATTGTATGTGTCAGTAACAAAAAGTGGCACCAAATTACATTCACCACATATCCACATTTTTGTTACAACTATCACAGCGTCCCAAAATGCATTCATAACAAAAATAAGAGTAATATCTAGTATACAGTGTCCACGTTTGTCTACTTGTACTCATCACACAATGCAAAGATCTTGTTTTATCTATCCTCTTGCATCCATGCAGTATTATTCTATCCACTCCTACAAAAATTATATATATATTTTTAATTTAAATAATTTAAACAAGTTCAAACCTTTTTTCAAACAATAAATTTAAACATACTTGAAATCTCCCAAAACACTCTATTTGGACATCCATTTCCTTGCAGCTGAAGATGTGCCAACATCACTTGCAAAGTGTTTCTTACACCATTCCAAAACATCATGTACAACATTTATACACTCTCCCTCATAATTCATTTGATGTTTTCTTAGTGCATGTTTGATGCAAGCTCATATGTCGTCATGTTCACCCTTTCCATGGCCACTCTCAAAGAAAACTTAAACATGTGACATATTATTGTGTCGACGATATCTACATAGTGCATAAAATGGCCTTGATGATTTGAATTGTGACACACACCCATCAAACCATACAAAATTTTGTTCAATCTTCACAACTCTTCTTTCCAAATTTTCAAAAACTTCTTAAAGAAATGTTGGACAAAAAGTGTGTCATGCTCTTTATCATCACTAATATAAAAGTGATATTCTTTCTTGATGACTCATTTTTCATATATACTATCAACACCATCCAAATCCAATTGTGCATGTTGATAACAAACATGCACCATAATAATGACCCGCTCTAAATAGTAATATTGTGTTTGAATCTCCTTTAGATGGGTAAAAGAGTAATTTTTTGCAAAATTAACTACTGATAAAATTGTTCTAACTGAGAAAGTATCCCTTAACAACTGATATTGTTTTGCTTGCCACTTAGCATAAAAAGAATGATATATGTATGGTTGTATCAATTTACTAAAAAATTATTGAAAATGAAGGTAATATTGTAGCTTAAAACTTGTTAAACTATGAGACTACATATCTAATTAAGTGTTCTTTGTCACAATTCTTTGTGTATGATTAATATGTTTAGAGAAATTTTACCAATTGTAGAAAGAGACAAAAGATTGTAGAAGAATGAGACAGAAGATAGAAGTGACACAACATATATGTGGAGAAACCCTTTTGGGAAAAAAACTCCACCAGAATCAATAGTGCTTGTATTATTTAACCTTAGAACAAGATTACAACAATATTGTATCAATTCTTGAACTATATGCTTCTTTTCCTTCAAAAATCCTTCTTCACAACCTGCAATAAACTCTCATTTTCAACATTTGGTATCAGAGCTAAATAGATTAATCATACACAAAGAATTGTGACAAAGAACACTTAATTAGATCCAGTCTCATAGTGTTACAAGTTTTAAGATACAATATTACCTTCATTTTTAACATTCAACCTCCAAACCATCATAAACAACAATGTATCCACATCATTTCCAAATGCTCCCACTGAACCGTGATATCGAGAAATCCCATGGCATCATGATGCACACAACCAACACCACATCACTGTCATAAGCTCACAAAAAAGTTGTGAATCCAAGCTCTTAATGAAAACATGATAACACAATAAAACAATAGTAAAAGCTCCCACTACAGCCAAAAAACCTTCAAAATTTTAGGAGAAAGGCATCCCAAACCCTAACCAACCATTAGCTCTGATACCAAATGTTGAAAAATGAAGGTAATATTGTATCTTATATATTGTACAACTCTTATTGAGTTTTACATGCTCATTATTATCTATTAATTGCAGCAAGTGTATGAGAGTTCCAATGAGAGTTTATTGCAAGTTGTGAAGAAGGATTGTTGAAGGAAAGGAAGCATATAAATCAAGGATTGATATAGTATTATTGTAATCTTGTTCTAAGGTTAAATAATACAAGCACTATTGATTATAGTGGAGTTTTTTCCCAAAGGGGTTTCTCCACGTATATGATGTGTCACTTCTATCTTCTTGTCTCATTCTTCTACAATCTTCTATCTCTTTCTGCAATTGGTAAAATTGATCTAAACAGATTAGTCATACACAAATAACTGTGACAAAGAACACTTAATTGGATCTACAGTCTCATAGTTTTACAAGTTTTAAGCTACAATTTTACCTTCGTTTTTCAACAATAGGTACCTCCTCTTTTATATAATTTAACCTTGTGGATTCTTTCCTAATTTTTGTTTCAAACTTTATGTACTTAAAACTCTTGCAATTTACCATCTTCATCATGTTAGTATCTTCATTTCTCAAAGGAATTTTAGCTATATTTCCACACGTTTCACAAATTCCTTTTATGCATTTCATTGGAGGTCCATCTACATCATCATCGGATTTATCACATAAGATGGATGCTATGAATTGACTTGCCCATTTATAAGGTGCATTTTGAGAACCATCAATTTCTTCTTTGATATTTCAAAACACTTGATAGTAAAGATCAAATTTAATTTGATAATGAAAACAACAAGTTTCAAAAACCTTGTTTTCCCTCACATAATGTGGCCTTAACATTTGAAACACTGTTTGTCTAAGATTTATATGAGGATTTGCATCACAAAACATCATATACATCTCATGTTGTGTTATGTCTAACCAATGTTTTGTATGCAGTTAAAAGTTATTTGGACAAAGCTCAATCCTATATTTTAGAACATCTCTTTTATTTGATAAGGGATGAGTATGATCATACCAAAAACTTGAGACCAAGTTCCTAACACCAACTTCAATCTTGTCAGAATGAGAATCCCTAAACATCAGTGCCCAATTGCCTTATGCGGTAGCATCATTCAAAACCTTTCTCCTTTTCACATATCTTGTTAGTGTCCCTCTACTTGAGCCAATTTCATTTGAAAGTGAAGAGAGATGACACTTTCTTGTCATTTGTGGACTTACAATAGATTTCAACATCACTCTTCTTGAAATTCCCTAATCCACTGATTGAGATTGCTTCCCAATGGAACCCAAACCTTGTTTAACATTTTCAATAATATTTAATTATTTTAGGCCTTGTCTTTTCCTCTTTTTTGTGAAATATACACCCATCAATTCTAATGGCTCTTTTAGGTCATCATGAAGAAGTAATGTTGATAAAAATTGGGCTTGACCAAGTGTAGCATGAATTTTGAAATAAGTCTCAATTATTTCCTTTGAAGTTCTTGTGAATGCCCTCTTAGTAGTAGCGGGAGGTTGTTCAACATAAAACTTCAATTTCTCAATATCCAATTCAAGTAAATGATCTATATTTTGTAATAATTTTTTCTCTTCACCTCTTGAATTAGATTCATAGGATGAATATCGGTAGAAGGAAGTGATCTTGACCCCTGTCTAACATCAAATTGTGTATTGGCCTCCTCTCTATCATAAATTGTTTGTGTAGCTTGGGTCTCTTCCATACCATCAACCTTGGATGCTTCAGCCACCTCTTCTCCAGTAACTAAATTTGGCTTAGGGACCTCTACTCTACTTTCTATTTGTTGAGCCATTGTACACATATCATGTATGAAAGAGAAGATTTTAGAGTATATATAAAACATATTATTTTAAACTATGTCCATGTAAAGTGCATCAAGGTGAAATTATGAACTTTGAGAATGAGAAAGTACATTAATCTAAACACTACATGATCTCTCAAAATTGCATCATATTAAATATGCTCATGTCATAATTTTAATAACATGCATCAAGGTGAAATTATGAACTTTGAGAATGAGAGAATACATTAATCTAAACTCTACATAATATTTTAAAATTGCATCATATTAAATATGTAATAGAAAATTTCAATTCAACCAATAATTGATATATTACTATTTAATGAATATATACATTAAACATAAAAATAAGGGTGTGTAACATCACATAATAGATTACTTAATATTGATCAACATAGTGAAATTATTCAAATCAAAATTAACAACCATAACATATAAACAAGAGGCACAATTGCATCATATTCAATGTATATGCTTTCGAATCATAATTTTAATAATGCATGAATATTTAATTCTTAATTCATACTTGCATTCATAATAATTGATATTATTAATTTGAATATACATTAAATATAATTTAATTAGGGTTAACATCATGAATGGATATAATCAGTCCATATCATTAACTAATTTAATAACCTAAGTTCCTAAAGACACAATCTAGAACCTAAAAAACCTAATTAAGCAAATTGGACTAGAACCTAACCTAAAATAACTAGCTCAAGAAAGAGTTGCCTGACTAAAGACAATCTAGAAATAAAATTAGGAAATTTGAGAAGCAAAAATAGGAAAAAACATAACTTATGAACCTAGAACTTGGAAAGTGATGAGCAAAATTAAGAAACTACATATCTAATGCTTTATTTATTTTAAAAATGTAGTGATACTTGGGATGAACAAAATTAAGGAGAGAAAGAATTGACAAGAAAAAATGAAGCCCAAGTTATGGCTACATGGATATCTATCAAAGATCAAACCAAAATGCTCTTAGATCCTAAGGAAATTATGCATGCATCTTTCACCAAATTCCTATTTAGCTTTTTCGAGTGTGTTGCGTCGTCTAAAACTACTACTAAGGAGGTCAACATTCCTACTTTTTCAACAAAGTAAAAGTTGCACAATTTTAATTTGTACCTATTAGATTAATTGGAGGATATGGTCATAAGTTTGATTTGTACCTGAGAAGTAGTTAGATCCTTGAGTAGGTATTAGGTGCCCTTGGAAAGAACTTTATTACAACTCCCCACCAATCTTTTAATTGAGATATAGATGGTTATAAGAATCTTAGATATAAAAGGAACTTGATACATCATAGGGAACTAGATGAGTTTTTGGATGAAGAAGATCAATAATGTGTATCTATGCCAAATCTTTAAATATTTCTATACAACTACCTTGATCAAAATATGGGAGGAGACCTAACTTAAAATAAAATAAGAAATGCTCAAGAGGTAAAGTGCAATGAAAAAAGTTATATAGTTGAAAGTGGCTCTCTAGGTTACCTTCATCTTGCTAGAGGTAAGGAACCCAACATCCATTGGGAACAAATTCCCTTTGAATTGAACATGAAATGTCAAAATTCTAAATTTATAGGAACAATTCTTCATAAGGCACTAGGGGTAGCCTTGATCTATTTCCATTTAGTTGTAGAAGGCACCTTGAGCATAGAACAAAGATAAAACCTATGTACTCTAATTGTTCAAAACCAAATTGATCTTATTGATGGACTAATCTTATCTAAAACATTATTTAATTGAAAAAAAATCATAATTTATAATATAAAATATACATACCTAATTTTTGATCTTTTTTAGCTTGGTACCTTTGCATCCTTCTTTCAAGAAATTGTTGTTTCTTTTCTTTGGAATGATGACCTGCAACAATATTTTTCCTATTCTTTACATTTCCCATCTTCTTCAACTTGCAAAATATGATCTTTCAATAATTCTTTGCCAATTCCATGTTCCAAATTTGTAAAAAACTTGCAAAAAATGACCTTTTGAAACCACCTTATGAATTTTATTTTATTTTTTGATATTAAAATCCTAAATTTATTGACCTTGTATATACACATGTTTAATTCGAAGACATATTATTTCAAAAATTCAGCTAACTTAGCCTTCAGTCGAAGGTGAGATGCTAAATCTAAAAAATAATATTTTATTTTGTCACCTTCGTTCAAAGGCAACTAAAAATACTATTTTATAATGGCATAAAGACCTTCAGTAAAAGTTACCTTTGATTGAAGGTACCTTCAACCGAAGGTAAAATCTTTGATCGAAGGTACTTCGATCGAAGGTCCCTAGCTAGGTAGGTTTGGAAGCTACACCCAAAATTTCACCAAAAAATTTAGTTTGCAACTCCAGGTTGGACCTTCAAATGAGCTTAACTTGACAAGATATTTTTCAAGATTGTGTCCATTGAAACTAGCTTTCCAACAAGTATACTTTTGATATGTTTTATCATGTATTTTATTTTTAATTTTTACTAAACATAGGTTTTTCTCCAAACATTGAGCTCTTTGTTCTGCAAAGATTGAAAAATAGGAAGACATTGTAAAACAAAATAAAAAAATATCATTTCTCTCTGTATTGATGTTCTTGTTTCACCAAAAAAAAATTGGATTTTGACATATACATAACAAGTTATGTTGGATGACACACACGTATGTCCAAACTATAGCTACAGTGACTTTAAAAATTAATTAAAAAAATATGTAACCAAAAATTATGAAGAATATCCTGAAAAGACAAAGGACGGTGAAGGTGTGCGCGGCAGGTCTGAGAATCACGAGTATGCTTTGTCGCAGCTTGTGAGGCTTGAGTTTCATGCTCGCTTCCATTCTTACATGTGTACGAGAGTTTTTAGATTGGTGCTATGGAGTATTTTTTCATCATTGGGGAGGTGTTTGTTGTACGGGGTAGGGTTGATTTCTTTTGGTTGCTTTGTTTGTTGATCCTTGTGCATGTTCTTTGGGGGAAATTTTTCAAGTTCGGGGTGCCATCTTATGCTTGGTGTGTTCTTCTTCTCATGTGTACGGTTCAAAGATTTATTTTCTTTTCCTTTTGATGCTTGTCTTGTGTTCTTTTAGGTGGTAGGGAGGTATAAGGGTTTTGTTTCATTTTTTCCTTCAGAGATGGAGGTAGGTGTTGTATTTGGGTCTAAACCCTCCATGGATTTTCGAGCTTCTTTGGGAGTGAATGCATCTTCTCCTGTAAAGAGGGCTTTTGAGAACAAACTATTGTATAATGATTTAGGGGTGGGAGGTTCTACCTCATCTGGAGACCCTCACAGCCCGAAAATTAATGGATGCCTCGAAAGGAGCAAAGATAGGCCTATTTTAGTCATACAACCAGAAATAATTACTGAGGATGTGGAGTATTATTCAAGGCATGATTTGATTTAAAAATTCATGGGAATGTGTGTCTCACTCTCATTCTTGAAAATGTGGGTTCAACGTACTTGGGCTTCGAAGGGTGAAATGGAAGTTATGATGTTAGCAAACAATTTTTTTATGGAGATTTTAAATTGCATGGTTGATCACAACAATTTTTTTGAAGGAGGGGCCTATTTTCAAAACCAAATTGGATGATTCATCAAGCCCTGACACACTAGATTTAACCCATTGGAGGAACTCTTGAATCATGATCTTGTGTGGGTGTGCCTCCCTTGGTTCCTAGTGGAGTATTGACAAAATGATATTCTGCAAATGGTTGCTCAACTTCTAGGGAAGTCGGTGGGTCCCTCTCAACAAACACAAGATAGGAAGGTAATGAATTTTGCTCGTATTTGCATGGAAATTGATTTGAGCAACCCTCTTCCAAACTCTCTAGAAATTTGTGTAGGTATGTTTTCTTAGATGCAACAACTTGATTATGAGACCCTTCCTTTCTATTGTTGGTTGTGCCATGAATATGGGAATTTGCAATGTAGATGTCCTAGGTATAGATCTATTGAGTCACAGTCTATCTAGCCTCCTCGCAATCCTCCCAAGGCGAACAAAGGAAAGGCTCCTATTCTAGGGGTTGCTAATGATAATGAGGGTTTTATTCTTGTTAAGGTCTGTAATAGGAATCATGGGCAGAAGAGGACTTTTAAGGAGCAACAAGAAGGGATCAATTTTAATAGGTTTGATGTGTTGGATGATCTAAGCCAACATGAGGTGCTTCCGAGTATGATGTCTCTAGATCAAGGTGTCCCAAAGGTGGTCCTAGAGGGCAATATCTCTGGAAATCTTCAAAATACACAGGAAGTTGGTGATTTTCAAATGGATATTGATCTTAGTTTGGTGGCTTCAGCAAAACCAGTGGCCCTTGAAGTTTTGGAAAAATATTGGAGGGATTCTTCTCTTTTGTTGGAAAAGGTGGGGTCCATTTTGGATAAAGGAATCAAAGCATCTCCTTCTTTGGGACTTCATCAGAGAACTCTCATTAAAGGGGCTCCTAAGAAGCCTTCCAAGGTTGGGTGAAAGGAATTAGAGAAATAATATGATGCAGGATACATTAGTGGAGTCAAGTTTTATCGAGACACTTGATTCACACTTTTCCAACTCTCAAAAATGATCATCCTCTCATGGAATGTAAGGGGCTTGAATAGTGGCCCTTGACAAAAAAATGTTCATGATTTGGTGAGAAATCATTCTCCTGATATGCTCTTTATCCAGGAAACTAAGTTTTCCATGGATAATATGTGTGGATCAGTGCCTAAACTTTGGGGGCATGGAAAATGTCAATGCATTGGTGCCCATGGTAATGTTGGGGGTCTAGATTGTTTGTGGAATCTAGCGAATATTCACCCACTCTAGTGGATGCCCTATAAATCCTATATCTTTGGGGTCTCTTTGCACTTGGAAATTGGAGAAACTATTCTTCTTTCCAATACCTATTCTCCCATTTATTTTCTTGGTAAGCAACGCTTGTGGTATCACATCTGATTTATTTGAATTTATGCTTCTCTTTATCCTTGGATTATTATAGGTGACTTTAATGCTATTATGGATTTGGAAGAAAAGCAGGGAGGAATTTTGAGGCTGGAGCCTCTACTTTTCTTTTATGTGATAATGTTTCTACCTTGAATCTTGTTGATATTAAGCCCAATAATGGTTAGTTTACTTGGAACAATAAGTGTCTTGGGGAGGATTATATTGCCAAGAGATTGGATAGGTTTCTAGTTTCTTGTTTTTGGATTGGGGGCTCTCAGTTATTTGTTCTGAGATTGTAGATTGGAGGGGTTATGGCCATTAGCCTATCAAGTTATCTGCTCTTTCGACTAGTGTGGCTCATTCTCCCTCCTTCAAGTTTCAACTTATGTGGTTGTGGGGTCCCTCTCTAAAGGATTATGTTAATGAGTGGTGGTATTTAGGTAGACCTACTTTTGGAACCGCTATGTATTCTTTTACCAAACAACTGTAGTATGTGAAGTACCAACTCAAAAGGTGGAATAAGTAGTGTTTTGGTAACATCTTCCATGCTAAGATTATTGCTTAGGCTAGTTTGGATGCTATCACCCATGAGGTCAAGGAATTTGGCCTTTCAAAGGACTCTCTCAAGGAAGAGGTGATGGATTTGAAAACTTTGGAGGAGTGGGATTTGCATAGGGAGATTTACTAGAAATAGAAGGATTGGGTTGAGTGGTTACAAGCAAGGGATAAGAACAATACCTTTTTCTTCAACTTTGTGAAGGTTATGAGACATGGTAATTCGATTCTTTTTCCTGTGAATTCTAGGGGTGAAAATTTATCCTCTTTAGATGATATCTCCAGAGAAGCTTCACAATACTTTTCCCCTCTATTTAGGGAGGACTCTTCAGATGTATTGGAGGCAGAAAATTATGTCTTGTTGTGTATCCCTTCTTTGGTGTCTACATAAATGAATGAGCACCTCTTGGGTTATATTTCCCCAAAGGAGTTGGAGGCCATTGTATTTCAGATGAAGAAAGGGAAAGCCCCTAGTCCTGATGGTTTTACGATTGAGTTCTTTTAAGAGTTTTTGGATATTTTAAAGTTGGATTTATTAGAGGTGGTTCATGAATCTCAAAGGAACAAGCAGATGTTGAAGGCTATGAATTCCAATTTTCTTTCCCTTATCCCCAAATGCAATCAGGTAGATAGGATGAGTTTGTTTTGTCCTATTGCTCTTTACAATGTGGTCTATAAAATTATTTCTAAGTTGATAGCGAAGAGGTTGAAGCAGTGGATAAGCAAGCTTATTTCTAAGGAACAAGGAGGCTTTGTGGTGGATAGGAAAATCTTGGATGGTGTGGTTATTGCTATTGAAACTATTCACTCCATGGTGACCTCTAAAGGAAAAGCTATCTTCATCAAGATAGATATGGAAAAGGCTTATGATAGAGTTAAGTGGTCCTTCTTGCATAAAATTCTTATTTCCTTTGGTTTTGCTAAGGAGTGGGTTATTTGGGTTATGAGTTGTGTCACAACCACTTCCTTTTTGATGTTGACTAATGGGGAACTGTCTTCCTTATTTGGGGCCTCTAGAGATCTTCAACAAGGGGATCCTCTCTCTCCCTAACTTTTCATTCTTTTGGCCAAAGGTTTGGGAAGAATTATTAAGAGTTATGTGGTGTAGGGTCTGCTCCAAGGTTGGGTTTGGGGCACTGGTTATCTCCTCAGTCTCACCTATATTTTTTTGATGATACTGCTTTGATGGGTATGGCCAAGGTTAGTGAGGCCACCGATTTGCGTAAGGCTTTGGACATTTATCTTGTTGCTTCTGGGCAACTAATTAATGAAGGAAAATCCTCAATCTTCTTCTTTAAAACTCTAAGGCTCATTCAACTGTGGATTGTTCATATTTTGAGGTTTTAGATTGGTTCATTTCCTTTGACCTATATCGACATTCCTATCTCTTATGGTACCCTCCCTAGGGGTTCTTGGTAAAATATTTTAGATAAGTTTCATACAAAGGTGTCCCATTGGACTCACCGGTGGCTTTCCTTTGCTAGACAGATTCAGCTTATTAATTCGGTGGTTTAGGATCTTCCCAATTATAGGTGTATGTTGTAGGTGGCTCCTATTGGATTTATTAAGAAGTTGGATTCTTTGGCTAAGCAATTTTTATGGGCTATCAGTTTTTTGTCTTCTAAGTGGAGCCTTATGAAGTGGGATATTATGTGTAGTCTGAAGGTGGCCTCAGATTATAGCAGTCTACCTTGACTAGTTTGGTATTTTCAGCCAAACTATATTGGAGATGGTGCTTGGAATAGGATCATAGTTGGGAACAGATTATTTCTCACAAGTATTATCGTGGGATATCGAAGGTGGAGGTTCTTCGATATCTTCTTGTGGGGAAGGGTTCTATGGTTTGGGAAATGCTTAAAAAAGGTGCTAAGCTGATCGAGGAGGGTTTGTTCTGGATATGCAATAAGGGATTAGAGGCACTTTTTTGGTTTGAATCTTGGGATGGGTTTTTCCCTATCATGTGTAGGTATCCTCATTTGTAGGGTCTATTTCAATGATTCTTGGAGCCTGGTTGGTCTCGAGTGGTGGACTTTAAGACTTCTTACCTCTATGGGCATGTGGAGGTGTCTAGATGGAAGCTTCCTAGTGAGTGGTTGGTGGCTGGCTTGGAGGAGGATTGTGTTGAGCTCCAAAATATTTTGTCTAGTAGAATGTGCAACTCAAAAGTAGGGTTTCCAGGGTTCATATTTTTGTGTTCTTTGTGGGTGCAATGAGGAGGATCCTTCTCACTTGTTCTTCCATTGTCCGTTTTCTATGCTTATCTGGCATTTTTGGTGGCACATCTGAAAACATTGAAAACATCCATCTGTTCATTCCTTCTCCCTAGTGGATTTCTGGAGTATCTTGGGGAGACCTCCTTCTCATGCTTCTTTCCTCCAGATTGTGTGGGAAGTTGGCCCTGCTTTCATCCTTTAGAAAATTTGGCTGGAAAGGAATCATAGGATTTTTTGTGGGAGCAAGTTGATAGTTCAACAAGTATGGCAAAGATTTTTATGTATGATTCAGGAAACTATGGCTACCAGATGTGATGTGGCTTTTCCTTTAGAAAGGAGTGATGAGGGAATTGTGCTTAGTTTGGGCTTGGGTGACTTGGTCTTTGACTCCTTTTATGTTCGACATAGTAGGTGGGACAAAAAGAAGGTTCAGAGGGTTGGGATTTTGTCTCCTCCTCTAGTGGATGTTTTGAAGATCAATACTAATGGATCCTCTAGGGGTAATCTTGGGCCTGTTGGGATTGGTGGGTCTAAAAGAGATAGTTTTAGATCTATTATTTTCCTATTTTCCATTCATAAAGGGTAGCAAACCAACAATATTATGGAGGGGCTAACGATTCTTTGGGCTATTGAGCGTGATTGTGTATGTGGTTGGCGTTATTATTTTTGTGAATTTGACTCTCAGATCATTGTGAATTTTTTGAATGAGCAAAAGTTGGAGGGGATTAATTGGCAACTTGCTTCAGTGGTTCGACATATTTTACAGTTGTCCTCCATGTTGGAGGTGGTGTCCTTTACCACATCCCTCAAGAGTGGAATAGAGTTGCTGATTTTTTGGCCAAATAGGCTTCTAAGCATGATGGTAACTAGCAGATCGAGGGATGGGATTAGTTATCCCCTAATTATTGCCAATTTTTAGAGAGTATTATTTCAGAGGACATGGTTGGCTGATGTAGCTGGAGGTTGGCTTATGGCGGTGTTGGTTCTTGGCTGGGTGTTTTATGATTTGGTTGTATTTATTTCTTTGGGTGCCTTTATGGACCTTGATTACTTTGTAATGTTGCTTTCTAGATATTAATAAAAAATTTACCCTCTTTATTTTAAAAAAAAATTATGAAAAATATTGGTTCCCTCCTTTATGAAGAATTTATCCTTTATAGAATTGCTTTTATGTTGGATGAGACAAATGTTACTTTTGAAAATGTTGTTTTTTGTTTAAAACTACTTATTAAAGGAGATGTTGAAAGATTCATGATTTATTTCAGAAAAAAAATTTAAAAATATATTTAGAATCTACCCAAAAATTACCACAAATCACTAGTTCACATCATCTTGAAATTCTTAACGGTTTAGTTGTTATAGGTCTCAAAAGATGAAGATTCAATTAAAAATATTGATGTAAATGTACATCTTGGGAAAAAAAATGAGACACAGTATTGTGGGATCACCCATCTTCTCATGTGAGAAGAATAGAAGTATCGAAATGATGAACAATATCTAAAGACAAAGGTGAAATACTTGAAAGCTACCAAATGCTCCATACAAAGGTTGATGTAGAACAAAACCCAAAGATGTAGATGGATTGATAACAACATTGATATGGTTGTCATCAAAGGTGCACCAGCTCTATAAAATGGGATTCACTAAAAAAGTTTGATATTCCATGTAAGTAATAATCCCAATGAATTGTAGTGGAAACACAACTGCAAACATCTTGTTGCCCTAAAACATTAGAAACCAATTATGTAGGAACATTCAATATCAAAGAAGCATAATATGTAGGAGATGCGATATCAATGTAAGGTGAAGGAACTGATGAGGATGATAAAACTCCAAGGTTCAAATAACCAAATTGTATCTCCTTAAGCATGTTGAAGCTATCAATATCATATATACTCAAACCATCATCAAAGTCAACATAACCAATGGAAGAAAAGTGATATAATCTGGAATCATGATCATCATGATCCATGGCAGTGATGTCTCTACTCTACAAATCTTTGATGATCGTGGAATGCGGTGTTAACTCAAATATTTTTCTTGTGCTACTATGTATAATTTGATAAATGGAAAGGAGATTATTGGATAAGGAAGATACATAAAGTAAATCATTGAATGTTCCTTCTCCAATTTGAATAGATATTTTACCAAGAGCTAACAAATATGTGGTATTCACTATCAATATTGGTGGGAATGAAAAAGGCTCAAATGTAGAAAATAGTTCCCTAGATGCAACTCCATATGATGTGATGCCCCAGAATAAAGAAGTCACTTTTGTGATGTATTGTTTGCAGAGCAATGAGTGTCATAACCTTATTCTTATTCATTTTTGAAAATGTGGATGATGTCGATGCATCTAAAGGGAATGACTACTTGTCTTAGACAATTGAATTTGAGTTTGTTGAAGAATAGTCTTCAAGTCATCAATTTTATTTTTGTAACATTGGTGTTCTTCATGCCCTAGTCTCTTGAAAGAAAAGACTTGCACTAAACCAAGAAATCTTCAATAGATGGACATTAATAAAGAGAAAACATTGTTAATTTTGCATCCAATCTCAAAACCTTAAACTTGTCAGATTTACCAAAGATATTTTCAAATTTGTCCCACATTTGCTTAGGAGTTGTACAACTAGAAATGTGAAATTGAAAATGATGGAAACAAGAAGACCTATTAGACCCATTTCTTCATCTAACTTTTGTAGATGCTGAAAATCTGCATGAGAGACTTAAAGCAGTTCATGTTGTTAGCACAAGTTAGTTTAAATCAACAAACTCAACATCCTTATGAAATACCTAATCATGTTCAAATATGCAACCAATGAGAACAAAACAAGCTAAACAAAAGCATATGCAAAAACATGATTAAACCCTTATCTCATAGTGGATTGGTGCCACTTTGTTGTGTAGGAAGCAGCCCTTTCCCAATCCTTGATAAGACAAATGAGATGATAGACAATGAGATGCAAAGTGAACTCGAGTTGCCTATAGTGAGAGTGCTCAAATTGTGTTGTCAAATTGTGAAAATGCTTTGCATTTTATAGATTCAAAGTTGAAAGCTTGAGTGATTTTGGATGAATGTGGGATCATTCATAAGCCAATGACAAGATGCCACTTGTCAAGCTATGAGAGGATGAGGGTTGTGCAAGTTTTGGCCAATGTGCCAATTTGAAATTTGAATTTGGATGAATTGACATGTTTAGGGGGGATGAAAGGTGAATTAAATGCCAAGTTTGACTTGTGCAAGAGACATGTAAGAGCATGTGTAAGAGAATTTAATGCTTTGTTGGATGGACAAGTCATGTGAGAGGGAGATTCAAAATTGGAGGAATATTCCATCTTGATGCCCTTTTGAAAGTAATTAGAAGAAATAATAAATCAAAGAAATGATTTATTGGTGCAAGTGGGTGGGTTAGTTAAGAGTTTAGATTTGACTCAAGTTGAGTCAAGAACTGGAGAATGGGTGGTTATGATTAGAAGCTAATTAATTCAAATTAATTAACTTGGAGGATTTTAGGGGTTTTAGTATTTGATTTAAATCATTTTGATTTATTGAATCAAATGAGAATTACTTAAGGACTTAATGAAATAATTTGATTTATTTAATTAAGTATGATAAGCCAGGGAATTAATCAATAAATTGTTTTAATTGATTAATAGAAGAATTTGATGTTAATTAGAGCAATATTTAGATGCATGATGTTGATTATTTTATGTGTCTACAACTTCTAATAATTAAACTACTCAAACTCTCTAAACTATATTTGTTATCTATTGATCATTTTCCATAATCCCTTAGATTGAATTAGTTTTTGTATTTTGACTTTTCATGTGTGGAAAATATGTGGTTTTAACAAATTAGTTTTTGGATCCATGATGCACACACAACAAGGAACTTGAAATTGTGCCTTACCAAACCACCCAAAATTTTATTATATCTAATTGTTGACCCACTAGAAAGATGCAAGATCAAGTTTACAATATTTTGTAAGTTTTGGATGCCAAATCGCCTGTTTATAATTCATATATTTTTTTAAAAATAGAAAAATAGGATTCCCTAAAGTTGATTTTTATTACAAATCTAGAACCCTTGCAAAATTATAATGAATTTCAAAAAAAAATGTCAATGTTTGACAAATTGAGTGAAAGTTATGCCCCATCAAAAATTGAACAAAGTACATTGATTCTTGGAGGTTAAAAAATAGATTAAAAAAGTAAAATTTGAAAACTTCTTGATGTCAAATCATCGGGCTTGGAAAGATATTTTACGTACTATCCACACTTGACAAAATATCCTCCCTAAATTGCAAGTTATGCAAAAACAAAAAACAAAAAGACCTGTTATGCCTTGCATAACCACCCCATCTTTTGCCTTGGTCAAAATGGGTCCCCCTTTGTGTTTTTTGTACTTAGTTGTTTTTGAAACAAAGTTTGGAGTCTAGTTTTTCCAATACTTTGTTTTTCTTTGGTTTCTCTGTCAGAATCAGAACCGAAGCTGAATCGGGTTCTGAAAGTTCTTTTGAGGCTTGTTTTTGGTTCTATCCCGACAGTCTTTTCTTTGCCTTTGTTTTTGGTCTTTAGCGGAAGCAGAGCTGGAGTGAGAATTGGGATGGTTGTTATCAAAATTTGCAAAATCAAATTCAATTCCGATCCCTCCTCCGCTACTTTTTAATGTTTGTTTTGTCTCGGTTTTTGTGTTTTGTTTTATTAGGTTGGTCTTTTACTTAACTTTTTGTATTTTTTTTTGTTTTGTTTTTAGTTGTCGGACGCAGAGCCGGAATGGGAATAAGGTTTGGAAATTTTATAAGTTTAAGATCCTATTTCCATTTTAGTTTCGCCCCTACCAATTTTTGTCGTTGACTTTTTGACTGAAGTTGCACTGCAGACCAGTGTTCGTTCTCTTACAGTTTCGACTCCGCCTTTACTGCATTTTAATGCATTAATGGTGGTTGCTGGTGTAGGTAGAAATTCACATATTTTCCTTTATTAAGGGTTAAAGCCGATCATTATTGTTATTATTACAAGTTTGAGAGCGCGAAGAGCAATAGCAAAGTTCGTTTGAGAAAATTGATCGAGATAGAGAAAGGATATTGTCTGCGAATCGATTCAGAAAGTTGGCTTGGGTTTGTTTGCGTTTGAGGTAGGTCTTTTATCTTTGTTGTTCGTTTGTTTATTTGTAGTTGTGTATCTGCTTGCGTATTCAATCAATGTGTTCTAAAGCAATTCTATGATCATCGATGTGATTGAATGAGTAGGTTCTTGTTTTGTCTTGTTTGTTTTGCTTTAAATCTTTGTTGTCTTGTTTTATCGTGTCATTTCTTTCTATTTTTGGGCATTGTCGCTTTCACGTCTTAATCGTGATTGCGTCATGTTGTTTTCGATTTGTAGTAGATTAGATTAGATTAAAGGTTTTTAATGGCGTTTGTTAGATTAAGAATCTACAGTGAGGTAGATTAGATATTTTACAGTGAGTTAGGGTAGATTATATTTATTGTTTAAATTAGGGTTTCGTCGTTTGGTAGAATGGCAGGGTTTTAAACCTATGCCCTAGTTTTTATTAGGTTTGTTAGATTAGGGTTTTGTTGGTCTCTGCAATTACTTTAAATGATTAAAAAAATGATATCTTAGAGGTGCCATTGATTCCCCATGGTCATATGAGTATGGTATTTTTAAAGCTCCTTGTCATTGTATAGCGACCTAGGTCTAAATCATGCAGTTATGTTGAAAATGAATAAATTTGATGATGTCATGATTAGCATAGGCGGAGGCGGGATTGGAATAGATTATGGACATAAGAGTTTTGTTTTATAAAAGTCATCAATCCCATTTTTTATCCTGTTTTCGATTCCGAGTTTTAAAAGGTTTTCCTTGAAGTATATGATAACTGGCGGAGGCAGGATCAGAATTGATCTTGAACTTAAGAATTTTGTTTGCGAAAGTCATCAATTCCGTTTTCATCCCGTGTCCGGCTCCGCATATAATGGAAAGTCTTTCTTCAAAGTAATGATGATCAAATCAGAGGCGGAGGCGGAATGGAAATAGAATATGAAAAGTAAAATTCGAAGAAAACCAAATCTGATTTTTGTTCTGATCCGGGTTCTGATAACCTTCCCGACTCTGACTCCGAGCCCGTTTGTTATTAGGTGAAGTTCCTATATCGGTTTTTGCTTCGAGTCCACCAGTTTTGTAAAAGAGATTGTTTTGAGCTTCTATCTGGTTCTGACTCCGATATATGTGTGACAGGTATGTTTTAAAAGCATGTTTTATGATGGTTTATCTAAAGGTCTAATTAGAGGTTTGCTTCCAGGAGATTTGAGAGATGTCAGGAACGTCAGGAGAGGTTGCTTGAAGGAATCAACAGGCTGGAACATAAAAAATAGCACCGAAAATCAAGAAGGTGAAACCAAAACAGTTGCCTTATACATTGAGGTATGATCATAGGAATCCGGCGGTGAAAGTAAGCAAGGTGGAATTAGGCTAGTCAGATATCACAGATACTAATCGGGGCTAGTATAGCTTTGAAGAATTACATGAAGAGACCTTTGTAGAAAGAGAAAACTTGACAGGGAGAACACAAAAGATTGTTGACTCGGGTCTTGCACATATCACTGTGTTTCCTTTATCAGTTCAGTGTCCGGAGTTGATATTGACAGTGGCCAGTACCTACAATCCTGCTACAAGATTATGCATGGATTCACAGAATAATGTGATTATAGATCTTACTCTGCAAATGTTCCAAAGCATATTTAATGTTCCTGATCCCAAGAATTTGGTGCAGCTAACTAAGGCAGAGGCATTGGAGAAATATAGCAAGCATAAAGATTCCAATAAATCTCACTTAAATAAAAGATGGTTAAGCACGAAGAAGAAATCTTTAAGCAAGCTGGCAGACCAGCCAAAGAGGGCAGATTTCAAGAAGGAGATATCTGATTTGATATTAATTCTGTCCAGAGTGTTTGGGAAGAGGGATGCCTTCCACTTCAAGGAATGGATGTTTCATTTTATTCAAGAAATCTTTCAGGGTGATTACCAGTTTGATTGGTCAATGATTGTTTCTAATGCCATACATGATCAGCTCACAAGGATCGGACAAACTAAATCTTTCTTCATGACTTCATATGTGGTTTATGCTGCAGTAAGATTGGGGATTTTCCCAGGATTAAACAGAGTAGGTATAATGGGAGCCTTGGATGGACAAAGGAAGTTATGGGAACACTACGATCAATTATCTCTTCAGGTTGTTGAGACTCATTTCAGAAGAGTCAATGATGCATTTCTATATGTGGTTATCAACCAATTGAGTGGAGATGCAGGATATAGATTAAGTCAAGAAGTTATGGCTTTTATTTCTGAATGGGGAAGTTGGTATATCCAATACCCCAAATTTACATACTTTAGATTGTTTGGTTTTGAAGGTCATCCCCATTTGCTTCCAAGATGCTGCAGCAATAGAATAGTGCTTATGGAGTTTGTGTATCAAGCCATTGGAGTTAATGCTAGGTTTGGGATCAAGCACAAGATAGGATGCCATAAATTTCCCATGACACTGGGTGAATACAATTGTCAACATTTGAAGGGAGCAAAGGTGGTTTGTAATGAGTTGATACAATTGAAATTGGGATTGTATATAGCTCGTAAGTATTTTGATCCAAGGGAGAAAATGCATGCTTTATTACCTTCAGTGTGCACTAAATACTTTAATTTGTTAGAGGATTTTTGGTGTGATAGGCAGGATGAATATGACTTGAGGAAGAAGAGTTATGAGAGATTACCAGTCTCACTTATGGTAGAGCTTGGTATTAAAGAGAATATTCTTGACACTTTGGTGGATGATGGAATGGTATTAGATCCCTCATATGAAGCTTTGAACATTGGCACCAAAACTTAGATCCAATAGATTGGAATGAGGAAGAAACAATTGATATTAAGAAAATTGGAAGAACAGTCTTGGATAGAAGTGTGCAATGGTTGATGATGAAAGCTCGAACTCCTCAAGGACCAGTCATTAAGAAAGGTAAAGGGTATAAGAGGATTAAAAGAAAGGCACCTTCCAAGGAACTATTAGAATTCTTTCCTCCTGATGTTGAAGAAATAGAACTTGAGGTGGTCGATGAAGAAGAAGAGACACCAGAGGGAGATGTTCTAATTGAATCTGTTGTTTCTACGCCCGCATTGGGTGAGTCATCTACACAAGCCCCACTCACAAGAAAGAAAAGTAAAGAAGTTCAAGGAGTACTTTATGCCATGGTTGAAGCTGCTAAAGGAAAAGAAGTGGAGGAAGAATTGGTAGAAATTGAGATAGATTCGGATGAAACTCTTTCAGAGAAGGACCTACAAGAAAACATGCCTTTTGAGTAGATTCTGACGCGGGAAGAGCAATGGAAGCAGTTTGAAGATGCTACAAGGGAGTCTAATGCAAGGGCTGCAACGGAGAAGCAAAAGGAAATGGATGCAAAGTTACAAGCTGATGCTCTACTTCAACAATAGCAATTAAAGGTAAAAGAAATTGAAACAAGGACAGCAGCTGATGAAATGGAGGAGCAAATGAGGCAACGAGAGCATGAGATCAAGGTCAAAGCAGAAAATGACAAATTGGAATTGAGACAAAAAAACCCATGATCTCGAGGAGGAGAAAGCAAGAAACCGAAGGGAAAAGGAAGCCCTGTTTGCTAGACTGAAGCTTGCAGAGGAGGCTCGACAGAAAGAACAAGAAGCTGAAGCTCTAAGAAAGGAAAGAGATGCTGAAGAGCTAATAAAGAAACAGCAAGCTGAAGAAGAAAGGGAAAAGGCACAGAAGTTCATAGCCTTAGAAATGGAAAGGATAGAAAAGGAAGAATTAGAAAAGATAAGGAAAGAAAAAGAGGCCGAAGAGCTAATTAGGAAGCAAAAGGAAGAAGAGGTCGAAGCTGCAAAACTTAAAGCTTTGGAGGTAGAGAAGCTCATGGCTTTAGAAAAAGAGAAATTAGAGAAGGATCAGATGGAAGAAGAGAGATTGAGAAAAGAAGAAGAAGACAAGAAAATACATGAACAATGAGATAGAGAAGAGGCTGAGAAGTTGGTGCAGATGCATGTGATGTAGGAACAACAAGAAAAAGCAAAGGTTGATTCTCAACCTGAGGTAAATGTTCAGCTATCCTCTATAATTGCTGCTTCCTCTTCCATGATGATTACTGCTCCTAGTGCTCCTATATGGTTGAAATTAGATTTGTAGAAGAGAGCCAAAACACCTCCTCAACCTCTTAATTAGGAGGACATGATGAAGGAGATTGAACAGGAAAGGCCTAAGAAGAAGGCTAAAAGTTTTGCATTCTACTAGACTCACAGATAAAGGGGAGATAGTTTTTGAATGTGTTGTGCCTATGACTGAAAAGGAGTAGGGGATATGCAGCTCACAGACTATCAATTGAGTACGGTTAATTTGGGAAGACCCACTAGAAATCAACAAATGAATCTGATTCATGTGGTGGCTTCAACGACTAAATCAAGAATGATCAAGGACAAACAAAAGAAAGATGAGCTTAAGGCTCAATTGGATCAGTTACATTCATTCTTGAAGAGTGTTTCCTCTCCAAGGTCACAACAGGTTGTAGCTATTGAGACTCCTATTTTGCTAAGGAAAAAGGAGGTTGATGATTTGGTGCAAGTTAGAGGTAAGGCGGAGATGGTTGATAAATGGATAGAAAAATTGAACCACGAGGTAGGTGAGGTTTTAACAAAAGGATTTGAAACCTACAAAGAGGCAGAAGGAGTAATAAGAGAGATGCATCAATATATTGAGGCATCCAAGAAATTAGAAGAAGAGTATAAGGAGTATAGTGAAAAGTTAGAAAAGATAAATACATTGCCTCTAACTACTCTTCTAGAAGAATCTATACTTGAAGATGATAACAAAGATTTTGTAGAAAAGACTTCTCGCATACTTAAGTTTAGGACTGGCTTTTTGAGTAAGCATAAGGATGAGATTTGAGAAGCAGTTAATAATTTAACTGAGCAGTTGGAAGAGTTGGAAGCACTCATGGCTATAATAGTAGATGTGAATGTAATGAAAAAAGATGGCATGCCATTGAGTCAGGTTAGAGATAAATGGAATGAAAGATTCCAAGGACTCATGCAGGAGAAAGATGATGGAGGAGACTTGGTGATAGATCGGCTTGTAGAAGTCAAAGAAGAAATAAAAGCTGCAGGGAGAGAATTGATCAAGGTAAAAAGTATGAAAGAGTTTGCTGCAGTTGAGTTGGATCGCATCAAATTTGAAGATGACTGGATTGATGGGCTAGATATGGATATGCTACAACAAGTCTTCACCAGTTATAATGATTTCATAGCGGATTCAGCTTCACATGCATAAAAATCTTGCATGCATGATGTTCTTCTTCCTTGCATGTTGCATGCATGCAGCACTGACAGTCTTAAGGGCTCATGACTTCTTTTCTTCTATTTCTATCTTCTATTGTTAGATCAAATTGAATGCATAATGTAAGAACTCAAGATCAAAGTTGATCTGAGTTTCCAAGAAAGTTGATTGTTCCTAAAAAGGTGGAAATCCTAAGATAGAAGTGAAGTTCAAACTTCTTTTGTATATCTATAAATACCAGATGGGTATCACATTGTAAGGGTTGGCTAATTGAGAATTGGATTGGCTTACCTAGTGCTAGGAGATAGAATTTTATAGAGTTTTGCAGAGATACATTGTACCAGATCTTTTTACAGTTAATAGAATTGCAGGTTTACGAAATATGGAGTTTGCATTGAATTGTGTTGTTTGATAAGGTTAATGAGTTATAATCCACCTGAATGCCAGTGATTGTGTTGAAGCATGATAGTTTCTTATGTGATGAAAGTCATTAGAAGAAACTAGGTTTAAAGATTATCTTGTTAAATTGTCATTGAATTAAAGTTATTGAAGTCTATTGATCTATAGTTTTGATGATGAATGAATATGTGTTGTTTTGAAATCTTGGAAATACTTGTGATATGCGAATAGTGGAATTGAATTAAGCACCTAAGATGTATACGATGGTACAGTCATACTGTGGGTTGTGTCATGCTATGGTTTTTGTGATCGGCTAAGAAAACATTCATTGTTAAAAGTATATGTCTGGATATTAGATAAATTTAATTCATACTTACTGATTTACCCCTTGGATCCATCTTTTTCTTTTATTTAAAACCCATTGATTTACAGGAACTATTTTGATAAAGAGAGTCATAGCTTGAATCTTTTGTTACCAGCACAGGCCCCTTGAATATTACAGTTGCATGAACCAATTGAGTGACATCAGACAGTTGAGAACCAACTACTAGGACCTTGGGAGTTAGGCTACTACATGTTGTCTTTCTCTTTTAGGAGAAATAGAGTAGAAATATTTTGTTTTAATGTTGTTTGTGTCATTTTAACCATCAACAAGACCCTTTGACAAGTTATGGCAAAAAATAAAAAAATGACTATTTGCAAACACTTAACGGTTGAAACTAACCACTAGTGTTTTGAAAGATTATGATAAGAATTTATTGTAACGCTAAGGAAAAATAGAAGACACGAAGGTTAAGAAATTATACATGCAATAAATTCTAAATCTATCATACGCTAACAACAAAGAACAATGAAAACTAAAAAAGCATATATAAACAGAAAGATCTCATCGAACATCTGTATAATTCCATGAATAACCTCGATTGCACTTCTCCATTTTTTCATTGTATAATAATTCCCCTCAGATTTCTTAAGTATGCAAGTATGGCCTATTGATTAATGATTTAGCAAAATATCAAAGATTCTTGAATAAGCTTCCTAAAAGTATAAAGATTTCAGGAGGAGGAATAATGATGAAGGTCAGGTCAATTTATAGAAAATTGGTTTTAGAATGATCGACTCGGATTCAAAAGATAGATCCACGATTGAGATTAGTGAATGTCATACAATAGAGATTCAGTGTTGGTAATAACGCGAGTGAAAAGCATAACTGATAGAGATTAAATTGAATAAATAATTTAATCTTTAGTCAAGACTGTTCGAAAATCAGAAGAATAATGATTGCATGTAAAAGATAAAGAAGAAACGTTGTGTTCGAACGTATGAATGAAATAATTAATTAATTAATAACAGTTTACACCCAAAAGAATAAGAATGACTGATAAACCTAGAAAGTTTGTTTGTTAGGAACGATCAGATATTAAATCGAGAGATAACAAACTGATTTAATTAAATCTCGACTTAAGTGGTAAATGACTAATTAGATAACAAAGCGATTATCTAATTATAGAAGAATATGCTAGGAATAATTCTTTTTATGAATTAAATAATTATTTAATTCAACATTCAAAATTTGGTGATTAAATTAAATAAATAAAGATTTATTTAATTGGATGGAGAAAATATTATAGAATAATTAAATAATTCAAAATTAATATTTAATTATAGTCGGAAATGTGATGAGGGTAAATTAAATAATAATTTATTTAATTTCAGAAAGAGGATTAATTAATTAGTGACATAATTAAATAATTATCATTTATTTAATTAATCAAGATTGAATAAAGGTGATAATGAATCAATTAAATAATTAAAGTTATTTAATTAATAGAAGATAGGTGACTTTAGAAAACAATTAAATAATTATCATTATTTAATCATGACCATGAACATTAGAAAATATGTCAAAAATGGTGTCGTAGGCCTAGACCAATTTTCAGTGTCTACAGTTTAAATATGACAAGTCACATGTCAACAAGACAAACAAGTCACCAATGTCATCAAGTCAAATCAAACAAATTGCTAAAATAATCAACTTATGTCTTATCCAAGATGTGTCCTTCTTGACAATAAACATTATCATTTAGGAAAACAGTCATCATAGCCTTATACAACTTGCCGCATCAACGACACAAAACTCAACGTCTTATATGGTACATGTCTTTCTGAAATCATGCTTTATCAAACAATCATATTATCAAACAAACAACTACAGATCAAATTTTGGAAAATATTCTTATTGGTTTTTGACTGTATGGCTTATTTTGTTTTATCTTTTCATTTTCCTTTGTCTTTAAGTCTCGTTACTATCTTTCTCGAGGATGTCCCATGAAGGATTTAGAGAAGCAGGGATGTTTCAGGACTATTTTTCTTTGACTGTTGTCTATCAACTGTCTTTTAAACTTGGTTTTCAAGTCAAGTTATTAACTTTCTTAAGGATGTCCCATGAAGGATTTAGATGAGCAATAATGTATCTTGACTTTGTATTTTTCTTTGATTGTTGTCTATGGTTTGTCTTGACAAAAAGACTAGGGCAATTTTTCCCTTAGTATGAGTTAAGACACTCCTTGTCTGTGATTGTCTTTTTTTAGCAAGTGGATGACTTTGTACACCTTGGTCTATCTCATATCATGGTGTTTATTATCCATTTTTGTCATTTAACACCCAATGATGATTCATGTAGGACCTATTATGTATTTGGCAAAGTATTGAAGATTTCAAGATTCTTTTAACATTCATGTCTTCTATGCTACTACTCATCTTTTTTGCTCTAACATTTCTTCTTTTCTGCATCTTCACCACCATTATCTATGTTCCTCTATCCTTTTTTCCTTCATCTTCTAGTTCTCTCATCCATTTCAAGAGCACACTCTTGTTCTTCGAACCTGCCTATACTCTCAAGGGGGCATACCACTATCTCCTCGTCATTCTCCCTTTCGCTGGGGCATATTTTTGATTAATTTTTCTTTGATACAATGTGATAAACAACATTGTATCAAAGAGGGGCAAATTGTAGACACTAAAAATTGTCTTAGGCCTGTGACTCTTAATTTCTTCATATTTCGTTCATCTTTATTTCTCATAATTAAATAATTTTAATTATTTAATCATTTTCTAAAGTCATATGTCTTTTATTAATTAAATGACTTTAATTATTTAATTCATTCATTCCCATCTTCATTTCCCTTTTATTAATTAATTAAATATTATTTATTTAATTATGTCGCTAATTAAACCTATTTTCTTTCTAAAATTAAATAAATGTTTATTTATTTAATTTCCTATGTCATTTTCCACCATAATTAAATAATTACTTTAACTATTTCATTATTCTTTAGCCTTTTACCCATTTATTTAAATAAATCTTTATTTATTTAATTTAATCCCTTTAATTAAATAAATATTTATTTATTTAATCCCAAAACCTTGAATGTGAAATCATTATTTAATTCATAAAAATATTTATCCATATCACAATCTTCTATAATTAAATAATATCTTTATTATTTAATTAGTCATTAATTACTTAAGTCTAGATAAGATTTGATTTTCTCTAACACACAGTTTTATCTATGTCAATCTTATCTTCCACATGCAATCCTTGTTAATTAAATAATTGTAATTATTTAATTAATTCATTCTTATCTTTATTCAATCTCGAGTAATTAAATAAATATTATTTATTTAATTACGTCGCTAATTAATTAATCTTCTTTCTAAAATTAAATAAATTATTATTTAATTTACCCTCATCACATTTTCAACTATAATTAAATAATCATTTAAAATTATTTAATTATTCTTAAACCTTTTCTCCAGCCAATTAAATAAATATTTATTTAATAAATTTAATCCCTAAATTTTGAATGTTGAATTAAATACTATTTAATTCATAAAAATAATTATTCCTGGCATATTCCTCTATGATTAGATAATCGCTCAGTTATCTAATTATCCATCTACTGCTTAAGTCGAGATTTAATTAAATCAGTCAGTTATCTCCTGATTTAATATCTAATTGTTGGTAACGAACATACTTTATGGTTTAATCAGTCAGTCTTATTCTTCTGCATGTGAATTATTATTGATTAAATAATTCATTCATGCATTCAGACACAATGTTTCTTCTTTATCTTTTACATGCAATCTTTATTCTTCTAAATTTCGAATAGTCTTCGACTAAAGATTAAATTATTATTTTATTTAATCTCTATCATGTAGACTTTTTCACTTGCATTATTACTAACACCGAATCTTTATCATATGGCATTCATTAATCTCAATCGTCGATCTATCTTTTGAATCTGAGCCAATCATTCGAAGATCAATTTTCTATAAATTGACCTGACCTTTGTCATTATTACTCCTCCTAAAATCTTTATAATTTTAGGAAGCTTATTCAAGAATCTTCAATATTTTGCTAAATTATTAATCAATAGGCCATACTTGCATACTTTAAAAATATGAGGGAAATTATTATACAACGGAAAAATGGAGAAGCGCAATCGAGGTTATTCATGGAATTATACAGATGTTCAGTGAGATCTTTTTGTTAATATATGCTTTTTAGTTTCCATTGTTCTTTGTTGTTAGTGTAAGATAGATTTAGAGCTTATTGCATGTAGAATTGCTTAACCTTCTTTGTCTCTTGTTTTTCCTTAGCGTTACAGTTATAATTTAACACATGACCATAAACATATAATGCATAAAAATATGAATAGGAGTGTTTAAACTAAATGATTAGAGGAGCTCAAGTCAAAAAGGACTTGTATGAGGTGGCATGAGATTCTTGAAACCTTGATCGATTCAAAGGGGAAGAGGTCGTTGTTGGAGTCTTTGAGTGGTAGATATGTAAAAATATAAAAGGAGACTTGAGTAATCCCTTGATTGACTCTTACAAAAACAAAATCCACTTTTTAGGTCACCCAAGTGGCTGCTAATGTCACATAGTAGTGGAAATTGTGTGGGAGATGAGAGCAAGTCAGGGCTTGTGAAAAGCTAGTGAAACCTTTGAAGTGAACCAAAGAACACTTTCAAAATTCTTACTTGATTTCAATTCATAAATAAATAAGTCATGACTTGTCTTCCTTCATCCACACCTACAAATTCTCTCAAGAGGCTCATGAATATGGGTTGGAGGACTTGAAAATTTGGAATCAATGTAGGAGGTGTGATACGATATCTGTTATGTTTCTTTTCTAATATCCTTCTAAGTTGTGCAAAAATTGGTAGTGTGAGGGTCACTTAAAGTCACATGGGACTGGAAGAGGCATAGTAGTAGTGTCTTCTCTTTGTATTTGAAAATCATGGTATCTTGTAAAGTCTTGGAATAATGTAAGTTGTTGAAAAAATGAATTGGAGTTTGCAGGTTGCATTGGGTGTAAGGGTCGTTGTGATAAACCACTAAATCGAGCCTCCCTCAAAAGCTATAGGTCAATGCCTATGGGTGACTACCACAAGGACTATGAGGGTCTACAAAAAATCTCACAAAATTGCAACAAGGGAGAAACCCCTACAAATAGGCCAAATAGACCAAACAAATTGTTGCAAAAATGTTGTCACGAACCCTGCAATAATAAAATCAACGACCAAAAATAGGCTGAATAGGCCAAAATTTTACAAAAATATAATTTTTGACCTAGATGAGGAGATAAGTAGAGGGAATATTGGCCACCTAATATTTATTTATTTATTACAACTTTTCGTATAATGGAAAAAAATTACAAAAATTGAAAATTACCAAAAAATTCAAAATGAAAGGTATATCTTCATTTCTCGACCTTCTAGATGAAATGATAGTGTCAATTTGGCTCTATGATTATTTGTTCATATGGATATGTGTGAGAGTCACCTTGATGTAGGAAGGAGAGTTCTCTTATGACTTTGATACCATGTTGGAGAATGCTAAGATCAAAGAGCATGAAACAAATTCCAAAAGTGAAAAAAATATGCACAATAGTATATATCAAATATATTAATGAAGAGTGTGTCACTGCCATAACATGGGAATGAATGTGCTCTTATGGATCTGATACAATGTTGGAGAATTCCAAAATCAAAGATCATTAAATGACTTCCACAAGTGAATAAAATATGCACAATAGTATGTCTATCAAATATATGAATGAAGAGTGTGTAAATATAATGCTCAAGCCTTGCATATATAGGCAAGGATGATGAGGTGAGAAGGTAGGATTGAATGAATAACTAACCCTCTACATTTGGAACACTTGTGAGCTCACTTGACAAGTGGGTGAGCAAGTGGAAAGTGTACATGCAATAGGTGGCTCAAGTCATAAGCACACATGTCTCAACCATATGAATTGATACAAAAGAAAAAGAAACCTAAGTAAACTTAAGCTAGGTGTGAATAGGTCAATCCTAGAAAGGTGATTAGCTAACTAGGTATGATAAAGACTCTATTTACACTAACAATGTTAAAAATTTAATTTTAGGATCCATGATGCACTCATAAAATTGCACTTGAATGTATCTTATAAACCCTCCAAAATTGTATTGTATCTAAATATTGATCCCCCCAAAGAGATGCAATACAAGAATTACAAGATTTTGTTAAGTTTAGAAGCCAAATTTTTTGTTTATAGCTCATAGAGATTTTATAAATATGGAAAAATGGGCTTTCCAAAACTTAATTTCAACTACAAATATTAAATCCTTGCAAAATTTTGATGAATTCCAAAGAAATTTTGTCAATTTTTGAAAAATGGGGTGAAAGTTACATCCCGTCGAAAATTGCACAAATAAAACTAATTTTTGAGGTTAAAAACATATTAAAAAATATAAATTTTGAATCATCTTGATGTTAAAGTGTGGATTTTTGAAACAACTTCTCGTCAACTATTTACATTTCAAAATCTGACTCTTGTTTGCAAGTTATGGAAAAATGAAACCCCCCCTTTACAAACAATTTAAATTACCCAGACAGTTTGCTAGCCACTAGCATAAAATGTTACAATTTACTATAAACCACTAATGGATAGAAAAAACTACTAGATCTAAAAATTGAATGTCAAAAATGAAACAACATTTGCCAAGTCAATGTGTCATGTGGGGTTGAGGAAGACTAGTCTTGAGCCAAATAGAAGAGTCTTTGGATTTTCCTCTTCAACACAAAAAATATCACCTATGATTGAATGTCTATATAAAGTCATGTGGGAATGAGGTGGTTGTAGAGGCCACATACAAGAATTGGACCTATTCTAGAGGCATTGAGGAGAACATGAAACAAATTTTGGATAACCTTTGAGCAATTCGATGGGAATCCTTTATGCCAAGTGGGAGTGTGAATAATAGAAGGCACAAAGAGTTCACCACATGCAATGTGGATGAGGATGACCAAGTCTTCCCTCTTTTTTCAACAATAATTAGTAGCAATTCCATTTGGATATGTGAGGCCACAACAGGTGATGGAGAAACCCTCGATAATGAGGTGTGGTTGAGTAGACTAGTTGTTATGTGTAGAGTAGAATGCAGTTATAGATTAAATGTTAGAAATCCACACTCAAATATTCTCCTATAGCAACATGTAAATTTTCTCTACGAAGCTTGAATGTGGCATGAAAGTCCATGTGGGAGGTGTTTCACAAGCTCTTACTACTTGGTAAAGATATCACGAGTTGTGTTGAAAGGCGTAGAGACATAAAAATCACCCTCAACATGACAACAAAGAACCAAAAAATGGTCACAAACCCTACAACAAATAACCCATGAACCAAAAAATATGCTAAAATAGGCCAATTGTTTTGAAAAAAGATGAAAAAACCCTCCAAATAGGCCAAAATTTCTAGCAAAAAACTAATTTTCTCACCAAAATAGTAGATGGGAAAAGGGCGATTTTGGCCCTCTACTAAAAAACTCATTTTTCTACAACTTTTTTGTATTGTATAGATTTGTACAATAGGGTACAAATTTGTATTTTATAATAAAGTACAAAGAATAAAAAATTTCAAAAATTGAAATTATCGAATTTTTCCAAATGAAAGGCTATTCTTCATTTCTTGGGCCTTTTAGATGCAATAGTAATGTCTTTTTGGCTCCATGACACTCTGATGATAGGGTTATGTGTGTGATTCACCTTGATACAAGAATAAACATGCTTTGATACCGTGTTGGAGAATTCCAAGCTTTGAAAGCATGAAACAACCTTTCACTAGTGAACAAAGTATGAGCACAATAGTATGTTTATCAATATACAAATAAAGAGAGTAAATATACAATGGTGAACCTTGAATATATAGGTAAGGTAGATGAGGTAGGAATGTAGGATAGAACAATTGACTAACCCTCCAAAGATGGAACACTTATGAGATGTGTGAGCAAGTTTTAAATATACATGCAATAAGTGTCTCAAGTGATGAGGACGCATGTCTCAATACTATGAAATGAGACAAAATTATATGAAAACTAAGTAAACTTAAGCTATAAGTGTGAATAGGTCAATCATAGAAAGGTGATTAGCTAGCTAGGTGAATAATGACTCTATTTACACTAGTAGTTAATACTTTACCAATGATAGAATCAAATTTTCATCACTAAAGAAACCTTTAGGAATACCCAAAGCCTTAATCTTGTTGGAAATTGTTGTGGTATTGTGTCAGTTTCCATATGAAAATACATAAAAAAAATAGTACACTCTACACTTATCTTCTTTAGCCACCTTAATGATAATTGTTAAGGTGAGGATGTGATATGTGCTATGATGGTTCCTCTTGAACCCTACTTGTCATTTATCGCTCAAATTATTTGTATCTTCTCATCTTGAGGTATGGAATTATTAGGTTATGCAAATATCTTAGGCAAGGTGTGGCCCACTACAATGATGCAATAGTTACTTAGGTAATTTAAATCTCTAGATTTATGAATAGGGTGGATGATATGGGAGATCTAGGAAGGTGGAAAGTTGTGAGTAACCATATAGTTAAATATGCCAACACTATGGATTCGTAGGACTTTTGGGATGTTCTCAACATCTTAAGCTTTATTGGATTTGAACATAGTTACAATACAAAACATGGCTAATGATAATTGTATAAAATTCAAAACAACACATTGCTAGAAATTTTCTATGACTACCCCTTAAAAAATTGCTTCCAAAATACCTTGTGGTCAAAGATGGTAGGGATGTGTTTGTAAATAGCAAACCAAATTTGTTTGGAAAATGTAAAACACCAAAAAATATGTTAATTTTTTCAAACTTATTAAAGTGAGTGTAATGAAATAAATTGCACAATAGAATAATATGATAGGAAATATGTTACAAATACTTGATAATAATTAAGTATAACAAGCCACTTTGAGTGGGGAAACCTCCAAATATCTCTAATGAGAAAACAATTCATAATATTATCATGAAATAAGACTAACTACCTCCTATATATACCTTATTTATGCCTAGGATATCACCTAGGTTGACTTGGTTAACCCTATATAAGCCCTAGGCCAACCTAATTGCATGGATAACAATATAATTTAATGATAATATGACTTAATTAAGAGTTAATATAGCCACAAGTTGAATATTCATAATTCGATGTACTCTAACATTAAGGGTATAGCATGCCCCCCTCTTCAGAGAAGAATTGTCCTTGATGCTAAGAAATTTTGGATACTTTTGATTGAACTCCTCATCCTCCCATGTGAAATATTCAAATGGTAAATTCTTCCATTGGATGATATATTGTGTGAGTGTTCTATTCCTTAGCTTCCTTGTGCATTTTTCAATAATAAAATTTGGTTCCAGTATGATTCTTCCTTCTTTGAGCTCAGGTAATATTATCTTGAGTAGGAATATTATTCCCAATTACCTTCTTCAACCATGAAACATGTAAAACTAGATGTATCTTTGTTGTAGATGGAAATTAAAGCTTTTAGGAAACACTACCTATCTTTTATATGATTTGATATGGGCCATAATATTTTGGATTCAACTTGTTTTTCTTTGACTATTGCTTCAGTGACATTTTCTTGTAGGGTTACAATCTTAAGAAAACTCAATCCCCAACTTCAAAACATTTTTCACTACAGTGCTAGTCTACTTGTTGCTTCATTCAATTTTGTACTATGGATAGATCCTGTTTAAGTCCTTAAAGTACTTTTTGATGAAGCATGTGGTACTCCACAACATGAAATCTTGGTGTCACCTTCAATGACGATGTCATAGAAGGAGGATGATATCCACACAATGCCATAAATGGAGACATTTTTGATGAACTATGGAAGGAAGTGTTATACCACCATTTTGCTAATGGTAGCCAATCTACCCATTGAGATTGTTTATTTGAAGTGAAAAAATGTGGATATCCTTCCAAACACTTATTAACAAACTCTATTTTACCATAAAATTGAGGATGGTGTGAAGAACTATGAGCCAATTGAGTACCTAAACATGAGAATAAATCTATCTAATAGTTAATAGTAAAGATAGGATCACAATCACTAACAATAACCTTAGGTATAACATGTACCTTTTTAATATTATCCAAAAATTATTTTTCTACCATACTTGTTATAAAATGATGTGATAATTCAAAAAAAATGTGCATATTTAGTGAGGTGATCCACTACTGCTATGATGGCATTCTTACCATTAGGTCTTGGAAGCCCTTTGATGAAGTCCATGGAGACCTCTTCCCAAAATTGGTTGGGAATAACTAAGGGGTGCAAGATACTAGGTGTCTTAATTGTCTTACCTTTATTTATTTGACAAACCAAACATTTTGCCACAAAATTTTGAACATCCCCTTTTATCTCTTCCCAAAAAAAAGTCTTTCTTGACCCGATGATATGTCTTCAAAAATCATTAATGACCACCAATTAGAGAATCATGAAATTCTATAAGAATATTTTGTTTGAGAGAGGAATTCTTGAAAAGATAAAATCTCTCTTTATACCACAAGGTATCTCCCTTCCAAAAAAACTTATCTAAATTACTCAAATCACTCTATAATTTTTGAATGAGATTACTTGTAGCAACATAACTACCACTTTGTTTTAGCTTCTACTACCCAATATTTTTGTAATATTGAAATGGAACACAATGAAGTTTCATCCTTCATATCCTTCCTCGATAGCACCACAATATTTTATTTACCTTTATTATTTACAATCTCAAAATCATATCCCAACATCTTCATGACCCATTTTTATTTCTCTTCAGAAGACAATCTAGATTCTCAAAGGTGTTGTTGAGCCATTCTTGTTTTGGGAACTTCTATGGTTTTGTTATTGTTCCTACGATAATATTTTTGGGTGATTTCTTTGAAAATGCATAATTTTTTGTGTAATTTATGGTGGTATGATCAGATTGATCCCATTATGTGTAAAAAATTTACTTTGAGTTTGTGGCCAAATTTGACATCTGTAAGCACTAAGATCAAGTCCACTTTGTTTTTTTTTTCAAGTGGAACTTGTATTCGCACTAAATATAAATTGTAAAATCATATACTATTGGGGGTTTTCTTGATTGATTACTTTTTTTTTAGGGGTAATCGTGCAATGGTTGTTTGATTTCTTTTAGCTTATTGTGTGTTCTTGCAATGGGAAAATCTCAAATTGAACTCGATTCATGGAGAAAATCAATATGCAATTATCTCACGGTAAAGGGTTGTCTTGACTATCTAAACGAAAGCATTCCTCAACCTACTAATGCTAAAGAATTGGAAAAATGGGAGCTTGATTGTGAGAAAACACTTGGATGCATATGTTCATTAGTCTCATTTGATTTACAATTTCATGTTCAATCATGCAAAATACCTAAAGAGGCTTGGGAGACTTTTGAGAAATTGTATGGTAAAAATAATGAGATTAGGGGATATTAGATTGATAATGATTTGATGAATCTTGATCCTAAATGTTCTGACCACATCCAATAATTCATCTTGAAGATTAAACATCTAAGAACATAGAAAAAATATTAGAGCATTGCTAAAGAGGATTTATAATTGATTTTAAATGTGTTATCTAAGCCTGGTCTTGAGCATTCAATATTTTTTTCTGGCTTTTATACCCATTGAATTTCTATGGGAGCATCATATGTTTTTGAAACATTAAGTAGCATTTACAGGGTGTTGTACCCTTCACAATGTGCCACAAGGGTCAAAAAGGATCAAGTCCAAAAAACTAACAACAAGTCAAAAAAGAACAGAAATAACACAATAACAGCACAACGACCCCGGACAGGCAACAGAGACATAAAACACAAGCCCATGCAACAACTAACTGGCATTGTCCCAGTTTTTGAAGAGGAGGTCCACAGCATCATCCCTGACCCAATCTTGATTATCTTGGGCATTATTTCCCTCCAGCTCCTCTTTAATCACCGTGGATAGGGTGTTAGTCATGAAATGACCCAGCTTCATCGTGAAGTGGGTCAGGCCTCTGAATATTTTATCAAGCGTTTCCATCTTCTTTTCTAGAGCACGGAGATCCTCACCATCATTTGTGGTTCTCAGGACCTCACCATGCTCAACAACCAAAGGGTGCGAAGAGTGAGAGGCCAAAGTCTCTTTCAGGATTTTGTTGTTGTCTAGGGTAGAAAGGGGCCCTTCCACATTTTCTTCCTCTTCCTCCTCGGTCTCCTCTTCCTTATAATCCTTGTTGTCCATCTATTCCTCCTCCGTGTCCTCAATAATCTGTCTTTTCTTGTTGTTTTTCGCCAATCTCCCCAACCTTCAGATGGAATTATCCCCTCCATTCATGATCATATCACCTTTAGAATCTTCCCCAACAATATTCTTCCCTTTACCCTCTTTCACCATCGGCTCTGACACACCTTTTTTATCATCTTTGCCTTTTTTCATTATGGTGGCTTTGTAAGCAGACTTAGCCGAGGTGGTCTTGAGTTCACATAGGCTGGTCATGACACTAGTATGTGCATTACCCACACCTCCCTTAATTTTTTTAGCAGCCTGTTTGGTTTTGGGGTTTTCAGCAGTACCCAGGTGGGGTTTTCTAGAAGGGCTTTTAGATTCAATAGGGGAGATATTTGCGACAGCCAGGAGTTCAATCTCTTCAATACAAACATCAAAAATGGCTCTAGGAGGACATAAGGCCAAATTAAAATGGTAGAGTCTCAAGATAAGCCCCTGATGGAGAGGTAGAGGTGGAATGCCATTCGAGTTAAGACTTGCCATTTCTTTGCATTTTTCAATCGAATTCTCTAGGTCCATGAGCAGAAAGAAAGGAAAACTAAGCAAAGTTAATGAACATGGATCTAATCAAGTCTTCTAAGTCACAAGAATTGTTAGCTAGTGAGTTGAAGGTACAAAAAGAATCGAGGAATTTTGATAAGAATCAAAAGAAGAAAAAGAACAAGCCACATAAAGAATCTAACTCCTCTCCCTATAAAGGGAAGTCATCTAAGAAGGAGAAGCCTACATGTGCATATTGCAAGAAAATTAGGCATGATAAACATCAATTTTATTCAAAAAAAAATGATAAGTTGAAGCATCTTCTTAAGAAGAATCAAATCAATTTTCTTTTATCATCAAACGGTTCATCTTCTTCTTCTTCATCAAAGTTTTCTCCACATAAAGGGAAAGCACTTGTTGCAATTGCATCTAAGTTAGAGAAGTGGATACTTGATTCAAGAGCCTCGTATCACATGGATTCATCAGACAATATATTCACTTCATTGATTCTTTTTCATCACCAAACATCTTGATAGCTAAAAATGCATATATATGTGTTTGTGGGAAGGGATCCATTGAAATGGATATAAATCATTTAATGATGTTCTTTGTGTTCCTTCATTGTCAACCAATATCCTTCTTATCTATCAGATCACACATGTTCGAGCAAGCGAGAATGTTGAGTTCACAACAAATTTTGTCATAATCTAGGATTTTCATAGTAGAGACATAGTTGTAGTTGGGGAGGTTGATCATCAATCTTGAATATACACCTTCTCACATTTTGCTCCTAATGATTTAATAGATCTTCACATTGAATCATCTTATGTGGATTCTTTTGAGCAGATTCAGTATGGTCATTTTAATCTTGGAATTGTTTCTAAGAATCGAGTGACATGTGTTGATATTCCATCTATTGTTGCTTCTAATAATTCTTGTGTTGCCATTGTTTTGGCTTCTTGTGATTTAGTGCAGCAAGACATTAATTATCTTCTAGAGATGGCTACTTGGGATGAGTACTTGACATACATTGTTGGTTTATTTTGTGAGTCACATTTCAAATTTGGGAGACACCATTTATTATATTCATCTTCTCTTTCATGGGGATGATCCTTCTTCAATTGTTGTGAGGGAACACTTTGATCCTCTTGTTCATTCTCCACATGATCATTCCTCCCAGTTTGACATGAGTGTGGATAATTTTGGACAACATTTAGAGAATGTATCTTTGTCTTTAGATTGTTTTCTATAATTGTTTATAGGAGATTCTGAATTGTCTTCTTCTATAGTGTGGCCAAGAACACCTGTTTGGAGTGGGATAACTTTCAGCATCAACATGGAGAGACTTGAGAATTCTTCAAAGACATGAAATATCATCCTTCTTCCCACATATTCCTTTCAAGAGTGGAAATACATTGTGCATACCATCTTGGTTTTGTTTCTTCCTAAGTGAAGGAATGTTGTTTAGTAGTATGAGATCATCTTCAACATTTAGTGTTGAGAATCTACCATTATTATAGGAGACTCAACATTGAGGGGGGTTGCATTGTCTCTCTTGTTATCTCTTATGGGGGATCTTTTTCCTTGCATGGATATTTTTCCTTTTCGTTCATCATTGAGAGCATCTTGTTTTTATCTCTCTTTTGGGGAGGAGTTTTGTCCCACTATGTTTTATCTTTTTCTCCAATTTGTGAGAGATTGCATTTGTACATGGGTACCTAACATGGCCTTTTAGACAAGACCCATATTGCATCTTTTCATCATTTGCATTATAATATAATCCCTAAGTTGTACTTAAGGGGGTGTTGGTGTATATAGGTGTTTTACCTATCTAGTCATTAGTTGGTCCTATTTACATGTTAAGTTTACTTAATTCTTAGTTGTCTAGATAAGATCTTATCATATCTTATCTAATTTTCATTTAATTCTTGTGTCCTAAGTGATTTAATATTGTTGAGGTAGTTGTCTAATTGTATAGGATTAAGACACATGTCAAGATCTTTTCTAATCCTATCCCACAACTTTCCTTTATAAGAAAGGCATCATATGTACACCATATATTCAATTTGGCAATATTGTATCCATAATCATAGCATGATATTCTTTCCATTTCTCTCTTTTGGAAGTTATTCTTATCTTCCAAGTGATATTGGGGTGTTGGGAGTTCACCATTAACTCATACAAGTCTATATGTTGACTCTAGAAGAGGAGATATACCATTATTAGTTGTTCTATAGTTTAATTTTAGAGGAGCTTGAGAAACTAGCCCTAAGGTATCTCCAAAAGAATTTCCCAAAGGTAATTTTAGAGGGATAATTTAAAATTTCTCTAGAGGTACATGCTTGGTGATTAGTGGAAGGTAGTTTTGAAACCTCTCTAAAGGAGTGATGTAAAGTGACTTTTGCAGCTATCTTCAAGATGAGTTTTTAGAGGAATACTCTAGAGAAATGCAAGTATAAAACTTCATCAATCCTCTAGAACATCTTCTTAGAATAAATCCAAATATTGATTTTGGCAACCCTCTGGAGTATTTTGATGCAACTCTAGAAGGAATATTTAGAGAATCACCAAAATATTTTCATATCAATAAATTTCATATAATGGGTATGTGTAGGATCATCATGGAAAAAACAGGCCCTTAAGTGGCAATAAAAATTCAAAAAATCAGAGTTAGGAAACTTGACGTAAAAATTTGAATAAGTTATCTATATTATTTCAAAAATATGTAAGAATAGAATCTATAGAAAATTGAATGTAGTTTCTAAACTACTAGGTTTATTTATTTTTAAATAAAATCTATTTGGTGAAAATTTGAAATTTCAATACAGTAGTACTTAAATTCTAAGGAAAAAATAAGAAGTAGGTGTCTGTCTAACCACCCAAACCATAATAAAATGATAATATTTTTTTATAATATTTTAGATATAAGTAGAGGACTCATGTCTTGATGTGATGCATATTTTTTTGTAATTTTTTTCTAAGTAAATAATTAATTATGAATTTTGTATTACAACTTATAAAAAGTATAAAAAATCGTATGTCTAACCACCTTAACTTGGTCAAAACTTCATGAAATTCATTTTTTTATTTTTTAATCTTATAGTATGTGAAGGATAGAATGTGACGCATGTTTTAGATTCAAAAAATGTGATGCATTTGAAAGCTATAGATGTTTTTCAATCAGCCTATCGATCAGGATTTTAGTCGTAATTCAAATAGAAAATTAATAATTATTATTTATTAAATTCAAAGTAAAGCATAATTCATATTGGTGGAAAGCTGAGAATCTCCTCTAAAAACCCTTTTCATTTAATCAATTTTGGGTAAAAAGAATGTCGTCAACCACATGGGCCATCATATCACTTACATATTGCCACTTTTTGGCCCATCATGATCGTGCATGCATACCCATATTTTGGGGGGAAATATGACATTCATAATCTTCTATCTCCACTATAGTAGATGGTGAAGGTTTAGGAAGGTTTTTGCTTAACTTGAGATTAATATTCACATAATGTATAATTTTAATTCCAACCATATTGTTTGTCTTAGTGGATTAGATGAGAGCAATCGATCTACTATTTTGGGGTTTACTACTAGTTAAGCTAATAGTTGACATCATTCTATTGTGTTCATTTGGGATTTGATCTTATGTATTTTATGGAAGGGGTAGAAAAAAATTGTTGGCATTGCACACATTATAGACCTTGATAATATTGGTTATATAGTAAATTCCAGGTTGGAAGAAAATTTGAAGGATGTTGTGGTTGTTGCGGATAATTATTCTATTGAGGATTAGGCAATAATTGAATAGTTAGTTCTTGGGGTCCCATTATTATGGATATGTTTTATTAGGAAATGGTGATGTTCAACAATTTTTATTCCAGCTCATCTATGGATGCCAATAGGATTGATTTAAGGACTAGTTAATTATAAGGAAAATTTCCACCCTTACACTTTCCCATGCAATTTAACTCTTCTTCAACCAATGGAGACTTTTTCTTTTCAATTTAAATTTTTTGCAAGATATCACATTTTTCTATGGGATTATTTTCATTATATACTTGGCAAATAGCAATCATATCTAATTGGTAGTTTTTTAATAAATTCTTATTTTTGTATTTGGAGAAATAAATGAAAATGGATTGTATACATTTATTCTTAGCTTAGATTCCATCCAATGTGGTGTTCAATTGGACTAGGATATCAATTTTCAAATTTGTGAGTTCCTACATTAATTACCCCATTCCATTTTTACCCTTTACCAAGCTAGATTTTTAGACTCACCCTCTAGTTCATGATTATTTTTTACATAATTTAGAAATATATGGGGGACTTAAATTTTACATTACCTTTTCTCAAAAGGTTGAGGGCATGCCTTGATTATTCTTCTAGTCCCCTCAAGAATATTTATTTAATAAGTTGAAGGGTCAAGATGTCACCACAATATTTCAAGATAGTGGAATTAGTCCAAATAATCTTTCATACTTTCATCCTCTTTGTATTTTAGCAAAAATAGATCCTCATTTATATATCTTACTTAAAAATAGTCTTGTTTGATTTATTTATTTTTGTTTGGTAAAGAGCATTGAGCCCATAAATATAAATATATATAAAAAGATTTACAATGTTTGAGATATCCAAATTTTGTTGATTAGCTCTTGAATAGCTAGAAAAGCCACTAAAGCCCAACATTTATGAAACACAAAAAACTAATATGATGGCTCTAGATAGCCAGAATATTTAAATACAATGAAACTGTAGAACCAACATACCCATACTATCAAAATACATAGCCAACCTTAAAGATATTTTAACCAGATCAAACATATGCAACTCAAAAAAAGACCCCAACTATCATAATCCTAATTGACCATATGAACAGCAGGATTATTATCCTCATGACAACCTCCAAACCACACCATTCATTGAAATATTTTATCAAGACCAATATCATAATTTTGGTGCGTTGCCAGTATAGGGTGATTGAAGAATATTAAGCCAATAATGAATTTGTGGCTGCCAGCTTCATTGTTGGAGCACTGCCTTGCAAGTGGAGCCATGGAATTTTTTGAGTGCTCATTGAGGACATGGAACAACAGATATCGGTGTGATGTCTACTTGGAAGGAACAACTAGAAGCAAGAGGAAAATGTGGGAGCTTTGGTGGCTTCCAAATGATCCAGGTTCCAACTTTGCATCTACATTTTTAGTCTATTAATTTTTGTCTTAGCCTGTGTTAGAAATCTATACCTACACCAGCCCAAAAGATGTTAAAAAAACATTGCAAATCCACACCTTGCATGTGGAATATCAATTACCTTTTTTATTGTTAACAATAGCCTCAATGGATGGAAATTTCTTAATATTGCTATCCTTGAAGATTTGAATTTCATTCCCTTCACACCCTAGATTTGCTAAAAGATCAGCAAGCTGATTTCCTTCTCGATATGTATGAGAAATGATGATTGATTCAAAATAAGAATAATCTCAAACAATTTTGAAGTATATATTCAAGCTACCAATTAGGAATATTCTGGTTCTTACAAGCGTTAATAATTAATAAGGAATCTTCTTCCACATGAATGTTTTTGATGGCCAATGACTGTGCCAAGGACAAACCATGCAAGAGCACTTATGCTTCAGCTAAATTGTTAGTCCCTTTAGGAAAATGAACAGATTTAGCAGCTAGAAGGTCACCATTTGAATCTCGAATACACATTCCTGCCCCTAAGACACTCGAATTACCCCGGGAGGCACCATAAAAGTTGAGTTTACTAAAATCTTATTTGGGAGATACCCATTTAACCTTTGTTCTATCCACCTTCTACTTGACTGGTTGCATAAAACTGCCTTTGAATGGAAGCACAATATACTTCCAATTTTGTAAAATCTGACCATCCCAATCGGTGAAGATCAAAGCAATTGATTTATGAATTTTTACATAAGTATTTACACCCTTGGGGACTACCTTTTCAATTGTTATTAAAAGTTGGTCAAGTGAAGATTTTTCATTTCTAAAAATTATCTTGTTACGCTCCCACCAAATTGACCAGATGACCACTACTGGAATAATCCTCCAAATAGAAGTAAAAAATGTAGACTTGTAAAGTACTGGACAAGAAGAAAATAGGTCCTAGATTTTATTTGGAAATACCAAAAAACATGATAATTTATGCATGAAAAACTCCCAACAACCTTGAGCATATGAGCACTGGACCAAAAAATGATCTACAGTTTCAGAAGCTTCACCACAAAGAACACACTGGAATGGATCTGCAATACCTAGCTTGGTTAACTTATCACTTGTCAAAATTTTATGTCTTAATTCCAACCAGGTAAAGCTACTAGCTTTGGGTAACACCATTGGGTTCCAGCAAAATGAAAAGGCTCTTTGTTTATTCAAATGTTTCCCTTTAGAAGTTATTGCTACATAACCTTGCTTGACTGAATAAAGGCCATTCCTTGACAGAGCCCAAATGATCCTATCATTTTTATTAGAGAGGAATACAACTCTAGACGTTAAGATATTTTGTAGAAAATCAATCTCAATAGGAGGAATGGGTAATCTAGAGAAGTCTTTCCATGTCACAACACCAGTGAATATGTTGACTGAATCAATATAATTTATCAATTTAGTTCCCCAATTTGCTAGGAGAAAAGCTTCTGCAACTATCAACTCCTGGAAAGAGATCAGTGGCATTGTTTGAAAAAATTGTTTCTATTTCCTCCCATAATTTAATGGACCCAATTTGAACAATCCCATTGACTATCTATTGTTCAATATTTTAATGTTGAAGGAAATAATTCTATCTTTGGGAGACGATTTGTAGAAAAGAGGGCCATTTAAAATCAAAGATAAATTGATCAAGGTGCTTTGTGACCATACTTCAAAAAGAAGGTAGAATAGAAGGATATATGTTTTTTATGGGGGCATATTCATCAAGGTTTAAATTAATTAGATAGGTGAATATTCTCTCCACCCTTCACTCTTCAAGTCCATTATAGTTCTCCATATTTTATTTTGGAATATCATCTCTTGGTTTATTTTTTAGGGGCTTAATAAGAAGTGTTAGGTTGCTTTTTGTTAGAACATATTGATTAAAATTTTATTTTCCTAAAACTACTTTATCTTGATATTCAATTGTTACGTCTCAGTTCTAGGGATGTTATATTGTTACTCTTTGGTGTAGGGGGTTTTTGTGATAAGCCTACTAGGTGGATCTTTTGTTTTTACTATTGGTTTGGTTTTACTTTTGAACTAATTCTTGAAATTGTCAAAAGAGTGTAGCCAATTCTTATACTCAAAGATTTCAAGAGGTTGGCCCTTGAACAAGAGATCAATTTTACAGTTTTCTCCTTTGCACTTTGGGTTCTGCAAGACTTAGGAGGGTGATCCTTAACAATATCAAATAAAATTGCACTTAACTTTTACAAGGATATTGTCTCAAGAGAAGTGTTCACATGAAATTTCCAAGAATTACAAATAGACTTAACTTAATGGGCTACATTCTTGGAGACTCCTACATTATTGGCTTTGAGAACATGCGTAAAGCTTAAAGAACAAACTAAAATATAAATTGAAATTATTTTGAATATAAATGACTAGGGAATTGTAATCAATATGCACACCTAGATTGGTGCCTTAAACCTTGGTAAAAGAGTCAAAAAGGAAATGAAAATATCTTTTGAACATCAAACTGAAAAACAAATTCTATGAAAGCAAATATATCACTACCTTATAATTGTAAGATTGTAAATGCACTAATTTTTTATTAAAAAACTAATAAAGAATTTGTTTAACTTTAAAAACCTTATTAAATATTAATTAACAAGGTTTATTTAAAATATTAAAAATAAATTAAAAAATTATTTAAAAACACTTTATTAAAAATTATATTTAAAAAAATATTAAAAAAGATTTATTAATTTTTTTATTAATTAAAAGATTAATTAAAAAACATTAATAAAATTTCTTTATAAAATATTAAAGTATTAAAAAAGTCATTTGTGGGGGGGTTGTAGCCTCCCCCACACTCCACGTGAGGGGTTTTAAATAAAAAAGCTTTTACAAAGCTTTTATGGAGCGTCTCATTAGAGGGTGTGGGGCCCCATGGGTTCTCACCCATATGGGGCATGGGACTTCATGGGTCCACACCCATATGGAGTGTGGGGCCCAATGGGGGTACCAACATACCCACAAGGTACAGGATTGTGTAGTGCCTAGCAGAGCTTGTGCAGTACCCAAAATTGATTTCTATTTTTAATTTATTTTTACTGCATTTATTGAAACACATAAATTTTATAAATTTTATTCTTGAACATCAGACTAGTGCATTTATGGGTGCTATACGACTCCCTCAAAAAAAGGTTTTTTTGCAAACTAATCCAAAATTGATAATTTAACTATTAATTTTAGCATTTTTGAGCCATATGAGCATGATGGCAAGGTCGGATTTGACTCAAAATGCTCTAGAATAGCAGTTTCTTGTTACATCTAGCAATGAACCTCCCACTTCAAACTATTGAAAATATGGCCTTCAATGTCTAATTCAAGTGAAACAAAAGGCATATATAACTTTCTCAATTGATCTAGACTCAATGGTGAGCTCAAAATTTCTTCAGGAGGCTTCAAAAAACTTGTAGCTAGCATGTCAATGTTTGAACCCCCTAGAAATTAATATTTTCTCCACACTTATTATTCTCTAGATCATCCAAGGATGCAAGAGAAGAGCATACTCATGTATTTTGAAAAATAATAGCTCTATAGTCCTAGATTTCACATAATATTGCTAACCCACAACTCACAATAACTCTAATACCATATAAGATTTGGATAAAATTCCAATCCAAGATGCAAATGAATGAAGGAAAACAAATATAGAAATGAAAAAAATTATTTTACTCAAGAGAATGCAAATCTTACAATGAGCTTGAGAATTGATATTATATGTTCATATTACAAAGGGAATCCCTAGGTTATATAGGCCAAGGTAAGGGATAAGATATCATAAGATTATGACAAGTGTATTAATCTTATGATATGGGACATAAAGTGATAAATATCTCACTTGGACCCTAAGTAAACTTAAGTGATAAGGTGTGAAAATTACCTAAGTGGATAACTAGTGGTGTAGGTGCACCCTAGCAAGAATATGCCTTCAAGAGGCAACTTCAAGGTTTCAATTTAAAAACAATGTCCTAATGTTTTAATAAGGTAGATTATAACATTTGAGTTTGTTTTAGATCATTTATAGTTATTTTTGAGTCATTGGGTCTAAAATGTAAAAGTTGCAAAAATTGACAAATTGTTGTCAAGCAATATTGTAAAAATGGAAAAAATTCCAAATAGAGGAAGGTGAAGAGACAAAGTAGTTGAAGAGTTAGTTTAGAAATTTTTATTGGTTATGTAAAGCCTTTTTAAGATTCACAAACTTTGAGGTAGGTTGGAGGATGATGTATGATTGAAGAACTTAATGAAGAAAATTGTTTTATGTTAGTTTTCCTGCATTTTCTATGTTTCGGGCCTCTATACGGCCATATTCATTGTATAATTCATCTCATCCTCCATTGTATATTTAGGCCCTATGAATCTATTTCAATCGATTTCATTTAAATCCATGCTATTTTGTGAAAGATATTGGCAATTCATCTCAAGTGGGTAGAAACCCTAATCTAGGGTAAACAGGGGCAAATAAATTTATGTTTCTTTCATTATAACTGGTGTAAATCTCTAATTTTTGGTGAATGTACTCCATTTTTTATATAATTTCATGTTCTAAAAGTTGTAGATCAAAATAATGAGTTTGTAAGGTAAGTGAGTGTTGCCCTAGACTAGAAAACAAAGTTTTTGTGCATAGTCAAAAGCCTAAAACTTAGGGTTTGATAAAATACAGATGGAAAGGAATTTTTGATGATTCAATAAGCTTGAAAAAAACAAATAAATATTTTTTTTAAGTTTGGCTAAGAGATTTTGAGTTTGGAGATATCAAAACCAATAAGCCCTTGTGTATATCATGCCTAATTAGGCCTAAATTGGAATGAGACGGTCCTAATTTGAGCACTTCTTTACAAAGTAACCTATATTGCATTTTTTATATGTTTTAAACCTCTTTAATGGGTGTCTAAAAATTATTTCATAGTCTTGAATGGAGGTCTGTAGCAGGAGTTAAGTCTGACAGTTTCGTGTAGGATGGCTCCTAGGAATTTGGGAAGTCAATGAAGAAATGGTAGAAATAGGAAAGGAAGACTTTGATGGTTGTTTTTTTTGGTTAAATTAAGGACAACAAAGGTTTTTTTTGGGTCAAGAAAGGTGGAAACCTAAATTTGTGCATGATGAGGCCATTTCCTTAAGAGGATTAGTTGTGAAACTTGTAGAGTCAGGTTGGTGAAACCCATTGTTGTGAAATATGTCTCCACGAAAGTGAGTTTGAATCCTTTGCACTGCATCAACTAGCTAGGAAATGAACTAGTTAGATAAAATACCCATTTCACACCAACAACAATGATATTCTTTAAAATTATATTTGTAACCAATTCATCTTGAGAATCCCTAAACATATTAAAACTCTCAACAGATTAGATAAAACAATTTAATCTACTACATATAAGAAACATCCATTTTCATAATAAGGAAAAGATGAACATAAATGATCCTTGATAAATTTCATTTATAAGAGTAGTGAGATATACATTGGAGACAATTGATTAGGAATCTATCATATTTTTTTCATATCTTCTTGAATTTGTATATTGATGTACAAAAAATTGACAATTGCACTTTCATTTCTTTCCTAGAAAAACTTAGGCCAAACTAGTATAGACCTAAGAGAAAACCTTTTTACTTACAAAAATCCAAGATCCTCTAAAAATGGATCAAAAATCCCTTTTATAGAAACAAGGGAGGAACAAGCTTAAATCCGTGGACAAATGTCACATTTTAATTTGACAATATTGTCCTAAGGATCAAACAAAAACTAGTACAACTATTTGTAAAAGACAAAAAGTACATCACTAGAGGACAAGATAGTTGTAAAATCCATTGAAGAAGATATTACCTGACATGCATGATGAAACAAAATATGGAGTGCGCATAACTAGTCAATTGTACTTGTCCACCCATGTTGCAAATGTATCTTTTGAAGGCCATGGAAATGCCAAAATTATTTTGACATGATTCAAATGAGAGGAATATTCTTCCTCAACCCACTTGTATATATCATCAAAAAACGTCCCCAAACCTACCTTCAAATTTTTCAAGCTATCCAGAGAAACATTTATCTTGTCTATATCTATATCATCTTCTAAAAAATAGAGCTCATATGGGAGAAAATATTACTAAACTCAACCATCCACACTTTATAATCCTTTAATTTTTCATCCTTAGACAAAATTTTGGCCATAATTCCATGCTCAAGATTATTAAAAAACTCCAAGTACTACTCCATAGTGAGTTGAAAATTCTCATGTCTAACAATGTTTTCCTCAATAGTGTCTAAATTTTCTAAAATGACACTTGACTCAATAGGATCACTACATCAAAATTTTCTCCTAGCCATTTTTCAATCAATTGCTTCCTTGAGAACCAAATATCTTAGATGCTCTTTAGCCTAGCCTGTAGTGGGACATGAATAGTGTTAAAAATAGTGATTGAATTATATTCATTTCATGTATTTCTATATGGCCTAAGATACATGATAGCCTATGACAAAAAAAATTTATTAGCAACTATTGTGAACATCTCTCTTCTCTCCACCTTTGTTTACTTCTCTGCCTCTCTACTCTCAACCAACTCTTTCTTCAAGTTTCTTATTTCCAAAGTGAGTTTCCTTCTCTTGACTCTCTCTATCTCCTTTCATAGTTTCAGGAGAGGGAAAAAATCCAATTACAACATTTACTTTCTCCTGCAACTTCAAATTTAAAGTATTTACCTTAGCAAGGTCTACTTTTTAATTCCCTTATTATTACTTCTATAAACATAATTTTTTTTATAGTTAGTGTTGTTTCCTAAAGAGCGCTTGTATCCCCAATCTCCTCACAATCAAATTGTCAATTAATTCATTTGTGTCATTTATGATCCAGGGTTTGTTGGTTTCAGGTAAGATTGACCAAATAGCCAAGGTCTCATGCCTTGGGTTAAAACCTGAACCAAAAAACAAAGCATCAACTTTCTCTTCTACTTAAAACATAGAGTCATATCCCTCTTTCCTTCCAATGGTATCAAATGCAACGGTAGATGATATGTCCCATCCTAGTAGTAGTAGGCATCCACTCTTCCTAACAATATCCCTCCCCTTTTCTGAGGTCATGTTTTGTATACTCGCATTAACCTCTTCCCATATATATGCAACAATTTGGCCTTTATTATCCTTTGTTATCCTTTTCTTGACTTCCTCCATTTTCAATCTGAAGGCCTCACCTCTATTCTTAGGAGGAAGTCTTTAAATTCTTGAGTGGTGATGACTTTTTCATCAAACATAAATTACGTACATGTCAAGGCTCTGACATCATCAACCACTTGCCCACCAAACTCAAATTTTATTAACATTCTCTCATTAAAGGTACTTTAAACCATAACCCTAATTGGGGATTGAATTAATTCCATCACATCTAAGTCTTCTAGAAACTCATCAAGGCCAATAGGGTAATCTACCAAAGACTTTGTGGGAGGAGCTATTTGTTGTAGAGGTGTGATCCACTCAAGGCTTGATTGCTCCATTGATTGAGAAGAGGGACTATACGTATTGATCTAAGATACTTACAAAGGCACATTAGTTAATATATTGGATGCATTATCCAACATTTTCATGATTCTAAGGATTGGGTCATTAATCTCTGTATATGCACCTTTGTAAGATGGATCCACTCCTTTCCTTATTTCTTCTACTATTTGGATTTTTACCCATTGCTCCCTTCTCTTTGTAGTTGATCCCTTCTCTTTGTAGCTGAAAAGGTAGAAAAGTGAAACCCTAAGACTTCGCCTTAGGATTTCAAGGTTATTTTCTAGTTGTGGTCTTATCATTTAAATTTAGATTGGATAAGATATGAGATTGACTTGCAACTTTAAGGTGAGTCAATCAATCCTAGGATCTATATTTGGGGACTTTGGAATGGATTTTGTATGAAATGTAATGATGAAATTAAATAATAATGAAAATGCACTACTCTGATGTAAAAACAAATATGGAAAGTCACAAATAAATTTGATATTCAAAAACAAACTAAGCAGACTTGTGTGCACCTATCATGTAAATTTGGAGTTGAATTTTTAGGACTAAGTCATCCAAGGTGTCTATGTATGAGTAAATTGAAACTTTTCTTCATAGTTCTTGGGAGTCTCATTAGAGGCTTCTTTCTTCTAGATAACACTATTAGATCTTTGTCATACTGAGATAACTTTTTTGTATCTTTTCAATTTGTAAGGTTCGAATGCAATAATGAATAAATGATCTTCAATATTCCTCCAATCTTCCTTAGATTTGAAACTTTCATATTCAAAGAGAGAGGAAGGGTTGTGCCATATAGGTTCTTGCCTCAGTCAAACCTCATTTTGGTGTTTCTACCTCCACAATGACAGAATTGATAAAAGAGATCTTATCCTTTTGAGGGATAGAGACTAAATGACAACTGAATGATGAATCAATAATGGACTACAACTCACCACTCAGATCTAATTTCCTTGAAGGATTGAAGTCATGAATTTCTCCTCAAGGCTTGATTTTCATGGAAGAACTACAAGGGTTAGTCTTCACAAACAAAATGATAGCATAAACATAAAAAAACTCACATAAAACTTGAAATGATGCTCCAATGTCAAAATGTTGCAATAAATTTTCTCTTGACTACTCTTGAATTGATAATAATTTCTTCCAAAAGTGCTTGATCACCAATAATTGCTAGTTCTTTCTTGTTAGTTTTTAAATGGTGAAATGACTAAGTATTTATATGCAATTAATCTAATTTCCCAAAAATTAAATACCGATAGTTGACATATGACATTTGAAATTCAAAAAATAAAATACCAACTCCAACATATTAAAAATTGGAGGAAAAATAGGGGGCTAAATCGCCTAGGGCACCATTGTCCCAACCCTATTTTGTAGGGTGTAAAGTGCCAGGAGAAAAATATTAAATTTTTTCCTTGGTTTTGTATATGGTTTTTCTTGATAAGTATCCAAATGGTTCGAATGCATAATTTAGGACATTATATGTACAATTAGGTTTGTGCATTTAGGAGGGAGAAAAAATCTAGTGTGGAATTGTCAAGGGTGACAATTTATGATGCTACTGTAGCCTTTGATGCTAAGAATAAATTTATTATTAGATCCTTAATTGGATCATGCTCATGGATAAATATAGTAAGCTAATATTTGATTCTAGTATCATTGATGAAATTCTCAAGATCACATTTTCTTAACTTATCTACCCTCATTCAGTAGGGTATCAACTTGTTTAGAAGCAATTCTAACCCCTCTCCAGTCATGACCTAGAAATCTGAAAAAACCAAAGTGGGTGGCAAAATTGCATGCTTCTTGTAGTTTTTGAAATGAGTCTTGTCTAACTTGTTCAACTGACAGATAATTCCCAAAAATACAATTATGTCTGGGACACATTTGGATAAGATGTGGGGTGCCACTAGGAACCACAAAACCTTATGAATGTGACATCTAAATAGAAAAACTAGTCACCCCAATTATGATCAAACCCTAATTTTGGCTAGAGATCCTTTGGCCTTAGAAATTTTCTAACATCTTTTGATAATCCCCAATAAAAAATTTGGCCCAAATTCCAAAGTATATCCCTAACAAATAATTCCTCAAAAATGTTTTAATTTGAGGTATCACAATTTCTATCCCATATATAAGTCCACTCTTGTACAAGGAGCATCCTCTTCTGAGCATCAAAAGTTCTTATATGCAAACTAGGGGACCATATCTTCCTTCCATTATAGAGAAGAATATGACACAATAAGGAATGCCATTTTAAATGGACTATGCTCTCATTCTCCTTTATGGCACACAAGGCCTTATAAATCCATTCTAATATAAAATTTGCATAGTCATAAGGCTTATTGGCATCCCTACTCTAGATATCCATTTCCAACACCATCAAATTAACTAGTCTTTGGGTTTTATAGTCCATGCCCAAAACTTGGCACAAAGAAAAATAGGTTTTCATAAAATAATCTTCAAATATTTCATAGTTGAAGGGCTCTGATTCTCCACTAAGAAACCTCTTCAACTCTCTATTTTTCCCTCTTGGTCTAAAACTGGGTAGCCATTTTACCCTATAACTATCTCTTAGTTTTTGGTATTCTCTTGTTAGTGCCCCTAGGTCAATGGGAAATTGAGCATTTTTATCTAGATTGAAGACATCACATATGTAATTGTTATCAAAGGTCAGTAGAAGAACACCCATCCTACTGAGAATCATCTTTTTATCTAGGTTGTAATCCCTAGCCACAACTTTGATTAATTCAACATTTATAAATATATTAGGGCAAACCAACCTCCCGACTCTCAATCTTTGGATGTTACAAATTGGCCTATTTGCTAGATTATTTTCGAAGCAATATTTAAAAAGGGTATATCCATGAATGGGGATAATTGTATCTCTACAATAATCATTCTTTTCTAATACCCTATCGAATAAAATCTTGGAGCTTCGACCACCTCTAGGTCTTTTTAAAGGCCTTGGCAACTAAGCCATTATATCCTTTTACTTTGAAAAATTCTCTCATGATTATAATAACAAATGCAGAATCCATTACACAAAGATATGTGAGAATTTTGGTAGGTAAGGACCAAATCCTCTATCAATGCTCACATGCACGAAGGCATGCCCTACAAGTAGATGTTTTTCCAATTTGAATGTGGACTACTTTTTTTTGAAAGATCAATAGTTATTGCAAATGTTTGAATATTCTTATGTGAAATGGAAGACCTCTTTTCATTACTACAACATTTGGACATGTTTCATCATTTTAGGGCTTCATGGAGGTAGAAAGGAATAACAAGTCATTTTTTTTGAAGATGAAAGCTTCTACAAAATCAAATCAAATAATGAGGAATGACATGTGGCATGATTTCAAGAGTTCATTCGAGGAACATTGAAGATAGAAAAGCTTATATGATACAATAAATTTGTGTGAAAAGTAAATTACCCCTTTTCAAAGCACAAACATATAACATTTCACTAGCTTGCGAGACAAAAATTTTACAACATAAGGCTCCACGAAGAACATAGCTAGCGCGACTCAATCAATTTTTGACAAATTGTGTTGACTAGGATTTAAGTGGGGACCACATGATAGTCTAGACACTAGATAACTTAAAGATTTAAAATTTTCATGTGGTAACCAAAACAACTTATGTGACTAGGAAAAGGGGTCAGTTAACACATGGTTTAAGAGACATCATAGGGAAACTTAACATACCGAGAACCTATAGGGAAAGTTATTGACCAAAGAGAGCAAGAGGAAGCAAGATGCATCATTTGATTGGTGAAGAACTCATACAATTTAGTAATGAGGGAAATCAAAATGTTATTTCACATGTTCATGTGTATATAATAATAAGATGAAAAGCTCTCACGAACTGAAGCAAGTATGCAAAATAACACTATGTGTCAAGCGGGCCCAAACAAATACAAAATAGTTAAGTAGTGGTTTAAAAAGTGTATAAGGGGAATGAGATTAATTGATACTTAGGTGAATGGGGTTGGTTATAAAATGAAGCAGGGGCATCAAAAACACAACTTAAGGGACTAAGTAATCGAGGTAAATAGTCAACATTCAAATATAAATAACTTAGTGCAAGGGCTATGACTAGGTTTTAAGGTTTTTTCAAAACCCTAATATATTTTATTTGTGAACCCTTACAAATAAGAGGAAATTTGGACATAATTTCAAAGGATTGGGATATTTTAGAGAGCCAAAAAAATTACATGTACTACTAGTGGCTCTAGTTGAGGATGATTGTTGTAGGGAAGCAATGTGAGGATCTAGATCTCTGAGAAGAAGACTAGAAAGAGGAAGAAACAAATTAAAAAATAAAAACTAGATTGTACAAAATTTACACATGATACATTGTGCATGGAAGAAATATACTTTAAGAAAAATAAGGTTTTAGGAATTGTCCATGCACTAACAATTCCAAAATTCACCATTAAAGTTTTGTAGAAAGTAAGAATCCTCACCATGAGTGTTTGCAACAAGATAACGGCCAACCTAAAGGGCATCAAATTTTTAATTTTTCCCCTTATCCTGAGATCTCATGTTCCATAATAGGACCATATCATTTATCTCAATTTTTCTTGTTGTTGCTCTCTTGTCAAAGAGATATTTTACCTGTTGTTTCTATCTAATGTTTCTTTATTGTGTCATCCTTCTTGATTCATATAGCTTTGTGAGTTGATTTATCCCACATGTCATAGCATCACAAACATCTTAATTATTCTCCTGGATGAATTTTTAAATGGGTAGCAAGTTACTAATAGGAATTCTTTCCTCCAACCCATATACCAGCTCATATGGAGATTTATTGCTGGCCTTTTTAATGGTCACTCTATCAACCCAAAGTACCAACTTGAGCTTAGCATCCCAATACCTTTTGTTCTTTCCTAACATTCTCTTTATGATTTTCATAAATCTTTTATTGCTTGATTATGTCTATTTGTTTCCTTTTCGATGATAGGAGGATGAATAAGAAAAAAATATTCCATACTAGAGGTAGAAAGTTGTAAAATCCTCATATCTAAAGCACATTGCATTATTAGTGATTAACCTAATTGGTACTCCAAATCTGATGATAATTTTCTCCAGTATACAGTCCATTATAAATTTTCTAGTGGCTTTCTTAGTAGAGATTACTTCAATCCATTTGGTAATATAGTTTGTTGCTAATAGTATCCATTTGTGCCCACCACTAGACTTATCTATGATTTCTTCGATGAAATCAATACCCCAGTGCTAAAAAGGGACTTCTATAGAGATTGGTCTTAAGGGTAAAGCTCTAGAATATTTCAACTTGCTTGAATTTTGTTGACATGCTTCCCACCTTCTTACTAGTTTTTGTGTGTCCAGCAAGAAAGGTAGGCCACCAATAACCTAATCTCAAGATCCTGTGAGTAATATTTTTGGCTATGAAATATCCTCCACAGGCTCCACTATGCACCTTAACATCTAAAATTTGGGTGGCATGTTCTTCATCTACACACTTAAATGGTACCCCATCTTCATTTCTCCAATATAGTTCATTATGCAACACAACATATTTGATAAAGTATAATTTAAGAGTCATCTTCTAATTTTCATTCATGTTTTTTAGACATGACATGTTTTTCAAGTAATGCATAATATTTTTATACCAAGGAGATAATTGTAAATTACAATCCACTGAGATTGTGCTTGTCTCTATATGATTAACCTGATTGACTACAATATTTGACTTTTCCATAAATTTATCCAATCCTTGTCCTCTCACAAGCATTGTGATTTGTATATCTATATTGAATTATTGGATCTTATTGATCCATCTGCACCTTCTCCTTTCTACTTCACGCTAAGTGAATATGTATTTTACTACAACATTGGGGGCATATGAAATAACTTTAGCTCCTCTAGGTAAGGTCTGAAATTCTTTACTACCTTCAATAAAGTGCAAGCTTTCTCTTCCATTATGTCATATTTTAAATCAACAACTTGGAGAGACTAACTAAATAAGGCAATAGGTTTCTTATACCCCTCATTCTTTTGAAACAAGACAACAACTATGGTATGAAAGGAAACAAAGGAAAACAATTGGAAAGACTTTGAAAAATGAAAATACTTCAATACATTAGTTTGTTTGATTTATTCCTTAATGATTTAAAAGGCCTTGGTTAGCTCTTCCCCCTATTCTATGGATTCACCTTTCTTGAGAATATTATAAATGGACTTTGTCAACTCAATGAAATTTGTGACAAACCTTCTAACAAAATTCACTTTATGGAAGAAATATTGAATGCCTTTGATTTTTTTAGGTTTAGGGATCCTCTATTGTAGCAGCACATTATGGATCTATTTGTATCCCTTCCTTGACACAATATGGCCTAATAGTTTTCCTTATGTAACCCCAAATACAAATTTCTTAAGGTTAAGAGATATATCGTATTCAAGGGCTCGAAAAAAAACTATTCAAGATACATGTGGTGATATTCTACCTTCTTAGAAAAATCAATCAAGTCATCTTGAAAGACTACCATGATTATACCAATAAGATCTGAAAATACAACATCCATTGCTCTTTAAAATGTTGCTTCAATATTTGTCAGGCCAAAAGGCATCCTAACATACACATATGTTCCCAATGTTGTGGTAAAAGTAGTTTTATATTGTTGACAGGTCTAAATAATAGCTTGTTTTATGTTGGTTTTATGCAGACTTTAAGATACTTTTAAACATAATTTTTAAACAATATTCCATATCATACTATCCTTTTTGTATCCATTATGCAAACCTAAACCCAAAAAACATGGTGATGGAATTATGGTTTAATATATTAGCGTTAAATGGTTTATATGAATATGTGTATGGGAATGTTGATAGAATTCTATGTTTAATTACATGATAGTTATCCTTGTGTACATGTTTTGTGAAACTAACTTGTTTGCAGATAAAGGAGGAACCATGATATATAGTAGTTGCAGGATGAATCCGCAGCAAAAGGGGCATTGGACACTTAAATAAGGGAAACTGCAGAAACAATTTAATGTGATGATCATTGGTTGAAGGCACTTAATGAAGATAGAACATGTGTTCAATTAATAAACACTAAAGAAGAGGACTTTATCACATGTTACTTTGACAGATGGTTGTATGGTTGTGTTAGGTCTCAAAAATGCAGGTTTTTAACCTTAAGAGGGTGAAAGTCTCTTAGTATGTTTTTGGCTAACAAACGGATGAATATGATTGATAACCCACTACTCTTTAGGCTCTACTAAACCTAAGCGGGTGTACCTAAGTGATAATTCAAATTTGAAGGTTTGATATGATCTCTAGTTTAGGCAATCTACTCACAATGGCACACGAGTGTGAAGTAGATGCAAGGCTAATGACTAGTTCCTACTATAGATGTTTCAAGAATCAAATGTGTGAGTAAAGTTTGTACAAATTTGTTCTAATTTGACCAGTGCCTAATCTATTGGGTGAATGGAATTAGAGGGTGGATGATTATTATGGAGACAGATATGTACGAAGGGTAAACATATTCTTCAACTTAACTCTAAATTTTTGGGAACTTGAGATGTTTGCACCTTGTACAAACATGTAGGATTATCAGCTACTATACTCTTCTTTATAAATCTCAGTGTTATTCTCCCAAATTACTATGATCTCATGAAAGTATTTTTAATTCTTAGCCTGAGGGAAACCAATTAGAACAACCACAAAAAAAATATCTTAATACTTAGAAAGAACTAATTAAAATGAATTATTTTGAAAGGATTTTAACTCACTCCAACTAGAACCCAATCAAGACAACCACACAACAACAAAAAATGTGTCCTGGAAAATTATATAAATTTGTATAACTGAAGAGAACCACTTTGGAGACAACACAACAAAATATAAGCATGAAAATTAACACAACAATTGAACACTGAAAATAAGTCACCAATTAAGAATAGTCTTCTCCATTATGTTTCTTTAAAAGATATACATTGATTGCAAAAGTTTCTAAAATGCGAAAGTGGATGGATGGAATATGCTACACTAATTTAACCTATATAATACTACTAATTATGATCATTTCTACAAGGCCTTGGTTCCCCTTTTTATATGGGAAGAAAACAAGCTTTAGGCCCTTTACAAAATGAGGCAACGTTTCAAAACTATACCTCTTCATTAAATACTTGCTTGATTAATATAATTAAAGAAATAAATAGAATTCAAGACATTTGACATTATGAATCTATTAATCATCATAGAAGGCTCGTGATCATTGATTTGGTAAAGCCTTCATCTCCTTGATAGACGTTACAATGATCTCTTCAGAGTGACCTACTCCTTGAAAGCTAGATACTTCTCCCACTAATATATGGTGAAATCCGATGGCCATTTGTATTCCTAGATCCTTGATACATTCGCAATATGACCCTGCCACTAACTATCTAACAATATCTTTGCATCAGTAAAAAAATTCAGATACCTAGCATCGAAAGAAATAAATCCATCCAGAATTAAATTAAGCCTATGAAGATTGATGTCACCATCCTTTTGTATGTGGGTAATACACTTATGAACAATCTGAACAAACTCCCTCTTCCACTCTTCAATGTCTCTAAGTTGGCCATCATCTTTTACTATCTCTGGTATATACCACTACTTTAGAGTATGGAAAGATTCCATTTGTGTTTTAATCATTTTGTCCTCTCCCTATATAAACTAAAATTCATCTATGATCATATTGACTATCTGCTCGGTTGGTTTCAAGGTTGTTGGAGCATCAGTACTCCTTTGTAGAACTCTATACAACTTAAACAAAGTGTGGTTTATAGGCTGCCATTTCTTGAATAGGGGATCCAACACAAGCATATGTGATTTCATTTGATCAATAGCTTGTTGAAGTAGTTTGTAACTATCATATACACTCTCCAATTTATCCACAATCAACTTTACCCTATGTTCAAGAATCTTTTCTATAAATTCTTCCTGAGCTTTATTGTTGGTTTTCTTCATTTCTTCCACTTCCTTCTCAAGAGCTCTCATTTGTTTAGTAGAAATGTTTTGTTCATCATCTATTGGAGCACTTGGATTCCCATACAACACCATTTATTTGCCTTGTGAAGTTCCTGCTCCTCTTAACTACTCCTTTAATTTTACATTTTCCATGAACAACTTATTTACTTCATCATTTAGGAATTTTTCTCCTTCTCAAACTCTCTCATTCTATCCTCCAATCCTTTAACAGTTGCATGAGTAAACATGGTTGAATGCATAGTCATGGTGGTAGCTTCCAAAGGGGTTGTGTCTTGTAATGTTCTGACCATGGTTGCCCCTTGCATTCCTTGTATCACATCAAATAGTTTTGGTTTTTGTGTATTCTTTTGATTGATCCATATAGTTAGGGTTTCTATCTTGGGATTATATCCTGTACCACTCACTCCTTCATTAGAGTTGAACTTTGCAACTAGAATAGGATCTTCTTGAGCTTGAACTTGGTTAAGAAAAAACATCTTCTTTAGTTCCAAACCAGGGAAAATGAGCATGTTACTTTTTAAAATCATTTCTCTAGCCTTCTGAGGGCTAATTTCAATATTGTCAATTATCAGTTCCTTGAAGGTTTGTGCCACCACCTAATCATTTTGGGATTCTTCAATTCCCATCTCCATTCTTTCCTCAAATTCTCTCACCTTCATTTTTGTCCAAAAATCCCTAAATTTTGGAGTTTTAATAAACTCATCATCTTTTATGAATTGCCTAGTTGCAACCTCTCTTTCATCTTCATGTAATTCTGTATTTTCCTTTTCTTTATCATTCATCCTTTCTTCAGGATTATGAGCACTGGTCTCATGGACTAGCTGGTTGACGTAAACATCACCTTTTAATGATTGCAACACATTAGCTACCTCTTCAATGTCTCCTGCCCCTTCACTTTCTTCATAAGGGACCAATGGTTCAGTACCCTGTGTCTTTTATATTTTAGGAGGTAATTGCTCCATAGGAGATTTTGAAATTGTGTTTGGGGTGTGCTATGCAATTATCGTACCACTGTACTCTTGAAGAAGTGATTCCCTTTTTCCATATAAGTCCTCAAACTTATCAATTATCAAATTTATTATTTTGATAGGATCATTCTCATCAACAAAATAGCCTATGAATTTTTTGTATTTTTTCTTCCTTTCTTCTTCAAGTTTCCTCATAAGTCCCCATTTTTTCTTTCTATAGAACACTTCTTGAAAAGTAAGGTAGTTTCTTATCACATCTTCTTCATAGTCTACTTGGTGTGCAATTGTTGAATTGGTGAGAATATTATGCCTTATGTGATTCATATGATTTTTCAGATAAAAAAATTTTCCTTTTCTCGAATCCAATGAATATATTGTCTTTATTTAATACTACAACTCCTCTAACGTGTCTGAGCCTACTGACCAGTCTTCACACTTGGTTAAGTTTGGCAGAAATGTGCCCTTCTTCTATTTATGCATCACATCTTTTTCGATCCACATCATTTTCCACATAAACTCTATAAATTCTAGTCTAAGGGGCACGAACTTTGGTAGTATGTGTGGGGCAATAGGGCACCCATAAACTCTTATTATTGTGACTTCAGGGAGGAAGAACCAATCACCAAAATTGTGTGTATGACCTTGCTTTGGTATTAGGGCTAGAGATCTCAATAGTTGTAGCATTTTAGTGGGAAATCTCAATATTGAGTAACCAAGGACTCCCAGGATTTTATGCATAAAATCTTCATAAAATATCACAAAACTTGATTTTTTACACCAACTATCCCAAATATAGCACCATCTTTGAATAGGTGTAGGATTTCCTTGTTCATCAATGCTGGCCAAGTCTATTCGTTTGGTTCATTTGTCTCGATTATGATATAATAACAAATGACACAATAGAGAATAGTGTCTAAATGTAATGGGCACTTTTTCTTCAATGACTTGTAAGAATTCTTCTTTTAATGCCTTCTCCAAGTATGAAGCAAAGTCATATTCTATATTAGTCTCTATATTTTGGATTCTCATGGCCACCATCATTAGGTTTATTGGTATCTTATCTTGAGCATCCATCCCCAATATTTGGCACAAAGTAAGATATGTACTCACAAAATAGTATTGAAAGTCTGCCACAGTGATTGGCTCAGTAATGAAGGGGGAAATGTGAATTGTTTTTCTGCCAATACCTTTGTTCCTGTACAGGGGAATCTCATAACTTGTAAGTTCTTCTCAATTTGGTATATTCTTTCTCACTCTTTTTCAATTTTATCTTAGTCAAGGCTTGTTTGTTCAAGTCGAAACACTCAATGATAGCTATCCTGGTTACCTCAACTAACACCGAGCCATTTGGAAACCTCACAATTTTAGTAGCAGGGTGGTAATGTTTAGCTAATAATATAAGAAACTCTACATCAACAAATACATTCGGGACAATCAGTTTGTCCAATTCCCACCAAAAAAACCAAAAAAAGTCCCACCTCGATTTAGGAATGAGGGCATCCCTACACCCTATGTGGTATCTACGAGGATTTTTTTACTGTCTTCCTTAGTAGACCCGGGGAGTATATCTAGAATGGACTGGTGTAGAGGCCTCTTCTTTGCCTTGGGTTCTTCATCCTTAATTTTAATTCTACTTTTTTGTGCTTGTGATTGTTGCCTTTTAGGTGGAATGATTCTACCCCTTTTTTGCTAAAACCTTTCAAAATGATAGAGCTTTTGAAAAATATTTACACCAATCGAGCTTCTTCAAAGAGTAGTTTGTGCACTTACCTGAGTGTTTGACACTTGCAGAGCTCCTCCTCGAGTATCCTCAGCTCCCCAATGATAATGTATTTGCAAATGAGTACAATAATCGAGTAGCATTCTTGTTTTTAATGGAGCTTACACTCAGTCATGTTGGCATTAATACCACCCTTCTGCCAAATATTTTCATAATAAGCTCATACCTTGAATTTGATTATGCACCATTAGATTCATGCATCAAGGTGACTGATGTGATCTCATGCATTTATTACTGCAATCTATAATGGTGCCACGATAGGTCTTACCATACTATGATTGTCACTTGTTACACTTGCTGCGATATGGCGGTGTCGTTTTTTATGTCTTTTTATCTATGTGTTTTCCATCTTTATGATTGCGGGACAACATTATACATATCACCATGTCATGGCTGTAATATCACTCTCATGTGGTATTGCGGTGTCCTCTCTTCTTGTTTAACACTTACCACACTATCACTCTTCTTATAACTCCTCATTGCGGGGTGGTGGTGTATACCTCTTTACCACATATGCTAATTAACCTTCTGGCGGTATGGCGGTGCGTACCACTTGACTGTGTGTGCCTATTAACCCCTCGACAATATGGCAGTTAATGCTTTATTTTATGAGTTATGTACTGCCAACCTACTTGGACTTCATTTTGTTGTTGTGGTATTGTGGTAAAGACATGGATTGTTTTATTCGTTATTATTTAAAAGGATGAATGTATGTATACAAAGGGAATGATGCTGATTTTATGGATCTTGTCACACAAATTGTTGCATTTCATGTTGAACACAATGTAGAACTAGAGGTAGTAGATATTTTGATGTAAGTGAAATATGAGAGTTTTAGCTCTAACAAGTTGCATGCATTCTATTTTGACAGAGTTCTAGTTTTGAAAGGATTCTCCTTTTTCAATTGTAGGTTGAATAAATCCAAGTCTTAATTCTACGCTCTAAATATTTGGGAGTAGAGTTAATGATTTTGGTTAGGCTGTTATTTCCAATAAGGATTCCCTCAGTTTGTATATAATTGTTGGTTGAATCCATAAGTTAGTTGGTTTTTCATAGTTTATGTTATCTGTCATTTTCAATTGAAACATGAGTCTTCAAAATGATTGAGTATAATTTGTGCAAAGATATTTTGCAATCTTTCATCTTATGCAATAAATGGAGATCAATTCATGGAATGCATGAAATATATTAGTTAGATTGAGTTCAGTTAAAGTGGGAACAGTTACTTGAGCAGGCCACTCAAGGTATTTTTCTTCATTTCACTTTTTCGTTATTTATTTTTATTGGTAGCTATTATTAGTTTATCATTGTTCACGAATCATATGCAAGTTAATTGATTTCTTGCTTCTTATGAATGAATTCTTAGTAACATGCATGTAATGATCATTAGTAGCACTCTGGGGGATAGTTCAGTTGATTTAGTAATCTTTACTAATTTTCTAGTTAATATAGTATCATTTCATTAGCAATAGTTTAGTCATAGCCTTTATTGTAGCTAACCATAGCAACTAGTCTCAGTTTATACTTTTAGTGTTTTATAATTTTATGAATTTCCAGAAATTGGAATAATTTCAGTAGGATAGTTCAAGTAGTTTAAGTCCATGAAGACATATATAATGATTCACCATCATAAGCTTACACACCTTTGTTGATGATTTAATGTAGTATTAGCAATGCAAAGTGAACTGTTCAGCTAGTTAACCCTCTAAATTGAGTAGATTTTACCAATTTTACAACACATTAGCCTAGACTCAACAATTGCTTTGATTCTTTTACCTCTACCTATTTGTATCATGAGAAACCATCCATCATGGAAAATAACCCACAACCAATCACTTTTTGTAACATTGCCTCCATATTTGGAAATGGGTACTTATCTTTCAATGAAGACACATTTAAATTTCTAAAATCTACACATAATCTAATGTCTCCATTCTTATTTCTAATTGGCATTAGATTAGAAACCCAAGTAGAATATTTAATGGGCTTGATGATGCCTCCATCCCTATGTTTCATTAACTATTATTGAATTTTGGGTGCTAATGTAGGGTTGATTGGTCTTTGCTTCTACTTGAATGGATTGGCATCAAACTTAAGAGGAAGTTCATGCTAGAATACATCATCTTTTTATACCTTGATATCATCATTAGGACCAAGCAAACACATGCTTTTATTTATTGAGTAAGGAAATAAGCATGATTGTGACTTTTGCGTTCAGTTTTTTTCCCAATATATACCCTTTTAGGTGTGTTTTTTCCTCCCAAATTTACCTCTTCCAGGTCTTGTTTATGTGTTGGGGCTAGCTTTGTATCATACTTTTCAATATTATCAAAAAATATTTCCAAAGCTACTAGTCCTTTTGGGATTTTTTTATCTTCAATTAAATAACCTCATTCCCAAAAATGGCCTCCCTTCCATCAACAACCTCATAAAAACCCTATAAGTCAGTTTCCTGGTTGTGGTATTCATCTACACAATGTTGAAACTTCAATGAATCCTGATCATCATTAAATACCTACCAGTTAAAAATATTATATGAAAAGATCTTGTCTTAACCTCAACCTTTAATATTCCAAAAAATGTTATACCATAAGATATAAGAACTTACTATTGGAAAAAATATCGGTCATTACATTCTTATACCATTACATCCAATCAATGGAGAAACTATCAAACATTTCAATAACATCTAATACAACAACCTTATATTGTTTTAGTCTCTTTGTTTTAGACACATAATTGGCTCTAATTTGAGATACTACTAACTCGAATTCCCATATAACCCTAAGTTTTTTGATATTATGTTTGATATCCATGTTAAGCCCTAATAATAATGCCTCATAATCTACATTATTATTAGTGGATTCAAACTTTAGAGACAATGAATATTTATAGGACTTATCATTTGGTGACATAATGATCACCCCAGTACTTGCTCCTTATTTTAGACATGCTCCATCAAAATACATGGACCAAAGATCATTTTCTTGAACATTTTCCTTTTCTTCTTGAGCTAATGGTGCAATTCTATCTTTCTTAGATAAAGAGTCCTCAACTATGAATTTATCCATATAAGTATTAATGAAATATACTTCTTCATCTAGTTGTAGATCTTCAACAACAGTAGGAGACCTTTTCTCTTTATTCAGTTTCACATTCTTTCATACTTCCACCAACAGTTGTAGACCACTTTCTTGATAGTATCATCACATATTGAGGTGGGATATCCACTATAGTCACATTCATCCAAAAAAAATTCTTGGGGAAGGAAACCAATTTGAACTATACATCCTTCGTGATTCCCATCAATAGAACTTCCTTGGAACCCATAACAAAGCATTTACCATATGTTTTACTAACTTGCAATCCTAATTCCTTCATGATCACCAAGGGCATAACATTGGTGGAAGCTCCTTAATCTATCATACAAATTTTAATCAACTTATCATTTATTTGTAAGGTAACATGGAAAGGATCTACCCAAGTAGGGAACTTTTTCAAAGTTGTGCCCAAGTACACCTCAGGTGCTTCAATATTTGTATCTTCATGTTCAACCTTATTTAATTATTTTTACACTTTTCAGGTAGTCTAATGACCTTCTTGCTTACAAAGGCTATATTTGTGCCATTGATAAGGGAAAATGCCTTCTCTTTATGTTCCTCAATTCTCATCATCTCTAGCAAAGGAACAAACAACTTGATCTATGATAAGAATTATGCCATGTCCACATAGATGTATTTAGGAATGCCACAATTCTGATCAATAGGTGTGATTTGATTATTGAACTTCTCTTTATTTTTCACCTCAATTCCTCGAGTACACTGAACAATTTCCTTTCCTTGCTCAGTCTTCATCTTTTCATATTTGACCTTTATAATAGGGGATGCAACCTAATTTACAAGACTCTCAAGACCTTTTCCTTTATTCTTTGTGTTTCCTATCCTTTATTTCAAGCTCTTCTTTTTACTTGATGGGATACTGATCCTTCACCTCATTTTTATTTTCCTTTATGAATATGTTGTTTGATCTACCTTGATCATTATTAATTGTTATATTCCTCAAGTTATAATTACTTTTCACTTGAGCAATAGTAGCAACTATTAATGCTCCAATCTCCTCTTTAGAGGGTCTTCTCAATTTGACATAAGATTCATATATTTCAACACTATGTACTTCATCATTTTCTTCTTCATTAAAAAAATTTGTTGATGGTATCCATATCTTTGATATCTTCTATCATGATTATTTATTTCAGCATATCCTTCATTAGAATAATATTCTTCACTTGTAGAGAATATTCTGGTTGACATCATATATTAACTTCATGATTTTCATCATGAGGATTGTAATAGTCATCACAAGGATTAGAATGATCCTCAAAATATTGTGCAACCATACACTGTCTAGGAGAGTGATGCAATTGATAAGTCATATACCAAGGATTATGTTCTACAAGATTTGTATTACTTTTCTTTAAAGGATTAGGAGTCTCTCTATTAGGAATTACCATTTGGTTACCTTGAATAGGTTTACCATTATGTTAGTTTGTATTATAAGTTCGGTCAAACAACTTAGTCATTATGTCTTGCTTTTGTTAATTGGGTTTGTCTCACCTCACTTTTCACCGCTTTATAACTTAAATCTTTAAGATCACTCATGACCTTATCAAGATTATTCTTAGATGAAGGGACCTTTACTTGATGTCCTTTAGGACTCTGCAAGATTTTTGTACATCATCCCTTTTAATCACCTTCCTAGATGCTTTTATGTTACTTTCAATATGAATTTCTATCTTGAAAGCATCTCTTAAGGAATGAGGATCCTTTCCCCTTAGTTCATAACCCATTTTTGCATCATAAGAATTATAGTATAAGACCAAATATATGGTTTCACTAGGTCTCATATATTCTAGAATTTTTCATGACCTTAATAAAATGTGTTAAACTCAAACACAAATTCATTATACCCTTTGCTAATACTATTGAACTCATTTATTATGAATCTGGGGTTAGTCTTGTCACTGTACTATTCTATGAATATTCTTTTAAATTTATCTCATGACCCAATATTTGCATCAAGTAAACCTATCTGACAATCTCTTCCATCATCTGTCAAAGATTACATAAACAACTTCATTACCACATCCTCATCTTCTACCCCAAAATCATCTATTAGATTTAAGAAAGTTCTGAGATGATCTTCCCTTGATAATGCATTATTGCCAAAGAACCTCGGTAATACATTTCAAACTCCATTAGGTAAAACATTTGGGTATACAAGGATGCCACTAAAATATAACTGCCTATACCTTTCTAGTTGCAAAGATCTTCTTGCTAGGAAGTTCCCTATAACAAGATTTACTTAAGGTTTAGCTTGAATATTCTACTAATTTGTAACATTATGACTACCTGGTGGATTAAAATTTTGTACACCCATTTGACCACCCACATTTGAATTATAATATTGGTAATTTCCATAACCCTTTAGATTTTGTTGTGGTAAACTTATTTGTGGTTGCGGGTTAGGTGTGAGTATATTTTAGATCATTGGGGTATTTGTTGAGGCATAAGAGGTTTGGACAATTATTTACTAAGGAGAAGAGGTGGAAATATTTATCAATAGTGTTGTTTGGATAGAGCTTATAGGAATGTTTTGGAACTAAAGATTTTATAGAAGGAAAATTTTGAGAATTAGAACAAGAAACAAAGAGATCTCTTGATCCATAAGTATTTTTTAGAGCATCTATTCTTCTTCTCATATCATCATTTATTCTAATATTTTTCATTATTTATAATTATTTATTAAGGTCTTCAACTTCCTTCAACAATTTTTCCTCGGCTTGAGGTTGTTGTCCAGATGTAGAGGCATTTTGTGATGATACCTCCACATGTGAATTCCTAAACAAAAAATCATGGGAATTTGGAGCATTTAGGCCTGAGGATAAATTACTTGGTTGGTTGGATGACCTATTTGTAATAATATTGTATGATGGGGTCAGATAATTCCTAGCCTAGAACAAGTGATAGCCAACACTTCTAAGCTACAAACCACATCCAAACAAGAGAAAACAAACAAAACATGAGTAAAATTGAAAGCATCAAACCAAAATACTCCCCATACTTGTACTTGAATCACTTCTCTTGTCTCTCCTATTTCTCCTTATGCCAATATTTCCCTCAGATTTTGAAGTAGACTTGTGAAAATACCTACAAATAGTAAGTAGAAGGTTGTTGATACTTAGTTGTTAACTTGAAAATGGGAGAGGAAGGTTTCTTTTATAGACAACCATTTGAATGGACAGTCGAGATCGATCCTCTAGAAATATTCCAAGATCGATGGATGAGAATGGATGAGATGGAGTTTATGAAATGAAAGGTCAAGATCAAACGTCTAGAAAGATGCATAGATCAACGGTTGAGAATTGATGCAACCAAAATATTTCATTCATGGAAAAGCTATGATGTCGATGGCTATGATAGAAATGAAGGCTATGACAGAGACGACTATGATAGAAATAAAGGCCATGAGCAAGGAATCTTTGACCAAAAAGGGAGGGATAAATAAATTATTTATTTTAAATTATTTATTCGAAAATGGAGAAAATGGACAAGTGGATTTTCAATTAAAATAATTTGCATAATTATTTTAATTAAATGAGAGGAAATGTGAAAAGGGGTATTAAATAATTAAATTGACTTGATTATTTAATACAAGAGACACATGGACAATTAAATAATTTTGATAATTATTTAATAATAGATGAATTAAAAGGAGTGAATAGTTAAATAATTTATATTAATTATTTAACCATAGATGAAATATGACAAGCAAATAATTAAATAAATATTAATTTATTTAATTATTGAAGAAAGGGGAATATTAACGATGCAATTAATTTGTTTAATTGATGAGGATAGAATAGAAATTAGAAAGTGAATTAATTAAATAATTAAAAAATATTTAATTAATAGAGGAATATGATCAGGCATAATTAAGTAATTAAAATTATTTAATTATTAGAGGATGACGACCAAGGAAAAATGTTGCTCGCAGACTTAGGATATTTTTCAGTGTCTACATTTTGCCCCTCTTTGACATAATGTGATTTGAGTTTTGTGTCAAAGAATGAAAATGAAAATTAGGTTCAGATCATGCCCCAGTGTGCCCGACAACAACAACGTACAGGTATGCCCCCTCGGGAAAATTTGACAAATTTTCAAAAATTTCCAAAAATTTAGAAAATTGTCCCGATAAGACAAAGGGATGGCCAAGAATTCGATAGTGAAGACAGAAATGGGTTTAAAGATCAATAAAGGGGTCCAATTCAAGGTCAAGGGCTTCAAAAGGTGCGACTAGTAGGCAAGGCAAGTCCAAAACCCTAATTTTGAACCTATAAATGGTAATTTGAGTTTGAAAAAGGATCATTTTCACATTCCAAATTTAGAAATTTTGAGAGCTCAGAGTGATTAGTCAATGAGAATGTCAGCTATTCTAGAGACCACCCATCACGCATATCGGATCCACAACTACCGTCGACCTGAGGGAGCACCCCCAAGTACGTACTACTAGTCCAACTTTTAATTTTCTCATTTTACATGCATTTAGCTTAGGAAATAATTTAGCAAGCAATTGCATTGCAAAATTTTGTGACGCAATTGAATTTGCATTCAACACATTCGACAAGTAGTTCATCACAATCATCTTAGCATGATGCAATTGCATTAGGGTAGGGGCATAGGCGTTTGTGATGTGATGCATAAATTTGTGTGATGCAATTGACTTTTCAAGCCACATATGTGGTTGGGAAGGATGCAAATGATTGGGTGCGATGCATGTGTTGTACGAAGTGATGTATGTGTTAGGTGAGTGACAAAAATGTAGTTGTGAGCCGGTTATAAATATGTGTGACACATTTGTTAAAATTGTGATGCAATTGCTTGGTTAAAAACTTGCCCCATAATAGGAATTTTTGACTTGGTCAAATTAGGTTTCGTTGGTCAATTGAAGGTCTAGGATTGACATTATTAGTTGTGTGGTGATTTCAAGAGCGTCGAACTCTTATTTATACTCGAGAGTAAAGACTAGATGTGTTCTTACTGCGTGACCAGTTGGGCGAGGAGGAGTGACATGCACTTTTGGACTTAGGCTTATTTTATGTGACCTATATGCTCATGATTAGGGAAAATAGGGGGATGCTGACAGCACAAGTAGAGTGGTGGCACTTAGAGATGAGAAGCTTCCATTTTTCGATAGGGGAGGCGATAGTCACCCTGGAGGATGTATAAAGGATATTGAGGCTACCCATTCATGGTGAGCGGGTACTGTTATGCCATGCATAACCACCCCATTTTAATTTTTGGTCAAAATGGGTCCCCCTTTGTTTTGTTTGTCCTTGGTGTTTTTCTTTGGGACCAAGGAGTTGTTCTTTTTCTCTTAAGTCTTTGTTTTCTTCCGCTCTGGTGGAAGTGCAATTAGAATGGAAACAAGACTTGGAACTATGTAATGGTTCCAAGTCCGATTTTCATTCTGATCCTACTCCCGTTTGTTTTCCTTGTGTTTTAGTCATTTCTCAGTGTTTTCTTTGGGACAGGATTTTCCTTGGTCCCGCATCCTTTGTCTTTTTTTGTTTCCTTGTGTCGATGTTGAATTATTTTTGGTGGGATCGGAGCTGGATCAGAGCCTAAACTCAAAACTTTTGTAAAATTCCAAGTTCGGTTACACCTCCGCCTTCGCCTTTGTGTTTTTTTTTTTTTTGTTTTGGGCTCGGTTCCTTTGAGCCCAGTCCCACCTTGTTTTATTTTCTCACCTCCGTTGTTCTTTGCATTTTTCTTTGTCTTTAGTGAGAGCAGAACCAAAAATGGACCTGAACTAAGAACTTTGCAAAAAGGTTTCCTATTCGGTTTCAGTCTCGATCCCGCCCCCATTCCTTTGTTGTCTTCTTCCCTGCCGCGGACCCGAAGCCAAAGCTAGAGTAGGATGAGGGACTTTGGTAAAGCTTTTTTTTCTATACCAACTCAGATTTTGTGCCCGCTTTACTTCTAATACATGATAGTTATGTACTCGTTCCCACTTTTATTTTGTGCCCGACCAACCACATTAATTATATTAATCATAGCCTCCTCACACGTGCGAAATAACAGTTAAACCTTAATCAAAGTTAATTGGCTTATTATTGTTATTGCCTCAATTGTTTTAACAAACCAAATCCCAAAAAGCATGAAAGAGAAGCATGATTCGGTCGAAGGAAAGCATTTGCAAGTAGATTTCAATCGAGTTTCATCCTATTTCGTAGTGTTTTGAGGTAGGTGGGTTTCTCCTATTCCATTTTTTCATGTTGTTTCTCATTTTGTATTGTTGTGTTCTTCGCGTTTTCATGAGAGCTTCCTCATGAATCTTTGCTTGCTTCAGTGTTTTGTTTTCATTTTGCCTTCTTTTGTTTGTCTTTTTCTTTCTTTTTTGTTTTGTTTTCATTTGTTTTTGTCTGTATGTTGTCGTTTTCCCGTTTTAGTGGTATTTGTATTGGCGTGCCCTAGTTTCATTTAGGGTTTCATTTTTTGAGGGGGTCTTAAACTTTTTTTAAAAATCGAAATCTGTTTAAGTACCCGTCTGATCTTATTCCCATGTCGATTCAATGGTTTTCATGTAAGGTTTGTGATGCTCTAATTTATTAAGTGGATAGGTTACGCAAACTAGGGTTTGTGCACTGTCTCTTTACAGTATTGTGCCCTATTCGGCTTGGTCCTACCTCGGTTATGACAAAAATAAAGTTGCGCCTTTATTTTAAGTCTCCTCGTACCTTCATGTGACCTTTTCCCAAGTTGTTATGGTCATTTTTGTTGTGCCTATAGCACACATGCCCCATTTGGAATGGGGACCCTCTCTCTTCACTTCACCGGGTTGCTTTTGTCACCACCTCACTTTGCATGCCCCCCATTTCTGAGTCCTAAATGCTCAAGGAATCTTAGAAGAGTCACTTTGAGTTGATCATATTATGATACCCTTAAATCTTCAAGGCCTTGGGCCTTTACGTAATTTCCTTGGTTGTTTGCCTTCAATCTTCAAGATTGTCATCCTAGGAGCAATGTGGGTCCGCCCGTGCGGGCCGCCCCTTGTGAGACTCCCTAGCTCCCCAACCGTTCAAAATGGCCTTTGCATCACATCCTTTCATGCCGCGGAACCTGCACTCTCGGTGATCATTTTCATCACTGATTGCTCGAGCAACTAACACTCGACTATCGCCCGCTCAGCGGACTCCGCCGTTCCCGACACCATTTTCAAAATGTATTCTCACCAACCATAATTGCCACCATACCCACATTTATGAGGGGCATTAAATGCCACATTTTTTATAAATATCCCAATTTGAGCTATCATTTTCACCTGCAAATATTTAGAACACTTGTTAGAGTTGGTTGATTTCGTCGCCTGCGCGCCCACATCCCACCATCACCCTTTGAGTTTCTCGATTGCTAAAATCATCATCCTTCGTGTAGGTTGTTGAGGTAGGGTCTCTCTTGCTGCTTAGCTGTAACTTTTTTTAAAATTTTGCAAAATTACCAAGTTCTTTTTAAGAAACAAAACCTTAGGTTGATAGAGAGACCCTTGACACACAAAACCCACATCTTGAAAATTTAAAAACCCTCAAAATGCATCCATCTGAGTCTGGTGAACTTAAACCCTCAACTGCCATTCCTAAACCAGGGCGTTCATGCCATGTGGGCCTGCAACTTGAACACCACCATTGCCTCCCTTTCAAAATGTTTAAACATTGGTAAGATGACAAATATCTCCATCGAGCCTGCACCCACGAGAAGCCCCCTCAATGTGGCCTTTTAAAGAATTTGTCACAATTCATGTCCTAAAGGTGGAACCTCTGACCCTCTTGAGTCTGTGTGTGCGGGCCTCCACCTACAAAATTCCTTTGAGCTTCATCGTTTCAAATGGAAATCTGGTCATGACCTCCTACTATGTGGATCTCGCCCCTGTCATCGACATTTCAGATTGACTTCGCCAAACGTCTAAGTCCCAACCCATTGCGTAGTTCTCCTTGCGGACCTCCATCTATGGGATTTTTTTTGGGGTTTGTTGTTTCAAATGGCCTTCGCAACTTGTTCATCCGCCCATCGGGCCCCATGTTCGTAATTGTCGTTTGAGCTCACAACTAAGACAACTTTCTTTTGCAGACTAACACTCATGGACATCCGTCCTACTCCCACTGGGCCAAATGCTTAAAGGATCTCGTTCATTCACTACGCGGGGCCCAACCCTGCCTTTTCCCTTTGGTTTTCCAAAGGAAAATGATCAATTCACTTTCCTTTTGCGGATCCATTGATGCGAGCTTCCTCAGATAGACTTTCATCCTGTCTTCATTGTTTTGAATAGCCAAACACCAATGCCTTCCCACACCTTCTGACCCACACTCTTGAACTTCAACAATAAGGTGATCACTTTCTCTTGAAGCTTCAAATCCCACATAGCAGGATGTTACTTACAAGACATCACTCTGCCAGCAGCATTTCAACAACGGAGCCTCAAAACAACCGAGTTGCCCTTGGATCCCGCATGCCAAAGTGATGGACTTAATATTCCTAAAGCTGGAAAGTGATTTTTACCCATATGCTAAATTGGTTGGCCTCTTCAGTGGGCCCCACATCATGATCGATCATGGAGTGGGTGGAACCATGCGGGTCGTCATGCCCTATCTTTCATTCATCCACAGTTTCCTTCAGAATGACTACTAGCAAAGGGAAGTCCGCACCCTTGGGCTTGCATTACCTTAACTCCCCTAAACAAGTGTTTGATGATGATTCGAAAGAAATGTTAGGATCTTTGAAAGATGGATTACCTAATTTAACATCATTTTGCAGGATCTTGGCTAACGTTCTTGATAGTTTTATGCTTAAATATGTTTACTACTCCTTTTCCTGCAGGGTATATGGAACCAACTACAGGACCTTCAAGGGTGGTCGTAGAGAAAGAGAAAAGAAAGAAGAAGACAAGCCTGAAGAAGAGGTTGAAACAAGAAAAATCCCAGAAATGAAACATCATGAAGAACATGGGAATGAACAAGAAAAAGAAGAGAGAACCTCTGAGGGGAAGGATAGCCCCAAGGAGCACATAGCCACTGAGTCCCCAGATAAACAAACAGTATTCATTTGGGATTCAGATGAAGAAGAGGAATAAAAGACAGAGTAGGAGACTCTAGTGGCAAAGCAATGCAAATTCAAAGCACCCGCGAGGAATAAGGTGATCACGAATCACCAAAAGGGGAATCTTAGATGCCTGAATGGCTTGAGAAGAAATTGGAGAAGAAAACCTTGACCCCAATGGATCTAAAGGTAAGGCTAGAGGCTATCTTGGCTCGAGCCCAAATAAGTGCAAATAAGGAGAAGAAACTGAGGGTTAGATCTCATCAAACAATGGACGCATCAGGATCAAGGAAAATACAGATAGCTACTCCGGTGATGGGAGAAGAGGGAGTAACCTATAATATTTCTACCATCGACTTTGGGACAACCACAAGAGAACAAAAGATTGATCATCTTTAGGGGTCTGTCGCCACCATCATACACCAAATGAATAAGGAAAACACTTCTAAGGAGGAGCTAAAGGCATAGGTGGCGGATCTGACAGCTTATATTCAACAATGGTCATTAACTGAGGAGCTCCCCACCACGTCATCGGCTACCCCATTGTTGTTGTTTGAAGAACACATCTATAAGATAGAGAAGAGAAAGAATTGGACAAAGGCTATTGAAGATTGGCTGCAACGTGTCATATATAATGGGCATATGGGCATCAACCAAGCCATTAGAATAGAAAATAAGTTCCTAGAAATTCAAAAATAGATGGAGGGCACAAGGAAGTTTTGCATTCATTTCCCAAAGTTTTATCAGATCACGTACCCCATGATCAAGGCTATTCTCAAGGTGCCCCAAAAATCATGGGAAAAGGAGCTTGCATTGGTAAAGAATGATCAATGGCTCATTGAGTCATGGAAAATGAGTTGACTACAGGAAAGAAGTCTTAGAACGGGTGCTCCATGAAGTATAACTTGATATTGATTGGGTTAAAGAGATTAGAATGGCATGCGTGGAGTACCTCAAACTAATGATAGATTTCGACATGCCTTCTGTTGAGATAGATCTGGAAAAGATAAGGTTGTATTTCCTCAAGAAGATGAATGAGGGGGCTACTAAAATCCTCACTCTAGATTTCATGGATTTTTTCACTCGTACCTTCGCCCAATCAGAACAAGTGGTAAAGAATACCACCAAATGCGAAAAGGATTGGGATGTGCTCACCAGAAGATCTAAGAAATCGAGCTTCCAAGTGCTCCAATCTGACATAATGGAGTGGAATAAACTTCAAGCATTGATTGGGAAGTTTGGAGGATATGCCACTATAAAGAAGCATGAAGGAAATCCTATGATTGATGATGAATTCCTCGTAGTATATTTGTAGCAAAGGAAATCAGCTAGAAGACAAAAGAGCTACAGTTTTTTTCCCCCACAAGAAGATAAAATGGACTAAAAGACAAGATGTAATTTTATATTATGAAATATTTGGGGGTAGGTGAAACCCTAATTTGTAGTGAATCTTGGTCACACAATGAGATTAAATCTTGTCCATTCATTTTTCTTTTTGGACACTATAAATAGGGGGTTTCCTCTCATTTTCAAGAGAGACTAGAGTTGTTGTAATGACATGCTGTTGTAATGTTAATAAAAAATCATTGATTTGGTGGATTCTTGAGTTCCAAATTCATGTTGCATGATTCTTCTTCTCATATGTAGTGAATTTGAGTAGCTTAACTTTGTTGTTCTATGTGTTCTTACATGCTTTGGTAGATTAGTTAATGTTGTTCATTGGTTTTGAAGAATTTTTTTGTGTTGATGCCCTTCCTTGTTCATGCTTTTTGTTGTTTATTGATGATAAACTGCAGTGTAAAGCAAGTCTAAACATTATATGAATATTGCACTTAAATTCTATCTCTTGTTCATGCTTTGTGGTGAATGAAAGGTTGAATATATGTATACCTTAGAAGATTGCACTTGTTTCATGATACTGTGAACTAATATGGTTAAGTGGAGCTAAGTTTTGGGAAGGTTGTCCATTGTAGGGTCCTCCATTATCACTATTCATTGATAGTTGCAGGTCTAGGAACTTCTTCCTCTCCCTTCCCTTTTGACCTTTTTTTAAATAGGTGCTTTAGATAAAGTTCACTGCACATTGTAAATCCAAATTAGAAGATCAAAGTGGAATTTAAGACTGTTGTCGTGAACTTACAACAATAGAGAAACTTTTCAGAAAATTTTATAAACTCCATCCAAGGATCCAATTCCCCTCTAGTTTGACCCACGTAAGGCTTCCCTATGATTGCCAACAAGATCACATTAAACCAACTAAGATATTCCATGCATGTCATGACCTGACACCCCAGAGACCTTGGGGTAGTAATTTGTAACTTTTTTGTAGATTTCTACCTTTCAAGAGAGGTAGCATACTTGTGTGTTGCCTGTGTTCAGAAGGTGCAAAAAACAACCATCAACAAAACTAGCGCTAGAAGGAGGGCACCTTCTAAGTTAAGATGGATCGAATTGGATCATTTTCCCCTGAGAGATTCCACAAAGTTCTAAGATCTACACCTAACAAAGGGGAATTTTAGGAACTGCAACCCCCTACAAGGGCTAGAAGGACTCAAAGATCATACTCAGAACCATCCTCCTTATCCATTCCATCTCATTCACCCCCATCCTCCTTCCATCTTCCACATGCTCACCCTTCCTCTTCTACTTCCCCCTTTTTTCTCCAGTTGTCCCAAACTTCCTTTCAACCACTCACTTCCCACAACCCAGGTGTTGTCCCAGTCCCTACCTTTCAGGTCCAAGGTGTAGTCCCAATTGCCATTACTCCTATTAAGCCCCAAGTTCCAATCCAACAGCAAGTGCCACCCCCGCCTCCCCTCATGGCTTAGCTGGGAAACAATCCTTCCCCACTTTCCTTCAATGATTACCATGATATGCCTAAGAACCCGGAGAGCTTTTGCACTAAGTTCAACCCTCAGGATCCGTAGAGGATAGCTAGGGAACACATAAAAATATTCCAAGCGACATTGAAAGATATGCAAATCAATCATGAAGATGTAGCATGCTATTTTTTCCCTTATTCCTTGGGAGAAGAGGCCTTCTATTGGTATATTGACTTGTTGATGGGATCCATCACAACCTGGGACCTGTTGAGGAATTCATTCTTATAGAATTACAAGGTATTGATCAACCCTTTAGAATTATATCGAAAATTTATGTCTATCCATAGGGAAGTTAATGAACCAATCAGCTCCTTCAATGATCAATTCCACTGAGCATACACATGGTTACAAGCTCTATATGTGCTCAATGATGGCATTGCCTTTCCAGCTTATTATGCAGTATTAGATAACCTCATAGCTGCATTGGTAAAGAGGATGCAACAAGATCCTTCCAGATTAGTGGATGCTTATGTTGAAGCAGTCGTAGCCAACACTAACTTGGGACAGAACATCTCTAGTTTGTTGCCCTCCTTGGGGTAAGTTTCTCATCCTATGTAGATTCAAGGACTTACTCAAGCTCTACATCATCATACACCCCTCATGAACCAAGTACCACAACTACCCATAGTGCCTCATCTAGGGAAGCCCATGAACCAGGAACCTCTGATTCCCCATTACCTATAATCTCAACAACAATCGACCTATGCACAACCATAACAAGTACCAACATACTTACAAGGGCCTGAATTCCCACCTGCTTAGTAGAACCAACCTGCAGTACAACCCATCTTTCTCCAAAACCAGATATCACAATGAAGCAATGTCGAGAAAGATCGGTTAGATGAATTGACGGAGATGATCAAAAAAAATTCCACAAAAATGATTCAACTCAGGAACCAAAATAATTAGTTGTAGGCCTCCTAATGTAGCATTCTAGTCAACCTTAATCGAGACAACAGAGATAACCATGAGACAGGTACTTCGTCCAGGTAGAATTATGAGCGAGGACAGAACTTTAACCAAAATTTTGAAAGGAGACCCTCACAAAGACATAGTAGGACGTGGAATACAAGACCAAACAATGGAGGTGTTCCCACTCCTCTTGATCAGCCAACTAATATGGATAAAACAACCAGTGGGGTATATTTAGTTGAGGCTACCTTATCCAGATGGTGCAGGATTCACAATACTAGTAGGCATTCTGAATTAGATTTCCCCGAGTTCCAAACAACAGCAGAGATCTTTCAAGTGGAGGTCCAGAATTTTGTCAATAGTGCAGGCTACAGAGACATAGTTTCATCTGAGCCATATGATTCCTCCATGCTAGTGGTCAACCAGGCCCCGTTTCCACTAAGTGAAAGCAATGAACCTGAGAATGAGGTTGCCTCCCCAATCAATGAAGAAGCGAAAGAGGTAAGTAACAAAGAAGCTTTGTCTAAGCATTTTAATTTAGTAGATAATGGTCCACTAGATGAAGAGGAGTCTCGTGAAGATGAAGTTCAAATTTTTCATCAGAGAGTAACTCCATATAACTTGAGAAGTAGGCAAATTAGAGGACCCTTCACTACCTCTACTCTGCCCAACAAATTTAGCACCCCGCTTGATCCTAACACCAACAAAAATCTAGGCTATCCCCATGTGCCTATACAATATTTGAATAGAAACAAACAACCAAGACAAACACAAAACCAACCAGCTATCTCCTTTGTAGGTAGATCTTTCAAGACTGAAATTGAGCAAATGGGGGAATACATTGCTGAAGATTTCAAGAGAGTTAAAATCAGCCTATCTTCTTTTGAGCTACTTAAGGTTCCTGCAGTCAGGGATTCCTTCTTTAGGGTGATTAGTGAGACCCCTTCCTCCAAAGCAACACAAGAAACACTAGCCAAGAAAGTATCTTTCGAAGAGCCTCTACACGAGCCTGTAATCCAAGAAATCATAGGTAAAAGGAAAGATGCCCCTTCCAATCAACAAACCAAAAACCAACCCGCTAAGGAGAAAACTCAAGTAAAAATCAAGGAAAAGACCAATGAGAAGAATAAGAACCAGGTAGCCCAGGCTAATGCACCCGTGGGTTTATTCCAAGGAAGCTAGAAACACCACCCTTCCTCACCAAAATTAGAATATTTAGGAAGAATTTGCATAATTGCTTGATTGACTCAAGGGCATCCACCAATTTCATGCCCTTGGCTATATGAAAGGCTCTTGGGATTGTCCCCATGGCTTTGAGGAGAAAAGTAACTCAACTAGATAAAACTGAAGTGAACATCATTGGAGACATTAATCATATCCCTATGCAGATCACCGCAAACCTGAGGGTGCAACGAGTTATTGACATCCAAGTTGCGGATATTCTTGACACATACGAAATAATATTGGGACAATACTTCACCCGCACATTGAATGGGTCTGGCGCAACTGAATTTTCTCACATGTGGTTGTCATGGAAGGGGTTGCCAAACCATATCCACATAGATCAGGAGCCGCGCATGAAATTCATGATCACAAAATATAACAATACCAATGAGGTGATGTTTGCTGAAATAGAATTAGGTAATTATTGCCCCATGAATTATCAAGAAGAATTAGAGTTTCCAGAAAAGGAGGTGGTTGATGAGGTCTTCGTGGGAATATGTAGCCCTCTTGCTAATTTGGCTTGTGCACCCCAGAGCACAGAAATGTTGGTAGAATTAGATGATGAGGGGGCTTACGATGATGGTAAATTAGGACTATTGGATGGATTCCAGGACTTCATGAAAAAATGCATACATGACTAGCTTAGTCTGGGAACAAGAATGGATTTCCAAGAGCTTTTGCTACCTAACTGGTGCAGAGTTTATAATGGTACCCACTCAAAATTTGAGTGTTGTTTGTACTAGAAAATAGTGGAGCACATCAAAGCATGGGCCACACCTCAAGAGGAGTTGTTGACCAGACCACCTGCCACCAACCATGATGAGCCTATTCTCATTCCAGGAGTAGTGGATGTAAGTATGTGATCAAGGAAGAATGCACGCATGATTGGCCCCGAACTTAAAGAACTTTTTGATTTTTGGACATTATGCTTCAATGAATCTAAGTCTAAGTAGGGAGTCGAAGCCGTATTTGAACTCATTAGTCTTACGAGTAAGACTTAATTCATTGCTCGTAGGTTTCAGTTCTATTGTACCAATAATGTAGCAGAATATGAAGTGTTATTTCATGGTATCTTAATGGCTCTAAGAAAGAATGTCAAAATGTTGCAAGTATTTGTTGATTTGAAGTTGGTAGTAAAACAGGTCAAGAAATTATATTCATGCCATAACTAAAGGTTAGCAAATTATAGGCATAGGGTTTGGGATCTTCTGGAAATCATCAACACCTTTAACATCCAAATGATCCCTCAATCATAGAATCGTAATGTTGATGCCTTGACTCAAGAAGCCAGTAAAATACAACCCCTCTCTTTGTCAGGACTCAAAAGGGTCACAGTTGAGTTGACTTCCATCCCATCTATGCCAGACAATGTCACCCATTTTTAGGTGTTCATCGATGACAAACATAATCTAGAATTTATCACTGGCTCCGACATATTTGCAACTCAAATAATTGATGAGGCCGAGCCTGAGGAAGATGAGTTGGATATAGAAGGGGTTATCAACCTCAAAACTAATACTATCCCCAAAGGCATGGTTCAGCTTGAACGCATATTTAAACTAGATCAAATCCAAGATCAAGATCGGAAAGTAAAGAAGGATTCAATCAACAACCAGTGTGACCCTCATAACCTCAGAACAACCACAGAATTTAAGAATGTATTCATTGGCAAGGTGTGCATGCCAGAGGAGAAAAGGGGAATCATTAATTCTTTATAGAAGTACCAAGATGTGGTAGCATGGAGTTATGAATATTTAAAGACATATGACACCTCCATCATTACACACACTATTCCTCTTAAGCTAGACATTAGACCTTTCTGATAATGATAGAATCCCATCAATGCATTGTTGGAGCCCATCATTTACAAAGAGGTGAAAAAGTCGTTGTTACCTAGAATCATCTTTCCCATCAGGCTCTCTATGTGGGTGGCTAATTTGGTCCCTGTAAAGAAGAATAACAGAGAAATTAGGTTGTGTGTAGACTTCCGCAATCTGAACAGAGATTCAGAAAAGGAAAATTACCCCATGCCTTCATTGGATGAGGTATTACAGATTGTTAATGGATCACAAATGATGTCCTTCCTTGATGGATACTCTAGGTACAACCAAGTAATGGTGTAGTGCGAAGATAGTCACAAGACAACATTCACCACTAATTGGGGGACCTTTGCATACAAGAGGATTCCATTCAAACTCATCAACATAGGCGCTCCTTTCTAGTGTGCAGTGGACATTGCCTTCAAGGGTCTGATCAGAAAATTTATCATCATTTACATGGATGATCTTACAGTGTTCTCGAAGAAGCGAGCTGACCATTTTTCTAATCTATGCAAAGTTTTTCATAGGTGTGGAGAATTCAAAATATCTCTTAATCCAAATAAATTCATCTTCAAAGTTACAAAAGGCAAGTTTCTCGAGCATGTTATTTTAGAATGAGGAATCTCCATAGACCTCAAGTGTATTCAGTCCCTTTTGAAGATCTAGTTGCCAGGCAGCAAGAAAGAGCTGAAATCTTTTTTTGAAAAGATAAACCTCATCAAAAAATTCATTACAGGCTTTGCTAAAATTGTCAAGCCGCTCAATGCAATGCTGAAGAAAGATGCCAAAATTGAGTGGACTACAAAGTCAAAGCAGGCCTTTGAGGAAATCAAGAGATCCATTTATGATGCACCTATGCTAGTTAGCTCGAATTATCTAAAGCCCTTATACATCTACTCCTTCACTTCAGACCATTTGTGTGCCAGCATCTTGACCCAAAAAGATGACAAAGGAAATGAGCACCCAATTACCTTCATGAGTGCTCCATTGAAAGATGTGGAGCTTAGGTACCACAATGTTGAAAAGCAAGAATATGCTCTAGTAAGAGGAGTTAAAAAATTTAGACACTATATCTTGCACAATAAGGTATTTTCCATAGTGCCTGACCCAGTAGTGAAGATGCTACTAATGCAAAATGAGCTAGGAGAAAGAAGGGAAAAATGGGTCACCTTTCTGCAAGAATACAACATGGAGATCCAACCAATGAGACTGGTAAGAGGAAAAGCACTCACCTGGATGATAGTTGAAGCAAGACCCAAGCTCATAGTTCAACAATATCAACTCGAAGATGTCTCCTTAGGGGAGTGGTACGACAATATTGTCTATTATTTGTTGAACAAAAAATGTCCACCTCTCTTGTAGGGAGTCCAAAAGCGTGCCCTCAGACTGAAAATTAGTAGCTATATATTGCAAGGAGCTTTACTTTACAAAAGAAACCATGAAGGGGTCTACCTTCGGTGCCTCAAAAAAGAAGAGGTGGTGTGCGTGCTGAAATAATTTCATGACAAATTTGGTACTAGTCATGGGTTTGGCTCTTCTATTGCTCATTAAATCTTGCGAGTTGGGTATTACTGGCCCATGTTGTTCAAGGATGCCCATAATCATGTTCACACATTCCATATTTGTATATCACCACAACCAGAGAAAGGAACGTTGTTGTCCCATTGCAACCAGTCTTGGAGGTAAGACCATTCATGCAATGGGGTATCGAATTCATTGGACCACTAAGCCCACCATCTTTTGTGGGCCACAGGTGCATTCTAACCACCTCTGATTATTGTTCTAGATGGATAAAATCTATTGCATGTAGGAAATGTACTACAAAGGTAGTTGTTGATTTCCTTGAAATTTTCATTGTGAATCATTTTGGTTGCCCATATGCCCTAGTCTACGATAACAGCCTCACCTTTGCTTCACTTAAATTTTCCAATTGGGCCTCTGATTAGAGTATTGCCCGTAAATTCTCGTCCAACTACTATCCCCAGGGAAATGGCTTAGTTGAGTCCATGAACAAAAACTTGATTACTGTCTCAAAAATCTACTCGATAGGAATCCCAAGGACTAGCACACCCAACTTTTATTTTCCCTTTGGGCAGATCATACATGTCACAAGGGTGCCTTGGGAGATTCCCCATTTCACCTCATCTATGGCCTTGAGCTTGTGTCCCCGATTCACCTATAAATCCCCACCCTCCAATTAATCAATGACTTCTATGAAGAAGGGGATAGAATGGAGGCTCGCTTAGCTGAGTTGCTCCACTTAGAAGTAATGTCACCATTCCATTGAAATTTTTTCCAAACATTAGAGCATGGTCAAAAGATGGTTCGATCGACAAGCCAAAGTGAAGGCCTTTCAGAATTCTGATCTAGTCCTATGTTGGGACAAGGCCCATGAGAAGAAAGTGGGACATGAAAAATTCAACAAGCTATGGCTTGGCCCCTTTCAAATTACTAAAATTATCAGAGATAATGCTTTTCACCTCAAGACCTTAACTGAAGAAGATGTCTCATTTCCCATCAACAGGCAGCACCTGAAGCATTATTTCCAAGCCTGAGCTCTCTCAAGCTGCTTGTGTAAATACCTATACATAGGTTAGCTTACATTACTTTTGGTTTCCTCGCTTTGCTCCCTCGTGTTGCTTTCAGTTTTGCTTGTTCCCCAAATGATTTTCTTTTTCTGAGAGTCTATCTTGTTCCTGATGTGGTGGCCATGCTCGTTCAATGTATGGTTCACTTTGCTGCCTACTCTTACGGTTCTTTGGATAAATATTAACTCTTGACTATTTCTCTTTGATTATGATTATGAGGCGATCTCCTTAGTTGAACATTGACTTGTCCTAGAATGTGACCCTTAGTTGAATTTTATCACATCTCATCTTGGATTCGGCACACGATAAATGTTAATTGCTTCTGAAGAGTTGTGCAATGGTTGTTATGACAACCTAACAAGTGAAAATCATAAGTCATCTTTAGTGACCACTGTGGTTCCAAGCCCATCGTAAGCTTCAATGCTTACACTGTTGAGAAAAAAAAATAGCATTAAAAGAATATCAAAAGGAAAGAAAAGAAAGAAATGTTAAAGTCAAGAAACTGTGTGGGTGTGCAGACAACTCTACCAAGGCTATGGATGCTTCACTGGAAATAGAACAATTTTCAAGCGGTCACAATGACAACTCCATCGGGGCTATGGATGCTTGACTGGCAACGGAGCAATGTCCAGGTTACTTTTGGAGTTGGATGATTCATAGCTTGTTCGGTTTGATTAATTACTATTTTTTATAGTCTTCAAAGAAAAGGAATGAATTCACTACCTACACACACTTTCAAGATGTTTTTGTGATTCGGTTCAACCAAGGATCTCATTCTCCTTTGAGTCCCCTGGTTCACTTTCGGAAACTGGTCCCTAGTCTAGGAAACTAGAGATTTTGGGTTTTGAATGAACATTTACCCTTAGAATGCTCAGGAGCATTCTACAACACAGTCACCATTTGTTGTGCCTATAGCACACACACCCCATTCAGAATGGGGACCCTCTCTCTTCACTTTTTCGGGTCACTTTTGTCACCACCTCATTTTGCATGCCCCTATTTTTGAGTCCTACATGGTCAAGGAATCTTAGAAGAGTCTCTTTGAGTTTATCATATTATGCTACCCTCAAATCTTCAAGGCCTTGGGCCTTTGCAGAATTTTCATGGTTGTTTGCCTCCAATCTTCAAGATTATCATCCTTGGAGCAATACGGGTCCACCCATGTGAGCCACCCCTTGTGAGACTCCCTAGCTCCCCGACCGTTCAAAATGGCCTTCGCATCATGTCCTTTCATGCTACGGAACCCGTACCCTCGGTGGTCATTTTCATTGTCGACTGCCCGAGCAACTAACACTCAACTGTCCTCCGCTCAACGGACACCACCATTTTTGAAATGTGTACTCACCAACCACAACCACCATTGTACCCGCATTTATGAGGGGCATTAAATGCTACATTTTATATAAATAGCCTAGTTTGAGCTATCATTTTCACCTGCAAATATTCAGAAAACTTGTTAGAGCTAGTTGATTTCGTTGCCTGCACGCCTATGTCCTGCCATTGCCCTTCGGGTTTCTTCATTGCTGAAATCATCATCCTTCATGTGGGTTATTGAGTGAGGGTCTCTCCTGATGCTTATTTGTAAGGTTTTTTTTTAATTTCACAAAATTACCAAGTTCTTTTTAAGAAAAGAAACCTTAGGTTGATAGAGAGACCCTTCATGCACAAAACCCACATATTGAAATTTTGAAAACCCTCAAAATGTGTGTCTGAGTCTGGAGGAACTTAAAAACTCGGAAATCATTCCTAAACCAGGGTTTTCATGCCCTGTGGGCCCGTAGCCTGACCGCCAATGTCGCCTCCCTTTGAAAATGTTCAAACTTTGGAAAGACGACAAATATCTCCATCGAGCCCGCACCCACGAGAAGCCACCTCAACTTGACCTTTTAAATAATTTGTCACAATTTGTGTCCTAAAGGTCGAACCTCTGACCCTCTCAGGTCCGCGTGCATTGGCCTCCACCTAAAAAATTCCTTTGAGCTTCATCATTTCAAATGAAAATCTGGTCACGACCTCCTGCTACACAGATCTCGCCCCTGTCATTGACATTCTCGATTGACTTTGTCAAACGCCTAAGTCCTGACCCATTGTGAATTTCTCCTCATGGACCTCCATCTGCGGGATTTTGTTTGGGGTTCATCATTTCAAACATCCTTTGCAACCTGCTCATCCACCCATCGGGCCCCACATTCATAACCATCATTCGAGCTCACAACTAAGATAACTTCCTTTTGCAGACTGTCATTCGTGGACTTTCATCCTACTCCCACCGTTCCAAACACCCAAAGGTTGTCATTCATCTACTACGTGGGGCCTGACCCTGCCTTTTCTCTTTGGTTGTCTGGAGGAAAATGATCAATGCACTCACCTTTATTGGACCCGATGATGCGGGCTTCCTCAGGCGGACTTTTGTTCCATCTTTGTTGTTTTGAACAGCCAAACACCAACGCCTTCTCGCAGCTTTCGGCCCGCACTCTTGAACTTCAATGACAAGGTGATCACCGTCTCTCAAATCTATAGATCTCGCATAGCAGGATATTTCTTATGGGGAGTCGCTCTTCCAGTGTCGTTTCAATGACAGAGCCTCAAAACAGTCGACTTTCAAGTGATTTTTACCCACGTGCTAAATTGGTTAGTCTCTTCAATGGGTCCTACATCATGATCAAATCTTGGCACGGGTGGAACCATGCGGGTTGTCGTGCCCTATCTGTCGTTCATCCATAATTTCCTTCTGAACAACTGCCAGCCAAGCGAAGTTCACACCCCTAGGCCCACATTACCTTAACTCCCCAAATAGGTGTGTGACGATGATCCAAAAGAAATTTTAGGATCTTTGAAAGATGGATTACCTGATTTAACATCATTTTCCAAGATCTTGGCTAACGTTCTTCATGGTTTTATGCGTAAATGTGTTTACTGCTCCTTTACCTGTAGGGTATATGGAACCAACTACAGGACCTTCAGAGGTGGTCATAGAGAAAGAGGAAAGAAAGAAGAAGACAAGCCTAAAGAAGAGGCTGAAACAAGAAAAAGCCCATAAATGAAACATCATGAAGAATATGGGCATGCACAAGAAGAAGAAGAGAGAACCTCTAAGGGGAAGGATAACCCCAAGGATCACATAGCCATTGAGTCCCCAGATAAACATACAGTATTCATTTGGGATTTAGATGAAGAAATGGAAGAAAAGATAGAGCAGGAGACTCTAGGTGGCAAACCATTGAATATTCAATGCACCCACGAGGAAGAAGGTGATCACGAATCACAAAAGGGGAATCTCATATGCTTGAATGGCCCGAGAAGCAATTGGAGAAGAAAACCCTAACCCCGATGGATCCGAAGGCAAGGCTAGAGGCCATCTTGGCTCAAGCCCACATAAGTGCAAAGAAGGAGAAGAAACCGAGAGTCAGATCTCATCTAACAATGGACTCATCAGGATCCAGGATAGTATAAATAGCTACTCCGGTGATGGGAGAAGAGGGAGTAACCTATAATATTTCTACCATCGAATTGGGGACAGCCATAAGAGAACAAAAGATTGATCATCTTCAGGAGTTTGTCGCCACCATCGTACACCAAATGAATAAGGACAATAATTTTAAGGAGGAGCTAAAGGCATAGGTAGCGGATCTGATAGCTTATATTCAACAATGGTTGTCAACTAAGGAGCTCCCCACCACGTCATTGGCTACCACATTATTTTTTTCCAAAGAACAAATCAATAAGATAGAGAAGAGAAAGAATTGGACAAAGGATACTGAAGATTGGCTACAACGCATCATATATAATGGGCATATGGGCATCAGCCGAGCCGTTAGAATAGCAAATAAGTTCCTAGAAATTCAAAAACAAATGGAGGGCATGAGGAAGTTCAACATTGATTTCTCAAAGTTGTATCGAATCATGTACCCCAAGATCAAGGCTATTCATAAGGTGCTCCAAAAATCATGGGAAAAGGAGCTTTCATTGGCAAAGAATGATCAGTGGCTCGTTGAGACATGGAAAATGAACTTAGACTATAGGAAATAAGTCTTAGAATGGGTGCTCCACAAAGTATAAATTGATATCAATTGGGTTAAAGATATTAGAATGGCATGCATGGAGTACCTCAAACTAATGAGATATTCGACATGCCTTATGTTGAGATAGATCCGAAAAAGATAAGGACGTATTTTCTCAAGAAGATGAATGAGGAGGCTATTGAAATCCTCACTCCAAATTTCATGGAGTTTGTCACTCGTGCCTTTGCCCAATCAGAACAAGTGGTAAAGAATACAGCCAAATGCAACAAGGACTGGGATTTGCTCACCGGAAGATCTAAGAAATGGAGCTTCCAAGTGCTCCAATCTAACATAATGGAGTGGAATAAACTTCAATGATTGATTGGGAAGTTTGTAGGATATTCCATTATAAAGAAGCATGAACGAAATCCCATGATTGATGATGAATTCCTCACAGTATAGCTGCAACAAAGGAAATAAGCTAGAAGACAAAAGAGCTATAGTGTTGCCCCACAAGAAGATAAAATAGACTAAAAGACAAGATGTAATTTTATATTGTGAAATATTTGGGGGTAGGTGAAACCCTAAATTGTAGTGAATATTGGCCACATAATGAGATTAAATATTTTCCTTTCAATTTGCTTTTTGGACACTATAAAAAGGGGGTCTCCTCTCATTTTCAAGAGAGAGTGGAGTTGTTGTAAAGACATGTTGCTGGAATGTTAATATAAATTCACTGATTTGGTGGATTCTTGAGTTCCAACTTCATGTTGCATGATTATTCTTCTCATATGTATTGAATTTGAGTACATTAACTTCATCGTTCTATGTGTTCTTACATGCTTTGATAGATTAGTTAATGTTGTTCATTGGCTTTGAAGAATTTGGTTGTGTTGATGCACTTCCTTGTTCATGATTTTTCTTGTTTATTGATGATAAACTGTAGTGTAAAGATAGTCTGAACATTATATGAATGTTGCACTTAAATTCTATCTCTTGTTCATACTTTATGGTGAATGAAAGGTTGAAGATTTGCAGACCTTAGAAGATTGCACTAGTTGTTGAACTTCTCTTTTGGTATTTGTCCTTGATGTCAAAATTGTGTTTTAGATTGGCATCTTGGTGATTGATTATCAGTTGCACAGTTTACATTCAGATGGTTGGCCCTCTTGTTTATATTATTTCTTGGCATACTTGGTTTTGGCTTTGGCATTGTGATGATGTTTTTGATGGTACGGATCTCTTGAATCCATCTACAGATTACAAGGCATCTTATTTATAGGATTATGATTCAATGTTCAAGTGGTATAGTTCTAGTTTGATAGGTTTGAAATTTTGAGCTATACTATGCTAAGGTGATCTATAGGTTTATATGGTATTGGCATGTTTATATTTATGTGGTTACATGGCGTTGATAAGATTTTGAACAACATCATAGTTGTGCTTTCTTTTCAGCCTCATACTGGTAATGCTTATAAGCAACTTGGTTTTGGAATCATAATTGTAGTTGGCATTTAATATTAAGAAAACCCTATCGGGTTTCCTTAAACATTTGATAATTTTGATATTCTTTGCATGGGAATATGATAATTTGATATCAATTGGCATCTATTTTAGGAAAAGGCCTTAGGGTCAACAACAGGTATGAGGAATTAATTATGTAAAAGCCACTATGAATGTGACATGGCTTTGAATTCTTGGTAACAATGATTGATAAGGTGGTCGACATTTGTTTTAAGAGGTCATGACAAATTATTAAAGATATAATGGTGTCGAAATTTTCTTTGTTTGATCATTGGACATCGATTAAAGTTTATGCTATGACGAATTTGATCGACGGTTCGTATGCATTCCGGAGGTAATGAGATTGTCGGCATACTTGGCATTTGCTTGACCACAAATTTTAGAATGCATTATGATGTCTTTACTTATGTGTTTAGTCCTTTCGGACTTCAAACATGATTATGTTTTGGCTTGGGGCATCGAATGTCTTGAAGAAAGACTAGGGATTTCCTTATTGACTTTTCATCTCGCTAAGGGTGTAAACCCTAGCCACACCACCATCATGAAAGGATTTGTAACTGCTACTAAATGTCTCCTCTATGTTGTGAATATGTTCATTGCTCTTTTGATATCATGATTGGTGTTTCATAGTGTATGGAAATTTGTTGTCAGGTGGGCACTGTCAAGGATGGAATAAGGCAGGTTGAGACCCGGGCATATATAAAATCTCACTGGTATTTACTTAATTCTCTTGCTGCTTGACCAGGTATTATCATTCCTTTTTTGATGAAAGCTTTTAGTTTAAAAACGTAAGGCAAATATCTTTTGTGTTTCGAAATTAAAAATGCTTGATTGGTTTCATGCAAAACATGATGAGATTTTGGTTACCTAAGTTGAAATTGATACCCTGATGGAATATCATTTCTATTTGGTTCTACTATGAGGGGTTGTGTTTTTCGGTTGGTGGGTAATCATGCATTTTGTGAAATTTGTCCTTATAATCATGGATTCAAAGTAGTAGTTCTTCTTGGTCACTTGATGCACAATAATGAGGGTTTGGTTACATTCTATAGTAGTGGTATTCGAGCATGTTTTTATTCCATTCAAATCCTTCAGATCTGAAAGTTTTCTATTGGTGCATTTATTATATTGATTCTTTTTCAGATAGTGTTGATGGTGCAGATTCCTTGTGTGGTCAGGGTTTAGAGTCTTCTTTCTCAAAATACATTTTCTTGACCATTCTGTCAGAAGCAATCTTCTATTTTGGATACTTCTCTGAATCTCTTTAATACCTAGGAAAATATTTGACAGAAATTGGATACATTAAAAATTACCTCATTTGATTGAAAATAAATATATATGTTTTTGGTTGTAATTTTTGAAATGTAATTAAGATATATTTGTAACAGAGGGAAAGATAAATGTTTTTCATCTATGAAAAAAGACTGAGAAAAATAGTGAGAAAAACATAGCTATTGTATTGTCTACACAGTAAGACATGTTTTGATTTTGAGATTGAAAATCTGAAATATAAGTTCAATAACAAGTTGTCTCAAGATGAGATAATGGCTAGAATTTTGGAAGTTCATTCTTGAACTTTGAAGATTGTAGGTATTGTTTGTTGAGAGGCACTTGTGAGAAAAGAGAGAAATAGAGAGACCCTCTGTATCATTGTAGCTTCAGTAAAAGGGGTTGGTGCTCCTTGAAATTGGTGTTTCAAAATGAGGGGTTGGTGCTCAAAAATCAGCCTATAAGGCATTGTTAAAAGTGGTTTGTCAAATATAAGCCTAAAAAGGCAGCAGTTTAGGAGTGGTTTTTCTACCCCAGGAGGGTTTTCCACTCGACATATCTTGTGTTACTTTGCTCATATGTGGTTCCTCTAATTTATTGTCTGAATTCTTTATTATGCAATGTTTCACTGTCATACTTCTCATTTCAGTTATATGTGATTGCATTCAATATATGGATGATTTAATCATTGATAAATGAGAGCATAAATCTGTTTTGTTTCAGTTTTAGTAAAATTTGTCAACTAATTCACCCCCCCTCTTAGTGTCTTTTTCACTCCAACACTTGTTTCATGAGACTATGAACTAATCCGGTTAAGTGGAACTAAGTTTTTGGAAGGTTGTCCATTGTAGGGTCCTCCATTATCATTATTCATTGATAGTTGTAGGTCTAGGAACTTCTTCCTCTCCCTTCCCTTTTGGCCTTTTTTTTAATAGGTGATTTAGATAAATTTCATTACACATTGTAAAGCCAAATCAGAAGATTGAAGTGGAGTTTAAGACTATTGTCCTGAACTTACAACAATAGAATAACTTTTCAAAAAAAATTATAAACTCCATCCAACGATCCAATTCCCCTCCAGTTTGACCCACGTAAGGTTGCCTTGTGATTACCAGCAAGATCACATTAAATTAACTGATGTATTCCATACATTTCATGATCTAACACTCGAGAGACCTTGGGGTAGTAATTTGTAACTTCTTTGTAGAATTCTAACTTTCAAAAGAGGTAGCATACTTGTGTGTTGCCTGTGTTGAGAAGGTGCAAAAAACACCCATCAACAATTTGGTTAAATTTGCTTCACGTTTGATGATAAAGTGGCGGAAGCAGAGCCAAGAAAAAACTCAATTCATGAGTATGTAAGAGTTCATGTCTGATTCTAAGCCTGCTCCCAATGAGTTTTTCACTCTGTTCCGCATCCTTTTTCTTTTTCGCAGAAGCGAAATCGAAATGGAAACAAGACTTGGAACTATGTAATGTTTCTGGGTCCAATTTTCATTCTGATCCCAGCCCCGATTCTGATGTCAATCCCAACCTCAATCTCACCTATGTTAGAAGCTTTCTAGTTCTAACCCCTTCTTAGTTCTACCTCCAGTGAGTTTCAAACTTCTAAGTATGAAAGGCTACCTAGGAAAGGATAGGGTAAAATGAAAGGTAAATCTTCTAATGGTGATTTTCATGCTTTCCTTTGATCTAATCTAGCATTTTTTTTATAGAAGTAAGCAATGTCAGGAGCATCTGGAGATTTTTCATAGAAGGACAAGCTGTTGAAAGCTCAAAGGGGGAAAAACCAAAGAAGTTAAAGGCAGAGCAATTGCCTTACACCTTGAGATACAAACACCAAGATGCAACCCTTATAGCTAGCAAGTTAGATTCAGAATGGGCCAATATTATAGACACTAATTTGGGACCATTCAACTATGAGGAACTGACTCTAGAGACTTTCTCAAAAGAGGTGAGTGGGAGGACAAAAAAAATAGTCCAGTCTGGGCTAGCACATGTCACACTCTTCCCTCTATCAGTTCAGTACCCGGAGCTCATATTCACTGCAGCAGGGGCTTACAATCCTGTATCAAGATAGTGTATGGACCAACAAGGGAATGTGATAATTTATCTATCCCCACAAATGATGAGGTTCATGTTCAATGCACCTCCCTGAAAGAACCCCAAGCAGCTGACTAAAGTAGAAGCACTACAAATATTCAATAAGAATAAAGAAATTAATAGATCTCACATGAACAAGAAGTGGTTGAGGACTGAGAAAAATTCCTTAACCAAGGTTCCTGAATAGCCCAAGAGGTGAGACTTCACGAAATAACTTGATGACTTGATCATGATGCTTTCCAGGGTGTTTGGAAAGAAATATTTTGCATGCTTCAATGAATGGATGTTCTCATTCATTAAAGCCATTTATTATGGCAGGCAACAATTTGATTGGGGCACAATCTTATCTGATAATTTGCACAATTAGATGTTGAAGGTGAGGCAAACCAAGAACTTATTTATGACCTCCTATGTTATATATGTTGTTGCAAGGATGGGTATTTTCCTAGATTGAATGCAGTAGAAATATTGGGAGAAGCTCCTGGACAGAAGAAGTTATGGGATCATTATGATCAATTGACCTTGCAGACATCAGAGTTTTACTATAGAAGGGTTAATGATGCATTCCTTTATGGCATCATCAACCGATTGACTGGGGATGTTGGATTTAGGTTGAGTAGAGATGCCATGGCTTTCATTGTTGAATGGGGACATTGGTATATCCAATACACCAAGTTCTCTTACTTTAGGTTGGTAGGATTTGATGGACATCCTCACCTACTCCAAAGATGTTGCAATGATAGGATTGTCCTTGTGGAATTCATATATCAAGCTATGGGAGTCAATGCAAAGATTGCTAACAAACATAAGCCTAGATGTCACAAGTTCCCCATGAAGTTGGGAGAATATTGTTGCCTTCATGATTTGGCTGCAAAGGCAGTGTGTGAAGAATTGATATATTTGATGTTAGGATTGTATACATCCCGAAAACACTTTGATCTAAGGAATAAGATGAATGGTTTAAATCCCATTATTTTTTATTAACATTATAACTTGTTGGAAGATTTTTGGATTGATTTTCAAGATGATTATGATGTTAGGAGGAGGAGCTATGAAAGGATGACCATCCCACAAATTATTATGGGGTAAAGGACATTCCTGATAAACTATCAGATGATGATGTAATTTTGGACCCCGGATATGAAGCATGAAAGATAGGTGCCAAAAGCTTGGACCCAATATACTAGGATGAGGAAGAATCCACTGATATTAAAAAATATATAGGATAGTAATGGATAGAAGTATCCAATGGGTAGTCATGAGGGTAAAGGAGCCACAGGCTCAAGCTTCAAAGAAGAGAAAGGTAGGAGGTACCCAGGGATACAAAAGAACTAAGAGGAGGACAACTCCTAAAGAGAAATTGGAGTATTTTCCTCCCAGCTCTAGAGGAGAGGTTGATCCAGGAATACCTACCCTAGACACTCAAGAACCACGTGATGAAGGAACCAAAATAGTTGGAGGGGAAACTTCATCTCAGGTTGGAAATTCAACAGCTGGAGCAGAAATAGAGGCTCAACTTTCTCTCCCAGGATAATTTAATGAGGAAATACCTACAGGGAGCCTTCATGACTAAGATAAAGAAAAAGGGTAGGAAATTGAAATACATGACATAGAATCTAATTCTGAGGCTACACATTTTGATTCTGAGAATGTTGGAAATGTTGAAGAGGAACATGTGTTGACTCCATAGGACCAATAGAAACTCTTTGAGGATGAAAAGAGAGAAGCAGATGCCAAGGCTAAAGTTGATACAATAGCGAAATAGAAAGAATTGGAGACTAAGGCTAAAGCTAATGCACTTTCCAAGCAATAGGAATTGAAAGCTAAGACAAAGGCTGAAGAGTTGGCAAGGAAACAAAAAGAGAAGGAATATCTTCTATAGCAACAAAGGGAAACAAAGTTGAAGGTTAAAGAGGAAAGAGATAAGTTAGCTATGTTGCAAAAAATCCATGAACTGGAAAAAGAAAAGGCTCAGAAAAAGAGAGAGAGAGAGAAGCCATTGAAGCCAAGTTTAAAGTAGCAGAAGAGGCTCAGAGAAAGAAAGAAGAAGAAGAGCTTGAGTTGAAAAGAATAGAAGAAGAGGAAAAAGCTAAACAAGAGAAATGAGCTACCAAAATGTGGTCAAAGGTTAATGAGTTAGAGAAACAAAGCGATGATATGTTAGAAGAAAGGAGAAGAGAGGAAGAAAAAGAAAGAGTTGAAGCTGACAGGCTAGCCAGAGAAAAGGTAGAAAAGGAGAAGAAACAAAAGGTTGATTCTCAACCTAAGGTAGCACTTTGGAAACCCCTCTCTCCTACCACATCTTCTTCAACACAGGTGATAACTCCTCCTGCTTCCCCAAGATGGTTGAAGCTTAATTTGGAGATAAAATAGATAGTACAGCCCTAGTCCCTTAACTGGTATGATATGATGAAATAAATTTAAAAGGAAAGGCCCAAGAAAAGGGCTAGAGTCCTTCATTTTACTAGGTTGACGAATGTTGGGGAGATTGTAGCTGAATGTGCCATTCCAATGGTTGATAAAGATAAACAAGAAATGCAGTTGAGTTATTATCAACTAGGCACTATGAATTTGGGAATACCTACAAGGAACCAACAAATGGATCTCATTGATATTGTAGCCTCTTCCACTAAATCAAGAATGCTAAAAGATAAGCAAAGGAAGGATGACCTCAAAGCTTAGGTAGATCAATTGCATAAGTTTTTGAAAAATTTGTCTTCTCCTATTTCTTCACAATTTTATGCCCCTAAGACACTTGTTTTGTTAAGTAATAAAGAGTTTCATAACCTCGTTGAAATGAGAAACAAAGTAGGGATGATGGATAGATGGATTGCTAGGTTAAATCAAGAAGTGGAGGATTTTCTTGTTGAAATTTATAAAGCTCATGAAGGTGCATTGGAATGGGTTAGCGATATGGTTTCACATGCTGAGACACTTGGGAAGCAAGAGGAGGAATATGCAAAGCATGCAAGGAAATTGAAGGACATCAATAAGTTGCCAATACAAACTTTGTTGGAACAGTCCATCCTTGAGTAAGATATTGCAAAATTCATTGAAAAGACCATCAGCATTATTATTTCAGTCCTCATTCATTTATGGACATAGGAATGAGGTGCAACAGGTTGGAAATGATTTGCATGAGCGAGTTGAGGAGTTGGGAGCAAGTATTGCTATACTTGTTAATAAAGACATCCATGTGATATATGGCCTCCTTCTTGATAAACTTAAGGAGAAATGGATTAGTATATTTGAGGAGGTAATGCAAAAAGGGGATGATGTTCATGACCTGTTGATGGATAGACTCGTGGATATTAAGGAGATAAAGGCTGCTAGAATGAAGCTTATTAAACTTGGAGATATGCAAGAGTTTGCCTCTACTAAATTGAAAAGAATAAAGTTTGAATACAGTTGGGTGGATGGGCCAGAGATGAATGTTCTCCAACAAGTGTTCACCAATTATGATGAGTACATACTTAAGTAGAAAACGTAGGAATGAAGTGGCAGTGACATGTTCCCTTTGCCAGATGAGCATCAGAAAGGCACGGCTAGCTGGATAGCTCCCTTTCCTATTTTGCAGGATTATGACATGATTCCAACTGGAGATCCCAACAGTTCTATCTTCCCCCTCATGAGCGTAGAGTTTGATAAGAGATCATCAATCAGTAACTTAAGATCATGATGGACAGTCATCTTACATTGCCCCAATTGCTCCATGATTTGTGGATCTAAATTTTTGATGAGAGGAATTAGTGCAAAAGCTACCTATACATAGAATTTCTCTCCATATTGTAAAGGTCGGCTCATTGAAGCAAGGATTAGCTGCCTAAAGAGAGATCTATGATAGTTTTACAATTTTTAGAAGCTTTTACAGTTTTTGTGCAAAAATACTTAGACACATTTTTATAAGTTTTTTTTTTTAATATAGTTTATGTTATTTCCATAATGAATTTCAATGGTAATGTTGGTGAAAAATAGTCATTTGTATGCCAGTGAATTTTGTGCATAAATTTCTCTTATTTGGTGAAAATCAATACAAGATTTTGAATCTGAGACTATTTCATTAAGTTATATGTGAATGGAATTTCTTTGTGTTTGTTGATCTATGAATTTTAGTAATGAGCTGGTGATGTGTTCTTGTTTTATTTCAAAATTTAGTGATCATGAATGATTGGATGTTTTGAATTATCCCTATGAGTGAATGAAATGGTGCATAATAGTCTATGGATTGTATCATTTTATGGTTTTAGTTGTTTAAAAGAAATGCTCATTATGAAGTTTATATGTCTGAATTAAAAGGAATTGACATTTATGTTTGCTATCCTGAGCTCTATTCTATCTTTTGATATTTATTTATACCCCCCAAATGTTAGATTAATTTATATTATGTAATTTGTACCCTTTACCAGGAGGCCCCTTGAATATTACAGTTGCATAGGCCACTAAATAACATTATCACAGTTGAGAACCAACTACAGAGACCTTGGAAGATAGGTGGCTATAGGTTATTTATCTTTTTCAGGAGAAATAGAGTACCAATATTTTGTTTTAAATTTGTGTTATATTGACCATCAACAAAACTGGTGCTAGAAGGAGGGCCTGCAGGAACAAGCTGGAGTGGATCGAGTCATTTTCACCAGAAAGGTTTGGAATAATTCTCAGATCTTTTGTAAACCCCGACCCATTTCTCAAACTTTGAATGCCTACTAGACATAGAACTCATAGGGATTTAACACCACCACCCACTCTGCCTGGATTTCCACCAATTTTACCACTGACATAACCAAATGTGCCACCACCCATGGTTTTCTTTTCAAATAACCCTACACCATTGGGAACCATTCTTGGTGTCATTCATGAGATTCCTTAGAATCTTGAGAAATTATTTCCTAGGTACTCCCATGGAGAATCACGAAGTGTTGAAGAACATATACAAGCATTTAAGGATGCTTGTATGTGGTCTCAAATAGCCTATCACGATGTCACATGCAAGTTTTTTCCCTATTCATTAGGGATATGGCCTATAATTGGTATCTTAATTTACCCATTGGATTTATCATAGTTGGACAAACTTAGAGGATTCCTTTATCAATCAATTATGGGTCTATGTAGATCTGGTTATTTTATATCACCAATTTTCCATGATTAGGAAGGAACCACATGAGTCATTGCCCCTCTTTAATACTTGTTTCCAAAGAATGTACAAACGGTTGCAAGATCCTTATCTAGTGGCCAAAAACACTGCCATCAGATCCTACCTGAAAGCCATAGACCCGGTTTATTTCTGCAGAGAACCTATCTTGCAGCAAATATTGATTTGGTGTCCAAGTTGTATCACCTTGCCATTAAATTGAAACAACATATACGTTTGTAATCAGGAATCCTTGAAGGAATTTTTCCTCCCTTGGGATACCCTTTGATGCCTAATCCAAGTCCATTGTTCAATACAGTCCCACGGATGTCCCACTCTGCTTATGGAACTTTAGCTAAGTTACATATGCCTTCCCCACAACCATGGGTTAATGGGGGATTCTAGATCCATCCCAATAGGCTCGGAACTCACATAATTTCACTAGAGGATCCAATCCTGCAACTCACTCACCTATTGTAAATTCTGCAGAAAGTGAGTGTACCACCCAATTGACTTCAGAGGTAGAAACTTTGAAGAAGACTTTATCTCAGGTGACTAATGAAATGGCTCAACTTAAAATAAACCCCTCCCAGGGCCAAAATCAAAATCATGGAAACCAGAATCAAGGATACCAAAATCAGGGTTATCAAAACCAGAGAGGGTTTTCCAATTAGAAAAATTATTCCAATCAAAACCAGAGGAATTTTAAAGGTCAAAACTTCCCCAATCAAAACTATCAGAACCAGAACAAGGGATATAATCAGAGATCAAACAATAATAGGCAGTGGAATACTAGACCAAACAATGGGGGAGTATCCCACAATTATCAACCTAATGAGGAAAAGCCTCACACTAAAAATGTTGCACATTTGAATCTCATGACAAACCGGTGTAGGTTACATGACACTGCTTTACATTCTGAAGTTAATTTCCCTAAAATGGAAAAGGTTGTCAAGATAGCACAAGCTGACTCCCACGCACCACAAGGATATCCCAATCAAGGTAGTGGGTTGGTGGACACGGCTATGACTTTTGAGACCATTGATGAATGATACCAATTTCCTATGCAGGGGGAGAATGAACCGAAGGAAGACACATACAATGCTCGGGCCTTTCAAACCAAGGGAGACCATTTCCTGAGAAATCAGAACAAGGGGTTATTTACTACATCTGACCCTCCTAACATGATGGTTCCTCTAAACCAAAATTTTGACAACAATCCAACTCACCGAAAGGTCCATCTGATTCACATAATAAAGGTAACTCTGCTTCAGTTCCTTGGTTTCCTAGGAATAAGGATATAGAATTTGATTTCATTTCAAAAATGTAAAAACAAAGGACTTCTCTATATTTTTTCGACATTCTAAAGTGGTTTCCTGCCCAACATGATATTATATTGAAGGCCTTGGAGGAGATAGATAAGTCTAAAGGAAAGAATAAGGTGACTTCAACCACTAGCATGAACACAACCCTATACAAAGGTAGGACAGGGACACCCCCATTTATTTTGAGTTTAAGAATTTACAGAAATAATTTGCACAACTATCTCCTAGATTCTAGAGCCTCAGGTAATGTCATACTCTTCTCTATTTGCAAAAATCTAGGTTTAAGTTTGGTTCATACTCATAAGAAAGTGATAAAATTAGATAAAACTGAGGTTAATTTCATTGGTGAACTAAAGAATATACATGTGCAGATTGGATCAAACCCATGGATCCAGACATATATAGATATTCAAGTGGTTGATATACCTGAAACATACGACATGTTGCTTAGTCGGGACTTGATGAAAAGTCTTGGAGGTTATCTTTCCCTAGGTTTCTCACACATGTGGCTCTCATGGAAAGGAGTGGAAACCTAGATTAGGATAGAAAGTGAAACTCAGTTGAAACATATGATCACGGAATATGATTTTCCTTACAAGGTAGCATATTTCAAAATAGAGATGGGAGTGTATAGGAGAGAAGAAGAAATTTTGACCTTCTCATTGGTTAACTTTGAACACTCATAGCCTTTGGAATGCAGTGGCAATATGACCATTATTAACCACCAAGTTCTAATGAGAAAATTACAACAAGATAGGTTGGTCTTACGAGATGATGTTGATTTATGGAGTTTGTTACTCCCAAACTGGTGTAGGGTCCATTACCAGAGTCATTCTTATTTGACATGTCAACCCTATGTAAATATTCTAAACCATTTCTGTTAGTCAAGAGATAATTGTGGTATCCATCTTAGAACACATTAGAGCCAATTCCTATTTGAAGCTAGAGATGTGACTATTCTAACGAGGAATGATCATACCCAAGACAAAGTTCCTCCACATGTTGAACAGACTCAGGTTTTATTGTCCGATTCACAAGATGACAATGAAAAATCTTAGAAGTTGATCAACACACCTGCCCCTACTAATCTTCCAATCCCCAAGGGATTGCTCAAAAAGGTGACCAATTTTTGGAGTTTTGATCAAGGTGAGGTGTAGGGAACAGTTCCTACACAAGTCTCAAATTTGAGTCAAGTACTTGATCAACATCATTTGCACCAGACTCCTGAGCTTGATATGTTGAACTCATCCAAGCCACCAATTATTCCTCATAAATAAATGCCCACAACTCACCCCAAGAAGGCAACCCCAGCCCCAGACCAACTTTGGACCCTTAAATTTGATGGCTCTAAGTCTAAAATAGGGAGTGGAGTTGGAGTTGAAGTAATGAACCTGAAAGGGAAAACATATTTTTCCTCTTATAGGTTGCAATTTGGCTGCACTAATAACATCGCGAAATATGAAGAACTTACTAGAGGACTGATGTTTACGCATCAAAAAAATATCATAGCTCTGACGATCATGTGAAACTTTGAGGTAATTGTTAAACAAGTTTGTAGTCAATATGTCATAATAAGTGGTTGCTTGCATACAGGAACAGGGTATGGAATCTGATAGTAGACTTTGATGCTTTTGTACTTAAATTCATTCCTAGAGAAGATAATCAGATCACGGATGCACTGGATGTTGTTGCGAGTACTTTGGAGCCCATGCAGGATTCCAAACTAAAAAGATTCTTTGTCGAATTAGTGTCCATCCCTGTTGTTCCTGAAAACGTCAGAAACTTCGAAGTGTTTGATGACGACCAACATATTCTCGCTTTCCTTGTAAGTTCAAAGGTGTTTGAAGGTCAGATCATTGATGAATCTAACTGAGATCAAGGAGATTGGGATCCGAAAAATTATGATGCAAAAGGCATAATGAACCTCAAATCTTACATTATTCCTAAAGTAATGGTGGCATTAGAAAGAATCTTTGATTCTAGAGCTCATGAGAAAGTGCCTACAGATGCTAAAGGAGGGAAATATGAGTCATATAACTTGGCAAACAAGGGGCTAGATAAGAAAAAATTTATCGATAAAACCTGTCCCAAGGAAATCAGAGACAAAATCTTGGGAGTACTGAAAAGAGACATTGCAGCAATAGCATGGAGATATGAAGACTTGAAGACTTTTGAAACTTCAGTGATCACACACACCATCTCACTGAAATTTGAAGCAAAGCCATTCTTACAAAAGAAGTGCCCAGTTAATGCTCTCCTTGAATCTCTGATTCTTAAAGAGGTACAAAATTTCTTGTCGGCAAGGATAATTTTTCCAGTAAGGCATTCAACCTAGGTTGCTAATCTAGTCCCTATTCATAAGAAGAGCGAGGAAATTAGATTATGAATTGACTTTAGAAATCTGAATAAAGCTTCAGAGAAGGACAATTACCCACTCCCTTCCTTCAACGACGTGTTGTAAATAGTGAAAGGTTCATAAATGATGTCATTCCTGGACGGATATTCAGGATACAATCAGGTATTGGTCAATCATGAAGATAGAATGAAAACTACCTTCACTACCAAGTGGGGGAAATTTTCTTATCGGAGGATGTCGTTTGGTCTCATCAACACCAGGGCTAAATTTCAACGCGCGATGGATGTGGCATTCAAAGATCTAGTAGGTAAATGCATTATCATCTACATGGATGATTTGATTGTGTTATCAAATAATAGAGAAAACCATGTTGCAAACCTATCAAAGGTCCTTCAAAAGTGCATAAGTTATGGTGTGTATCTCAATCTGAAGAAGTGTGTATTCAAGGTTTCAAAAGGGAAGATCCTAGGTCACATAATATCAGAGTGAGGAATATAAATTGACCCTGATTGAGTGGAATCCATTCTCAAGTTGACCATGCCAGGTAGTAGAAAGGAAATGAGATCTTTCTTCAGGAAGATAAATTTTGTAAGGAAAATTATAACTGGATTTGTGGAGATCATCAAACCCCTGAATGAAATGATGAAAAAGGATGCAAAGATTGAATGGATTAATGAGGCCAAGGCTTTCTTCATGAAAATCAAATAGTCTATTATAGAGGCGCCTATTCTAACTAGACCTAATTACTCACTCCCCTTTTATATTTATTCTTTTGCATGTGACCATTTGTGTGTTGTTGTCTTGACACGGTGAAAAGGCAAGGGAGACGAATGACCTATTGCTTTCATGAGCTCTCCATTCAATAATGTTGAAGTTAGGTATCCACCTTTAGAAAAGTAGGCTTTTGTGTTAATACGAGTTGTTAATAATTTCAGGCACTATATCCTTCGCAGTGAGGTCACTGCCATAGTTCTTGACCCTATTGTAAAGTCTCTTTTGATGTAGACAGAATTGGGAGAAAGGAGAGGTAAGTGGATGTCCCTTCTATAGGAGTTCAACCTTTAGCTTCATCCAATGAGGCTTGTGTGAGGACAAGGCCTTTCCAAGGCCATGGCAGATGTATATCCTAATATTACATGCCAACAATATATAGTGCAATCGTTCAAAAATGACCCTTGGTATGCAGACCTAATTTCTCTGTTGTTGAATAATAAGTGTCCTGATGGAATGAATGCTACACAGAAGAGGGCATTGAGACTTAAAATTTCTCATTACATGATCAAAGGAGGATTTTTGTTTAGGAAAAACTTTGAAGGTATCTATCGACATTGTTTGGATCAGCAGCAAGCGAAGCAAGCCATTTTAGAATTTCACAGTAGATATGGTATTGGGCATGGTTTTGTTGATGCCTTGGTGCACCATATTTTTAGATCAGGCTTTTATTAGCCTCATGTGGTTTGAGACACTCACTAGCATGTCAGGACATGTCACACTTGTCAAAAATCAGCATCGAGAGAGTGCAATCCAGCGATGCCCCTACAGCTTGTCTATGAGGTAAGACCATTCACCTAATGGGCATTAGATTTTGTTGGGGTGATTAACCTGAATTCTTCTGTAGGTCAAAAGTTTATTTTGACTATGATGGGTTATTGTACGTGGTGGATAGAGGCACAAGCTTGTAAAAATTGCACCACTGATGTCATGATCAAGTTCCTAAATGAGTTTATCATTACCAGGTTTGGAGTACCGTTTTCTTTGGTATGTGATAACGACCCTACTTTCTCTTTTGCTTAGTTCATACAATGGGCATTTAAACACAAACTTTTTTTAAAGTATTCCTCTAATTACTATCCACATGGGAATGGGGTAGCAAAGTCTACCAATAACAACTTACTGGAAGTCATTAAGAAGCTGCTAGAAATTAATCCTAGGGATTGGCACACACAACTGAGATTTGCCTTATGGGTAGATAGAACTAGAATTAAAGCCACCTTAGGGAACTCACCATTTAAATTAGTCTATGGCCAAGACCCAGTCTTTCCTATCCACTTATAGATACCATTTATGTGTTTTATGCAGTAATTTTATTCCCAAGATGATAGGATAGAGGCCCTGTTAGCTAATTTACTCATCTTAGAAGAGCAAAGAGATGTTGCTTTATAGTAGTTTCATCAGGCTGTTGTCAAATGCTGGTTTGAGAAAAGAGCCAAAATCAAAGCCTTCGAAATATCAAACCTTGTACTGTTGTGGGACAAAGCCAAGAAAAGAAAAGGTGATCACCAAAATTTTGACCGACTTTGGTTGGATCTGTATCAAATTGCAAAGATCCTTGGTGAAAATTCTTTTCGTTTAAGTACTTTAATAGGAGAACCTGATCCTTTGCCTATCAACAGGCAATTTCTGAAACACTATTTTGGCTCTTCAGGGGTCTAATGTTCAGTTTTTCTGTAAATATGTAATTAGTTGTTGTTTTTGTTTTGGTTTATTTGTTTTGGTTTTGTTTGTTTGTTGTTTGTTTTGGTTTTTTTTGTTCTTTTGTCTCTGGGTGGCCTCCATTTTATCCATCATGGAGTAAAGGGGTTTTTATTCAAAGTATGATAAGGGTACTATGGAGAGAAGTTGGTTGAGTTATTTTTAGGTATGTCTGTTGAAATTTTCCATTTCATGACCTGTGTCTTGTGTTCTTTTTATATAGTGGTCTGAAAGGTTAAACAAAAATAGGTATATTGTAAGAGATCTCATAAACCACAATTGAATTTGTCACAAAATAGATAAGAACATTTGTTCTACATGAAATCCCATTTGTCTCTAGGTGACTGTGTTTTAGATTTAAGTGAAAAATCCAAATCCTGACACTGTCATGAAATCCATTATAGTTCTCAACCCCAAATTTTAGGTTGTTATATCTGAGTATTAAGAAAATATATTAAAATAATTCCTTCAAGAAAAGATTATAAAAATGAGAAGAAAAATAATCATTGAATGATGACAAACTCAATACAAGAAGGGTAGTTCAAGTATCTCTACCGGGGCTATCGATGCCTGACTAGCAGTAGAGAAATGCTTTGAGAGAACTAGAGGTATCTCCATCGGGGCTATAGACGCCTGACTGGAAGTGGAGCAATGCCCAAGATATCATTACACGATGGTTAAAAAGGTTCAACTCACATAGCTTGAATCTTGAATATAGTTGTTCAAGAGTAGAAAGAGTTTTTACCAAAACAAGTGCACCATACATGCACACACTCAGATTAGTTAATGCTGATTTACATTTGAGATTCCAGCTCAACCTTATTTTCCATGATTGATCATACTTGAGTGTAAAATGCTCATCATCCAAAGGTTCTAGGTGACTAAATTCTTCAGTGTTGAAAATGGGTAAACCATTTTCCCAATCGAGTCACCATTTGTTATGCCTTGCATAACCACCCCATTTTAATTTTTGATCAAAATGGGTCCCCCTTTGTTTTGTTTGTCCTTGATGTTTTTGTTTGGGACTTAGGAGTTATTATTTTTCTCCTAAGTCTTTGTTTTCTTCCACTCTGGTGGAAGTAGAATCAGAATAGAAACAAGACTTGGAACTATATAATGGTTTTGGGTCTGATTTTCATTTTGATCTGGCTCATGTTTGTTTTCCTTGTGTTTTTGTCATTTCTCTATGTTTTGTTTGGGATGGGCTTTTCCTTTCTCCTGCCTCCTTTGTCTTTTTTTGTTTCCTTGTGTCGGTGTTGTGTTCTTTTTGGCGGGATCACAGCCAGATCGGAGCTTGAACTTAGAACTTTTGCAAACTTCCAAGTTCGGTTCCTGTTCCACCTCCACCTTCGCCTTTGTGTTTTGTTCTTTTGTTTTTTTTGGGCTTGGTTCCTTTGGTCCCGATCTCGCCTTATTTTCTTTTCTCACCTTTGTTTTTCTTTGCATTTTTCTTTGTCTTTGGTGGGAGCAGAACCAGAAATGGACCCGAACCAAGAAATTTGCAAAAAGGTTTCCTGTCTGGTTTCAGTCGTGATCCCACCCCCGTTCCTTTGTTGTCTTCTTCCCTACCACGGACCCAAACCCAGAGCTAGAGTAGGATGAGGGACTTTGGTAAAGTTTCTTGTTCTATCCCAACTCTGATTCCACGCCCACTATACTTCTAATACATGATAGTTATGTACTCGTTCCCGCTTTGATTTTGTGCACGACCAATCGCATTAATTGCATTAATCACAGCCTCCTCACATGCATGAAATAAATTTTAAACCTTAATGAAGGTTAATTGGCTTATTATTGTTATTTCCTAAAAAAAATTAACAAACAAGAGCCTAGAAAGTGTGAAATAGAAGCACAATTTGGTAAAAGGCAAGCATCTGCAAGTGGATTCTAATCGAGTTTCATCCTATTTGGTAGTGTTTTGAGGTAGGTGGGTTTCTCCTATTCCATTTTTTTTGTGTTATTTCTCAATTTGTGTTTGTTGTGTTCTTTGCGCATTCATGAGAGCTTCCTCATGAATCTTTTCTTGCTTCGGTGTTTCATTTTTGTTTGTCTTTTTCTTTCATTTTTTGTTTGCTTTTCATTTATTTTTTCTATTTGTTTTTGACGGTTTGTTGTCGTTTTCCCATTTTGGTGGTATTCATACTATCATGCCCTAGTTTCATTTAGGGTTTCATTTTTTGAGGGGGTCTTGAGCATTTTAAAAAGTTTGAAATATGTTTAAGGACCCATCCGATCTTATTCTCATGCCAATTCAATGGTTTTCATGTCGGGTTTGTGATGCCCTAATTCCTTAAGATGACGGGTTGCGCAAACTAGGGTTTATGCGCCATCTCTTTACAATATTGTGCCCTAGACGACTTGGTCCTACCTTGATTATGTCAAAAATGAAGTCGCACCTTTATTTTAAGTCCCCTCGTACCTTCATGTGACCTTGTCCCAAGTCGTTATGGTCATTTGGTTAAATTTGCTTCATGTTTGATGATAACATGGCGGAAGCAAAGCCAGGAACAAACTCAATTCATGAGTATGTGAGTAAGAGTTCATGTCCAATTCTAAGCCCACTCCCGATGAGGTTTTGACTCCGTTTCACATCATTTTCTTTTTGGCGGAAGCGGAACTAGAATGGAAACAAGACTTGGAACTATGTAATGGTCTCAAGTTTGATTTTCATTATGATCACGGCCCTAGTGCCAATGTCAATCCTGACCCCGATCCCACCTATGTTAGAAGCTTTCTAATTCTAACCCCTCTTGGTTCCGCCTCCGATGAGTTTCAAATTTCTAAGTATGAAATCCTACCTAGGGAAGGATAGGGTAATATTAAACGTAAATATTCTAATGGTGATTTTCATGCTTTCCATTGATCTAATCTAGGGTTGTTTTTATAGAAGTAAGCAATGTTAGGAGCATCTAGAGATGTTTCACAGAAGGAAGGGTAGGCTGATGAAAGCTCAAAGGGAGAAAAACCAAAGAAGATAAAGTTGGAGAAATTGCCTTACACCTTGAGATACAAACACTAAGATGCAACCCTTACAGCTAGCAAGTTAGATTCAGAATGGGTCGATATTACAGATACTAATTTGGGACCATTCAACTCTAAGGAGCTGACTGTGGAGACTTTGTTGGAAGAGGTGAGTGGGAGGACAAAAAGAATAGTCCAATATGGGTTAGCACATGTCACACTCTTCCCTCTGTCACTTCAGTTCCTGGAGCTCATATTCATTGTAGCAAGGGCTTACAATCATGTATCAATATAGTGTATGGACCAACAAGGGAATATGATAACTAATCTATCTCCACAAATGATGAGGTTCATGTTTAATGCACCTACCCCAGAGAACCCCAAGCAGTTGACTGAAGTAGAATCACTGCAAATATTCAATAAGAATAAAGAAATTAATAGATCTCACATGAACAATAAGTGGTTGAGGATTGAGAAGAAGTTCTTAACCAAGGTTCCTGAACAACCCAAGAGGGAAGACTTCAGGAAAGAATTTGATGACTTGATTATGATGCTTTCCAGGGTGTTTGGAAAGAAATATTTTCCATGCTTCAATGAATCTATGTTCCCATTCATTGAAGCCATTTTTGATGGCAGGAAACAATTTGATTGGGGCATGATCTTTTTTGATAATTTGCATAATCAGATGTTGAAGGTGAGGCAAACCAAGAACTTATTTATGACCTCCTATGTTATATGTTTCTACAAGGATGGGTATTTTTCCTAAATTGAATGTAGTAGGAATATTGTGAGAAGCTACTGGACAGAAGAAGGTATGGGATCATTATGGTCAATTGACCTTGTAAACATCAAAGTTGCACTATAGAAGGGTTAATGATGCATTCTTTTATGTCATCATCAACCGATTGACTGGGGATGTTGGATTTAGGTTGAGTAGAGATACCATGGCTTTCATTGCTAAGTGGGGACATTGATATATCTAATACCCCAATTTCTCTTACTTCGGGTTGGCAGGATTTGATGGACATCCTCACCTACTCCCAAGATGTTTCAATGATAGAATTTTCCTTATGGAATTCATATATCAAGCTATGGGATTCAATACAAAGTTTGCTAACAAACATAAGCATGGATGTCACAAGTTCCCCATGAAGTTGGTAGAATATTGTTGCCTTCACAATTTGGCTACAAAGGCAGTGTGTGAAGAATTGAGTTATTTGAATTTAGGATTGTATACATCCCAGAAACACTTTGATCTGAGAAATAAGATGAATGGTTTAAATCCCATTATTTTTTATAAACATTATAACTTGTTGGAAGATTTTTTGGATTGATTTGCAAGATGATTATGATTTTAGGAGGAGGAGCTATGAAAGGCTGACCATCCCACAAATGATTGAGTATGGGGTAAAGGATTACATTCCTGATATGCTATCAGATGATGGTGTAATTTTGGACCCCGTTTATGAAGCAGGAAAGATAGGTACCAAAAGATTGGACCCAATAAACTGGGATGAGGAAGAATCCATTGATATTAAAAAAATATTTAGGAAAATAATGGATAGAAGTATCCAATGGGTAGTCATGAGGGTAAAGGAGCCACAGTCTCAAGCTTCAAAGAAGAGAAATGCAGGAGGTACTTAGGGATACAAAAGAACTAAGAGGAGGACAACTCCTGAAAAGCAATTGGAGTATTTTCTTCCCACCTCTAGAGGAGAGGTTGATCCAGGAATACCTACCCTAGACACTCAAGAACCATGGGATGAAGGAACCACAACAGTTGGAGGGGAAAATTCATCTCAGGTTGGAACTTCAACAGTTGGAGCAGAAACAAAGGCTCAACTTTCTCTCCCAGGAGAATTTATTGAGGAAATACCTGTAGGGACCCTCATGACCAAGCCAAAGGAAAAGGGCAGAAAATTGAAATACATGACATAGAAATTGATTCTGAGGCTACTCATTCTGATTTTGAGAATGTTGGAAATGTTGAAGAGGAACATGTGTTGACTCCAAAGGACCAATGGAAACTCTTTGAGGATGCAAAGACAGAAGTAGATGCCAAGTCTAAAGCTGATCCAATAGTAAAATAGCAAGAATTGGAGGCTAAGGCTAAAGTTGATGCACTTTCCAAGCAACAGGAATTGGAAGCTAAGACAAAGGCTCAATAGCTAGCAAGGAAACAAAAAGAGAAGGAATATCTTCTGTAGAAACAAAGGAAAACAAAGATGAAGGTTAAAGAGGAAAGAGATAAGTTAGCTCTATTGCAGAAAATATATGAACTGGAAGAAGAAAAGGCTTAGCAAAAGAGAGAGAGAGAGAGAGAGAGAGAGAGAGAGAGAAACCATTGAAGCCAAGTTCAAAGCAGTAGAAGAGGCTCAGAGAAAAAAAGAAAGAAAGAAGAAGAGCTCAAGTTGAAAAGAATAGAAGACGAGGAACAAGAGCAAGAAGTTGCCAAAATGTGGGAAAAGGTTAAGGAGTTAGAGAAACAAAGAGATGATATGTTAGAAGAAAGGAGAAGAGAGGAAGAAAAAGAGAGAGTTGAAGCTAACAAGCTGGCCAAAGAAAAGGCAGAAAAGGAGAAGCAGCAAGAGGTTGATTCTCAACCTAAGGTAGCACTTTGGAAACCCCTCTCTCCTATCACATCTTCAACACAAGTGATAACTCCTTTTGTTTCCCCAACATGGTTGAAGCTTAATTTGGAAAGAAAATAGATAGTACAAACCCAACCCCTTAACTGGGATGATATGATGAAATAAATTGAAAAGGAAAGGCCAAGAAAAGGGCTAGAGTCCTTCATTCTAATAGGCTAACGAATGATGGGGAGATTATAGTTGAATGTGCCATTCCAATGGTTGATAAAGATAAACAAGAAATGCAGTTGAGTGATTATCAACTAGGCACTTTGAATTTGGGAAGACCTACAAGGAACCAACAAATGGATCTCATTAATATTGTAGCCTCTTCCACTAAATCGATAATGGTAAAAGATAAGCAAAGGAATGATAAGCTTAAAGCTCAGGTAGAAAAATTGCATAAGTTTTTGAAATATTTGTCTTCTCCTATTTCTTCACAATCTACTGCCCCTGAGACACCTATTTGGTTAAGTAAGAAAGATTTTGATAACCTTGTTGAAATGAGAAACAAATTAGGGATGATAGATAGATGGATTGCTAGGTTAAATCAAGAAGTGGAAGATTTGCTTGTTGAAAGTTGTAAAGAACATGAAGGCGCATTGGAATTGGTTAGTGATATGGTTTCACATGTTGAGACTCTTGGGAAGCAAGAGGAGGAATATACAGAGCATTGAAGGAAATTGAAGGAAGTCAATAAGCTGCCAATATAAACTTTGTTGGAATAGTCCATTCTTGAGGAAGATAATGCAGACTTCGTTGAAAATACCATCAACATTATTAGATTTTGGTCCTCATTCATTTCTAAACATAGGAATGAGGTGCAACAAGCTAGAAAGGATTTGCATGAGCAACTTGAGGAGTTGGGAGCAAGTATTGCTATACTTATTAATGAAGACATCCCTATGACAGATGGCCTCCTCCTTGATAAACTTAAGGAGAAATGGAAGAGTAGATTTGAGGAGGTAATGCAAAAATGGGATGATGGTGATGACCTATTGATGGATAGACTCGTGGATATCAAGGAGGAGATAAAAGCTGCTAGAAGGGAGCTTATTAAACTTGGAGATACGCAAGAGTTTTCCTTTACTAAACTAAAAAGAATAAAGTTTGAAGACAGTTGGGTGGACGGTCCAGACATGAATGTGCTCCAAAAAGTGTTCACCAATTATGATGAGTACATACTTGAGCAAAAAACATGGGAATGAAGTGCCAGTGACATGTTCCCTTTTCCAGATGAGCATCAAAAAGGCATGGCTAGATTGACAGCTTCCTTTCATATTTTGTAGGATTATGACATGAGTCCAACTGGAGATCCCATAATTTCTACCTTCCCCCTTTTTGAAGGGTGTTTTTGCACACTTTCTCAACACAGGTAATGCATAGGTGCATCACCTATCTTGAAAGGAAATATCCAGTAAGTTGTTGAAAATAACCCCAAGGTCTCTCAGGTGTCAGGTCATGACTTGCATAGGATACCTCTATTGATTTTTGTTGTCATTTTGCTAATAATCATAGGGCAGAATTGTGTGAGTTAAGCTGGAAGGGGAATCGAATCTACAAATAGAGTTTCCAATGTGGGGAAGTTTTTGTACGTTTGCTGCAAGTTCAAACAACAATCTTGGACTCCATTTTTGTTTTAAGTTTTGGCTTTACAATGTGCAATGAACCTTAGCATAGTCTATTTATTAAAAAAAAAGGAAAAGATTAGGGAAGAGAGCACGTTCCTAGAACTGCAACTACGAATGAACAGTGATCATGGAAGCTTATACTGTGGATAGTTTCCTTAAAACAAAATTTCACTTAACCAAAAATTTCACAGTATCATGAAACCTATGCTATCTTCTAAGGACTGTAGATGTTTTATCATTCATTCACCACACATATGCATGAACAAAGATAAATTTTTAGAGGCAGCTTTAAAATCAAATTCCATACTATCTTTGCATAGCCCTCTACCAGACGCAAATGACCAAAAGTATGGACAAGAAAAGCATCTACACAGTAGGAATCTCCACAATCAAGAATAGAATTACTAAATCTACTAGAGCTAACTGAAAGGAAACTAAAACAACAAAGTAAATTTAACTAAATCCTTAACTTCTAAGTGAAGAATCATGAAACATGAGAAGAAATCCAGAAATGCACCAAAATCAATGTATTTCTATTGCAATTTCTGCAACATGCCTTTACAACAACTCAACTCTCTTTGAAAATAAGAGGAGACCCCTATTTATAGTGTCCCAAAAGTAGAACATGTGGTCAAGATTGATTCACTTGTGTGGCCACAATTCACTATAAACTAGGGTTCTACCTACCCCCAATATATTACATTTTTAAAATGCATTTTGTACATATCCTTGTTTTTCCTTCTAGTGGTAGCATTGTATCATTTTCATCCTTTTGTTGATTACTCTTTGTTGCAGCTATTCCTTTAGAAATTCTTCGTCAATAACAAGGTTTCCCTCCTACTTCTTCGAAGCTGCATACTCCATGAATTTCAAGATCACCGATCGGAACTTGTCGACCTCAATGATGTCGGATTTCATCACTTGGTAGCACCACTCTTTGGAATTGTTAACAAGCTTTTCCCAGTCCTCCTCATACTTGACAACGTGATCTCTAAATAGCTCAAACTGGATGAAAGCTCATGCAGAAAATTTTATAAAATCTGTAGTAATCTCGGTTGACATCCCATATTCCATCCTCTTTCGGAAGTGAGGCTTTATACTTTCTGGATTGATCTTAACATCGGGCACTTCGTACCCCGTTATCAGCTTCAGGTATTGGAAGCAATCTTCCTTGGCTTCCTTGGCCCACTCAACATCCAAACTTACATGCTCAAGTACCTGTTCCAACCTTTCCTTCCGGTGATAGAATTCTCACTTCCACACATCCATCAGCCAATGGTCATCGTCTTTGAAGGATAATTCCTTTTCCCAAATTTCACTTGCCAACTTGAGGATAGCCTCAATTTTTGGTTAAGTATCCCCATACTTCTTTGGGAACTTAATGCAGATTTACCTCATTCCCTCAAGAGATGTGTGTACTTCCAAGAACTTGTTCATCATTTGAACTACCAGATTGATACCTGTATTCCCAATATCCAAGACCTGTCGGAACCAATTTTCCATGGTCTTGTCCAAGTTATTTCTCTTCTCCAGGTTATTAATCTGCTCTTTTGATAGCAACTACGGTGGGGGCGAGGATGTGGTTGGTTGTTCTTCTATGGATGACCATTTTTGGATATAGGTTGTCAAATCAACCACTTATGTCTTAAGCTCCTCCTTCAAAACTTTGTCCTGCTGAATGAGATGCACCACTGTGGTGACTGATTCCTAGAGATGATCAACCTTTTGTTCCCTGGTGGCCACTCCCAAGTCGATGGTGGATATGTCATTACTTATTCCTTGTTCTCCCACCACTGGCGTCGCCATTTATACAGCCCTGGATCCAGAGGCATCCATCATTACCTTTGATCTGATCTTCGGCTTCCTCTCCTTTCTGGTGTTGATCTGGGCTCAAGCCAAAATAGCCTCCAGCCTTGCCTTTGGGTCGTTTGGAGTGGGAGCCCTCTTTTCTTGTTGTCTCTCCAACTAATCAAGCATTGAAGACTTTCCCTTAGGTGACTCCTGTTGATCCACCATTTCTTCCTCTCTAACTTCAATTACCTTTCTAATGAGGGCCTCTCATCTTGTCCTTGTATCCTCTTTCTCCTCATCAGAGTCTTGTACAAACATTATGCGCTTGATGGGAGATTTGGTGGGCATTGATTCGTCAGGGTGGTCTTCCCCTTCAACATCCTTTTCTTCCTTATCCTAATCATGCCCGCATTCCTCAGGCCTATCTTCTTGTCTATCTTCATGAAAGAATGTCTCTTCATCATGCTCAGGGGCACAGTCATGCCCTTCCACAGGAAACTTATCACCTTTCATCTCCAGAGTAGCAACTTCCCTTCAGCTATAGGTTGTACTTTAGCCTCCTTGTCTTCAATATCCTTGAGTTGTTTGGCCCATTCGACGTCAAGCTCCGGGTCAGCTATTTCTTGAATTATTTTTGTGCCCCGATCCTCACTGTCATCACTGGAAGACTCATAGGCAACCTAATCAATTACCCGATGTTCATACATTGGGTGCTCATGATAATCAATCTTCTCCTCTTCCAACCTCTTAGCTGCTTCCAATTGTTGTCGTTCCAACTCATCATATATTTGCATCGTAGCCTCCATATTAGGTGGCTCAATAGGAGGAGGAGGAGGAACTGGGGTGTTAACCATTGCTTGGGAAATTGTAGCTTGCACCATTGGATTTTCAAACATTCTTGATAGTTCAGACGACACATTCTGCATGTATTTGACAAAGGACTTCAGAAGAGCGAGGACAGGTATTGTAGTAGTAGCAGCGACAGTCGGAAGAAACAAGGACGGAGACATGGAGGATGAAGAAATTGGAGAGGTAGAGGCAGAGGATGAATCCACCGATACAACCTATGTGATGGGAGAAGTAGAGGTGATGTGAACAACGATGTCCACCGTAGGCAGAGAGGATGCAACTATTGCATGTGGGATAGGTGGGCTGGTAGCAATAGCAGCAGTAGTGGCAGTAGCAGATGAAGCAAGTAGAGATCTTGGTGGATCAGCCTCCATCTCCTCTCCCTCGTGGAGTGGATCCTCTGGTATTACCGTCATTTTAGTGATGCTACCCATTCTTCTATGTTTTTTGGGAGGTTCACTCTCTAAATCCTTTCTAGCGTACACTTTTGGGTTGGGTTGCTTCTCATCAACCTCCTTTCTCTTCTTTGACCAAATAGATGGTGGGGACTTGGATGTTTCTCCAGTTGTAGCAATAGTTGCCCCACCATTAGAACCACTTGGTTCACTCTCGATCCCCTTGAATGTCAAGGTGACTCCCTGTTGCTTTAAATAGGCAACCTGCCCATCGATCCACGCCTTTGTTCAAGCCTCAACGGGCTTGGTGAAAATGTCGAGGTCATCAACCTCTTTCTCATTCCAATCAATTAAAGGCAGTGGTAAATTTTCCACAGCACTGTACCTCAGGTCGACCACAGTGCTTTAATCCTCCTCAAGCTAATCGGGCACCGGGAACAAATTCACCCTCTTCATAAAGTATGTGATCATCCGCATACAGTTCCTTAGCCGCACTTCAAGATCATCCTTGCAATTGGCTCAGAAATCCTTGATATGGTGGAGGTGGGTGTATTCTTGTCCAATTTCCTTTTTGATGTGGTCGTATGGGTCCATCTGTAGCCTAGTTTTATGTGGCTTGAAGTAGTACTCAGCAAATTCCTTCTCTGAATTACTTGTGCATTGGGAAGTATAAATTTCATACATTCCCTGGCCAAGTGTGAGGGGATAAGGGATCCCCACCAGATGGTTACTACTTAGGATGTTGTGTATATGTTGCAGTTGCCAAGATAGTTCCAATAATATGATCTGGTCATTAGGGTATCAAGGGAGCTTATTCGGCTTTTCTAAGAATCCCTAGGTGTGAATGTAGGTGAACTTGGGAAACCGGATAAACAGGAAGGCATAATATTTTAGAAATGCTCGAGCACTGTGGGAGATCCTTCACTCAAAATCTCCCCCAAGCAACCTGACGATGTAAGCGATGAATGCATCGTTTACTCTACAATAATCCCTTTTGAAATTTTTGAACTGAAGTTGAGGGTATCTATCAAAATCCTTTCATTCTCTACCAGGAAATTTGTTTGGAACTTTCAATAACCTGTTATAATGCCTCTTATCGACTAGCGAGTGTACCAGGTAAGAGTTCATGTAGAATTTGGATGTCTTCTTGACACTCATGAATTGATCATGAAAGCGGTCACTTATTATTCTTCCCCCATAGAATGTGGTGTCCTTCCCATGGAGAATGTGCTCGATGAAATAGACCATCCATTCTTAAAAATATGTCACATAAGGGAGGCCCATTACTCTACTCAGCATGGTGATCAAATCATGGTAGTTCTCGAAAAACTCATTGTGAAAGAGTTCCTGAGGAACCTTGGTAGCACTGCCCCACTTCTCCTTCAACCAATTGTGGTTGATCAGCTTCTTGCATCTCAAAGGATCCTCATCCCACATTTCCTTACATTCCTGAATGGTAGGCAACTCCATCTTTCCGAAGACAGGAATGTGGAAGGTTTTTGTTATCCCTGGTGGTAACATATCAACCAAGATGTTCCCATCCCTGTCGACAATAGTCCTTGTTTTTGGTTGATATGCCTCTCTGCAGGCCATTACCAGCTTGGGGGAAATCAAGGTGGGAGGGAAAACCACAGCCTTGGCTATTCCGCTACTTCTGATGAGTCTCACATTATTTGTTTTGGGGCTTATTCTAACCCTTGTATGAACTCATCAATATTAACATGCCCAATATTTGTGTTTGTGATGTCCTTCCACTTGGTTGTGTTCTTGGAGTGCAACGACACTCCCTGGAACTAGTACTTCATCTGGTCTTTATCCTCTTTTCCTTGAGGAGCTTTGGCAATTATTTTTCCTTTGTCCTTGGCTGCTCCTAAAGTTTCTGCACCAGATTCCATTTATCCTGCACAAAGAGGCAGGAGTCAGCAAAATTAAGCATGAGGGTGCAACCTCTGGAAAATTCCTACAAATCAATGTTAGATTAATAAATATATCATTCTAAATGAATTTGTCACTTCAAGGCTCTCTAAAAGTAAAATGAGTGACCCATGCCCTAAAGGTTAGACTTCCCTTGGAAAAATATTGTTTGGAAGGGCCAATAGGGCAAGGCCTCCCGGATGACTTCTCTAAGTCTTGGATTTGGATAATGAAGGGTCCATGTGGTAGAAGGTCAAATTTAAGCATGTGGGTCGAAGTTCATTTCCAAATTTGAGGCCGTTTAGGTCATCATTAAGGTGTTTGGGCTCAAACTGAAGGAAGGTTGTTAAGGGATGGTTGTTCGAAACAACCTTCGAGAAATAGTGTTCCAGAGACGGAGTTCCAGAGTCTGAAACTCAGGAGGCCAAAAGTTGTTCAGGAGCTCGGGTGACAAAGGCTAAGAAGCCGTCTAGGAACAACCGTGTGAAACGATGAAGCATGGACGGAAGTCCGAGGAATGATTCCCAATGGACCAAACTCGAGGAGATAGTTTGCCTTCATCTAAAAAACCTGGAGGAGAAATGAGGTTCGGGGCCCAGAAGCTGGAAAGGCGGGTTTGTTCTATTGTTTAGGACAGTGAAAACGAGATGAAATCTCAAGGATGGAAGTCCGGTAGGCGAGGTCTGAATGAAGCGAGGACTCTGCATCTCATCATTAAAACGTCGAGCGGTTGGGAAATGCTTGGGGCCCAAAAGCCAGAAAGATGCCACGAGACGGTCGTTCGGGACGGCAAGACAACAAAGATGGCCTAGGGACAGAGGTCTAGAGCCAGAGGTCCGAGGGGGACTTGTATTTTGGATTTTGCTCGCTCCTCATGCAGACTTTATGAGCTTGGGGTCCGAGAGTCGAAAGGACATTAGAAGAGGTTATTTCGAAAACGGCGAACTAGAACGGCGGTTCGGGGACGGAAGCTTGTGGAACAAGACCCAGGAGGCACTTGGACATGTACTCTCTCTTGTGGGAAACTTAAGTCAGTTTGAAGACAGGAGCCCAAAGATCAGATGAACGAAGCAAGCATGTCATTGAGAAACTATGAATCGGAAGGGGAGTTTCAGAGTCCAGAACCTGGAAGAAGCTTAGCCGTCGAGGAAATTAACAAGTTTACACTACGTCTAGAGAGAGTCTCGGGCCCAAAGACCATGGTCACCTACCTCAAAGAATAGCAATGGAGCGACAGGGTTTTGAATTCAAGTTTGGGTCCTCTAAGGGACATTTTTGAAAGTTTGGACAAGTGGGTTTTAAGGTGAGACCTTTTCCCTATCAGGTTTACAATCATTTATCCCTTTTCATTTAGTTTTTCAATCATAAAGCTTTGGAAAAGGGAAGGACTATCAGACAGAGATCATACCTCAAGGGCCCGAAGAAGCAGAATGCTGAATCCTAGAAGAATAGCGAAGCTGAAGCTCGTGCGCGATGGTGGTGAAGGCTGAGATCGCACTGTGCTTGTTTGCTATTTCTGACATGTGAAAATGACATGTCAAAACTTGTTTATATAGCCCTTAAGTGCATTTAATACCCCCTAATGAGTGTAGGTACAATGGTCAGTGAGGTAGGTGAGTTCAAATTTTACGACAACGGCGGGAGAAATGAAGCCCGAGGGTCGAGAAGACATCGGAGCATGGTCGTTTGGTTTGGACAAGTGAGGCAGCAATGGCAAAGGAGGCATCGGGGTCTGGGGTTTAGGGTCTAAGTGGACGTCGACCGTCAGTTGTTCAGGATGGAAAAGGCACAATAGAAACCCGAAAGGGGAAACCCAAGGGGGGAAACCCGATGGGTCAGGCCCGAGAAGTCCCACGGACGCCCAGAAAAGCAAAATGACAAAAAAGGCTCAAAGAGGCCCAAGACTAAGCAATTTTTTAGGGGAAAAACATGGTCAATCTAAAATGAGACTTTGAAGGGTAGGTTGACCAACTAGGACACCAAAATGAGGAGGGGCACACAAAATGAGATGACAAAAAAAAGAGCTCGACAAGGCGAAAGAAAGAGAGGGCCCCCCTTCCAAACGGGGCGTGTGTGCTACAGGCACAACAAATAGTGACTCTGCAAGGAGAACGCTCTTGGCGTTCTAAAGATAAACATTCATTCTGAACCCAGAATCTTTGGTTTCGTAGACTAAAAGCCAGTTTCCAAGGTTTAACTAAGAACAAGTTAAGGAGAAGAACTGAGGTTAAATCACACCACGGCATCATCATAGATGTGTGTGCATGGTGATTTCATTTCCTTTCCTCAGAAATTATGCGAACAACAACTGATCAGGAGGGACAAGCTACGTAATTCGTCTAACCCCAAAAGTAACCTAGACATTGCTCTACTGCCAATCAAGTGTCCATAGCCTCGACGAAGTTGTCGTTGTGACCCCATGAACATAGCTCTACTGCCAGCTAGGCATCCATAGCCCTGGTAGAGATATTTGTACACCCATACAGTTGCATGATTTTGTATTTTCTTTCCCTTTTCAATATTGCTTTGCAGTTCTTTTTTTTTTTTTTGCTCTGTCGTGTAAGCACTGAAGCCTACAGTGGGTTTGGGAATCACAATGGTCACTGGAGCAGACTTTAGATTTTTCACTTGTCCAACCCTCCTAGCGATCACCGCATAATTCTTCAGAAACCTTTGAAGTGTGTTTTATTTATGATCCATGACAAACGTAGGAGATTCAAACAAGGGTACAATCTTGGATTAGTCTAGAGTTCAAAAGAGGAAACCAATGCTTAAGGACTTCTAGGGATCAGTAGTGGGGATGAAGCTTTAACTAAAGAACGAAAAACAAGAGCAGGTCGCAAAGCAAAATGTTCGTCGAACCAAGCGCAGCCACCATAGCAAAACAAGGAGACTCTATCAAGGTCAAAACAAAACTTTTGGGAAACGAGCAACACAGAACAAAGCAGGAAAGCAAAGCAAGGAAACCTATCCTAACTTATATACAAGTATTTACATGACCAACTCCAGGAGAGCTCAGGCTTGGAAGTAATGCTTAAGATACTGTCCATTGATGGGAAATAGGATGTCCTCACCAGTTAAAGTCTTTAAACGAAAAGCATTATTTTTGAGAATTTCGGCAATCTGAAAGGGGCCAAGCCAAAGCTTGTTGATTTTGTTGTGTCCCCCTATCCTTTCGTGGGACTTGTCCCAATATAGGACAGAAATTCGGAAGGCCTTGAACTTGACTTGATGATTGAACCATCTTTTGACTATGCCCTGATGTTTGGCGAAGTTTTCTATTGCACGGTCTCATACCTCTTCTAAATGTAATAGCTTAGCCAAGCGAGCTTCTTTGCGATCCCCTCCTTCATAAAAATCATTGATGAAATGGAGAGTAGGGATTTTCAAGTGTATCGGGAAAATAGGTTTAAAGCCATAAATGAGGTGGTAAGGGAAATCTCTGAGGGCAACCTTATGGCAGGTACGATCAACCCAAAGGGCGAAACAAAGCTGGGTATGCCAGTATTTGGGATTCCTATCAAGCAATTTTTTGATTACAGTGATCAGGTTCTTGTTGGTGGATTCGACAAGGCCATTGCCTTGGAGATAATAGTTGGAGAATAATTTGAGTGCACTTCCATAGTCAAAGTCCCAACCAATGAATTTCAATGATGCAAATGCGGGACCATTATCACATACTAATGCATAAGGACAACCAAAATGATTCAAAATAAAACTTTCCAGAAAATTAGTTACCACTGCCATCGTGCATTGCCTACATGCAATTGCTTTCATCCATCTAGTGCAATAATTAGAAACGATTAGAATGTACCTATGTCCTGCAGATGATGGAGGGCTTATCGGACCAATGAAGTCGAGGCCCCATTGTGTGAATGGCCTTACCTCCAGGACTGGTTACAATGGGATAGCAACATTCCTTTCTCTGGTCACCACAGTCTGGCATACATGGCAAGTGCAGACGTGGTTGTGGGCATTCTTGAAGACCGTAGGCCAATAATACCCTGCCCTCAGTATTTGATGTGTCGTAGATAAGCCAGAACCATGGCCCGTGCCAAATTTGTCATGAAACTCCTTCAGGACATGATTTTCTTCTTCCTTACCAAGGCATCTCAAGTATATACCTTCAAGATTCCTTTTGTACAATATGGCCCCTTGCAACATGTAGCTGCTACTTTTCAGTCTAAGTGCACACTTTTGGACTCCCTGCAAGTGGGGCATACATTTACGATTCAATAGATAATACGCTATGTCATCATACCATTCTCTTGGAGAGACATCCTCCAGTCGATATTACTGCACTATGAGTTCAGGCCCAGCCTCAATAACTATTTCTGCCATCGTTCTGGTAAGTGCCTGCCCTCTCACCAATCTCATTGGCTAGATTTCTATATCGTACTCCTGCAGCAATGCAATCCATTTTTTCCTTCATTCTCCTAGCTCGTTCTACATGAGCAATGTCTTTACTACTGGGTCAAGAACTATGGCGAACACTTTGTTGCGCAAGATATAATGTTTGAACTTCTTTACTCCTCTAACAAGGGTATAGGCTTATTTTTCTACGTTGTGGTAATGCATCTTAATGTCTTTCAAAGGGTTACTCATGAAGGTGATTGGATACTCATTCCCCTCATCATCCTTCTACATCAGGATGATGGCACACGAATGGTCTAAAGCGAACAAATTGATGTAGAAAGGCTTCAAATAGTTTGGACTGTTTAGCATCGGTGCCTTAGGAATTGCTCATTTAATTTCTCCAAAGGCTTGCTTCACCTCAGGGGTCCACTCAATCTTGGCATCTTTCTTTAACATGGCATTAAGCGGTTTGACAATTTCAACAAAGCCCATTATAAACTTACAGAAAAAGTTGATCTTTCCGAAGAAATATTTTAACTCCTTGTTGCCTAGAAGCTGAATCCTCATGATGGCTTGAATATGTTTGGGATCAATGGAGATCCCCTTTTTTGATAATACATGCCCCAACAACTTTCCCTCGGTTACTCCGAAGATGCATTTCTTCGGCTTGAGAGAAACCCCAAATTCGTGGCACCTTCAAAAAACTTTGCATAAATCAGCAACATGATCATCTCATTGTTTTGAGAGCACTGTTAAATCATCCATGTAGATGATTATGCACTTTCTAATCAGGTTTTTGAATGAAATATCCATCACGCGTTGAAAGGTGGCATCGACATTGATGAGCCTGAAGGGCATCCATCTATAGGAAAATGTGCCCCACTTGGTGGTGAACATTGTTTTGTGTTAGTCTTCATATTGCACCATGACTTGATTGTACCCTGAATACCCATCCAAAAAGGACATCATCTAAGAACCATTTACTATCTGTAGTACCTCATCCAATGATGGCACTAGATAGTTGTCCTTTTTTGAAGCTCTATTCAGATTACGGAATTCAATGCATAATCTGATCTCCCCATTATTTTTCCTTACTAGGACCAAGTTGGCAACACAGGTAGAGTGTCGAACCAGGAAGATAATCCTAACGGACATAAATTTTTGTACTTCCTTATATATAATTGGCTCCAATAAAGCATTGACAGGGCGATGTCATTATCAAAATGGCCTCGCATCTAGCCTGAGAGGGATGGTATGGGTGATAATTGATGTATCATACATTTTGAGATCCTCATAGCTCCAACTGATGACATCATGGTACCTTCGCAAAGCATCAACTATACCCTTTCTTTCCTCGGGTGTGCACACCTTGCCAATAAATACATTCTTTGCATTCCCAGTCGTTCTGATGTTATAGGTGTCACAATGACCACTGATGGTGTCTTTCTTGGCCTACTGATCTTGATCTCTGATTTGATCTAGATCAAATATGCATTCGAGGTTGACCATCCCTCTTGGGATGGTGTTGGTCTTGAGATTGATGACCCCCTCTATATCAAGTTCGGCCTCCTCAAGCTCAGCCTCATCAATTATTTGAGTAGCTAGCACATCATAATTGGTGATAAAATCTAGGATGTGTTTGTCATCATTAAACACCTAAAGATTGGCTACTTTGTCTGGTATAGACGGAATGCAGGTGAGCTCGACTGTAAACCTCCTAAGGCCAGACAGTGACAACGGTTGCAAGGTGCTTGCTACCTGGGCCAAGGCATTGGTGGTGTGATTTTGAGAGTGCAGGATCAGTTGGATATTACAAGCGCTTAACCCTTCCATCAGATCCCATACCCTATGCCTATAATTAGTGAGTCTTTGTTTATAACAAGAATAGAGCTTTCTTACCTATTTTATGACCAATTCTGAATCCTCGAAGACTTGCAATTTTGACACCTTTTCTTAATGCCATAAGGAGACCCAAGACCAAAACCTCGTATTCTGCTACATTATTAGTGCAATAAAATTGAATCCTATGAGTAGAAAAATATGACTTACCCCTGGGACTGATCAGTTCAAAGTTGGCTTCAGCCCCGTGCTTGGATTTGGACCCGTCAAAGCGCAGCGTCTAGAAGCTAAGAGAGTCCTTGACCCTAGAATTGACAGACGTGATTTATGACTTTAATGGGGGCCTAATTTTAGTAACCTTCTGAGGAGGTGTAGGTTCTGAACATGTTTGTTCTAGTAGTGTTGGATGACCTCTCTCCTTAGGAGTGATTCATCCTTTGATATGCTCAGTTGTTGTCTGACATAAATAGCATTCAAAATCTAAATGGGTGGCATTATGTACCCTGCACCAACTAGGAAGCAGGAGTTCTTGAAAGTTCATTCTAGCTCCAAAACTGAGCTAGTCATGTACACATTTTTCAATGAAATCTTGGAAACCATCTAGCAATCCAAGATTACCATCCTCGCATGGCTCTTCGTCATCTGATTCTATCAACATTTCCGTGTTGTGAGGGGTACAGGCTAGGTTGGTAGGTGGACTACACAACACAAGAAGGACCTCCCCCATTTCCTCTTCTTTGAAGCATTCTTGTTCATTTAGATATGATACTGGGGAGTAATTCCCCAATTCTGTTCCAACGAACAACACTTCATTCGTATTGTTGTATTCTGTGATCATGAACCTCATGCGTGGCCCCCGATCAATTCAAATCTGATTTGGCATCCCTTTCCATGGCAACCACAAATGAGAGTAATTGGTTGCGGTGTATTCATTCAGTGCCTTCATGAAATCCCTTCCTAAAATTATGCCATAAGTGTCTGGGATATCAGCAACTTGGATGTCAATGGTTTGCTGAATTCTAGGATCAACATCAATCTGCATGGGTATTCTATTGATTTCTCCAACTATGTTGATCTTCATCTTATCAAGCTGCGTTACATTACACCAGGAGGGAGTTGCGACTATTCCAAATCCTTGCACATGCTTAGGGTCATGACTTTTGCGGAAGCTCCCAAGTCTAGCAAGCAGTTATGGAGGTTCTTCCCAAACACACGGATGGTGGTCAAGAAGGGAGGAGTTTTGAATTTCCCTTGAAACAGTCCTCCGGAAATATCCACTTGGGAGAATTGGTCCTTATCCTTCTCATTACCCCTATTTTGGGTTAGTGTTCGATCAGTTTCTTTGTTAGACTGCCTATCAGGCTACTAATTTGTAGGCAGATCAACCCGTTTATTGGAAATTTGTTGCACAACTAGTTCATTTTTCTGATCATCAAAGGAAACCTTCTTTGAAGGAACTTCTTGAGTCAACCCGGCCAATGGGGTCCCATTTATCATTCTAAAGAAGGCATTTCTTAGGTCTAGCACCTTCAGTAACTCAAAGTCGGACACACTTAACTTAACCTTCTTAAATTCCTCTACAATATATTTTCCCATTTGTTCAACTTCTTCATCATAAGTAATATTTTGGAAGGAGCTAGTGGGGTGATTTTGGTTTTAGTTATGTTGTCTACCTTTGTTAAAGTACCATGTGGGGACTTGAGGGTATCTCGGATTTTTGCTAGCATTTGGGTTAAGAGGGGTACTAAAATTATTAAGTGGATTGGAGGTCATAAAAGGACCACCAGCTTGTCTATTCCTAAGGTTGTAAGGGGTAGTCCGTTGGTGAAACATTTGGACTTCATCTTCCCTAGGCTCTTCCTCATCCTTGCGACCATTGTCTACTGAATCAAAAAGTTGAGCCAAAGGGATTTCAAAACTTACCTCTTCCTCTTTATCGTTGTTGCCCATGTTGGCACCTTCCTGCTCTGGCATGTTGCACTCAGCCTTCAGGAAAGGATCTCGGTTGACCAGTAGCACAGAGGAATCGTATGGTTCAAATGGAACAATCTCTCTACATCTTGAGTTTTCCACCACATTTTGGACTTCAACCTGAAAAATTTTAGCAGTCATTTGGAATTATGAACAATCCAATTCAAAATGTCGGCTTGTTTTATGTATACGGCACCAGCCGGATAAAGCAACCTCGGCCAAGTAAACTCCACTTGTAGTCTTGTCATTGTTGTTGGGGTGATTGAGGGGAATGGGAACACCACCATTATTAGGCCTCATGTTCCATGTTTGGTTCTACCTCAGGAAAGGCCTTCTATCAAAGTTATGTCCCGGATTTTGATTCCTATCATAATTTTTCCTAGATGAAGTGTTGGCATCACGATTATCCTGGTTCTCACGGTTGTCATGGCTGAGGTTAGCTTAGATACTCTTCTTTAAACCTTGCAGCTGATTGTTTTGGATTCTCAAATGCATCATCTCAATAGAAATTTTCTTGATCATTTCCATGAGTTCATCGATCTGATCCTTTTATGTGTTTTTTGGTTGTGGAGCGACATTCTGCAAGAACACTAGCTGAGCCACTAGCTGATTTTGGTGAGCGGGCAGAAATTCAGACGCTTGGAGATATGTCGGTACTTGGGGTGGCTGAGAATGGACTTATTTTTGTTGGGGCAGCAAATAGTGAGGAACCGAAGGTGCTTGATTCATTGGTTGTCCAAGGTTCAGCACTATGGGCAGTTGTGGTATTGGGTTCATGAGGGGCGTGTGATGCTGCAAAGCTTGAGTGAGCCCATGAATCTATGAAGGATGAGCAACCTACCCCAAAGAGGGTAAAGGACCAAAAATGTTTTGTCCCAAATCCGTGCTAGCAATGGCGGCCTTCGAGTATGCATCTACCAATCTAGTGGGTGGTGGTTGTATCCTCTTTACTAATGTTGCAGTAAGATTGTCCAGTGCTGCATAATAGACCAGTAAAACAACAACATCATTGAACACGTATGGGTCTTGCAGTCGGGTATATGCTCTATGGAATTGTTCATTAAAGGATTTGATTGGTTCATTGACCTCCCTTTGAACCAACATGAAATGTCGATACAACTCTGAAAAACTAATTGGAGTTTTGAACTTCTATAGGAAAGCATTCTTCAGAAGGTCTCATGTGTTGATAGCTCCCGCCGGTAAGTTGACATACCAATAGAAGGCCTCCTCTCCTAGGGAGTAGGGAAAGATTCGGCAACCCACATCCTCATATATTATCTACATAGTCTTCAACACAATTTCAAAAATCTTGACATGCTCCTCAACTGTCCTCTATGGATCTCGAAGACTGAACTTCGTGCAAAAACTCTCCGGATTCTTTGGAATGTTGTGGTAGAGGTTGAAGGCCAAAGGAGATGGATTTTTTCCCAACCATTCCATCGGAGGGGGTGATGGAGGTGGTTGTGCTAGATTGGCTTGTAACTGCAAAGGGGCAGCAGTGGTTGACGAAACAACTTCAGGGAATGGGACTGCGTTGGGATGAAAGGCAGCATCTAGCCCTTTTGAAGCGGTAGCCTGGATGACTGTTTGGAGCGGGTGAGTAGGAGAAAATGCTGCCAAGGATGAAGGAGAAGATGGTGGTGAATGGATAGGCGAGGAGGATGATGGTGATAGTGAAATGGGTTGGTCGAATGAGTTGGAGAGGGAGGTTTCTCATTTCTTAGCTCAAGTAGCTCGAGTAGGGGTGGTAGCTCTTGGAACTCCCCTTTGTTTAGTGTAGACCTTGGTATTCTATAAAATATTTGAGGGGAGAAAGACTCGATTCAATCTAGCTTAGCCCTCAAAAGGCCCTCCTTCTAGCGCCAGTTCTGTTGATGGGTGTTTTTACACACTTTCTCAACAAAGATAATGCATAGGTGCATCACCTCCCTTGAAAGGAAATATCCAGCAAGTTGATTAAAATAACCCCAAGGTCTCTCGGGTGTTAGGTCATGACTTGCATAGGATACCTCAGTTGATTTTTGTTGTAATTTTTTTGATAATCATAGGGCATACTTACATGAGTTAAGCTAGAAGTGGAATTGAATCTGCAAACGGAGTTTCCGATGTGGGAAAGTTTTTGTACGTTTGTTGCCGGTTCAAATAGCAGTCTTGGACTCCATTTTTATTTTAAGTTTTGGATTTACAATGTACAATGAACTTTAACATAGGTTATTTATTAAAAAAAGGGAAAAGAGTAGGGAAGAGAGAAAGTTCCTGGACCTGCAACTATGAATGAATAGTGATTATGGAGGCTTATACTGTGGACAGTTTCCTTAAAACAAAATTTCACTTAACCATAAAATTTCATAGTATCATGAAACCTATGCTATCTTCTAAGGACTGCATATGTTTTATCATTTATTCACCTCAAATATGCATGAACAATAGTTTTAGAGGCAGCTTTAAAATCAAAGTCCAGACTAACTTTGCACAACCATCTACTAGCAGCAAATGACCAAAAGTATGGACAAGAAAAGCATCTACAAAGTAGGAATCTCCACAATCAAGAACAAAATTACTAAATCTACCAGAGCTGACTAAAAGCAAACTAGAACAGCAAGGTAAATTTAACTAAATCCTTAACTTATGAGAGAAGAATCATGAAACATGAAAAGAAATCTAGAAATGCACCAAAATCAATGTATTTCTATTGCAATTTCTGCAGCATGCCGTTACAGCAGCTCAACTCTCTTTGAAAATGAGAGGAGACCCCTTATTTATAGTATCCAAAAAGTAGAACATGTGGTCAAGATTGATTTACACTTGTGTGGCCACAATTCACTATAAACTAGGGTTCTACCTACCCCCAATATATTATATTTTTAAAATGCATTTTGTCCATATCCCTGTTTTGTCTTCTAGTGGTAGCACTGTAGCATTTTCATCCTTTTGTAGATTTCTCTTTGTTGTAGCTATTCCTTTAGAAATTATTCATCAATAACAAGGTTTCCCTCCTACTTCTTCAAAGTTGCATACTCCATGAATTTCAAGATCACCAACTGGAACTTATCGACCTCAATGATGTCGGATTTCAGCACTTGGTAGCTCCACTCTTTGGAATTGTTAACAAGCTTTTCCCAGTCCTCCTCATTCTTGACAACATCATCTCTAAATATCTCAGACTGGGCAAAATCTCGGGCAGCAAAGTTTACAAAATTTGTGGTAATCTCGGTTGACATCCCATCTTCCATCCTCTTTCGAAAGTGAGGCTTTATACTTTCTAGATTGATTTTAACATCAAGCACTTTGTACCCCGTTATCAGCTTCAAGTATCAGAATCAATCTTCCCTAGCTTCCTTGGCCCACTCAACATCTGAACTTACATGCTCAAGTACCTGTTCCAATCTTTCCTTATGGTGATCGAAGTCTTGCTTCCACACATCCATCAGCCAATGGTCATCATCTTTGCAGGAAAATTCCTTTTCCCAAATTTCACTTGCCAGCTTGAGGATAGCCTCAATTTTTGGGTAAGCAGCCCCATACTTCTTTGGGAACTTAATGCAGATTCACCTCATACCCTCAAGAGATGTTTGTACTTCCAAGAACTTGTTCACCATTCGAACAACCAGATTGATACCTGTACTCCCAATATCCAAGACCTACCGAAACAAGTTTTTCGTGGTCTTGTCCAAGTTATATCTCTTCTCCAGCTTATTAATTAGATCTTTTGACAGTAACTACGGTGGGGTCGAGGATGTGGTTGGTTTTTCTCTTTTTGATGACCATTCTTGGATATAGGATGTCAAATCAGCCACCTATGCCTTAAGCTCCTTCAAAACTTTGTCTTGTTGAATGAGGTGCACCACTGTGGTGACTGATTCTTGGAGATGATCAACCTTCTGTTCCCTGGTGGCCACTCCCAATTCAATGGTAGATATGTCATAACTTATACCTTGTTCTCCCACCACTAGCATAGCTATTTGTATAGCCCTAGATCCAGAGGCATCCATTGTTACCTTTGATATGATCTTTGGCTTCCTTTCCTTTCTGATGTCGATTTGGGCTCGAGCCAAAATAGCCTCCAGCCTTGCCTTTGGGTCCTTTGGAGTGGGAGCCCTCTTTTCTAGCTATCTCTCCAACCAATCAGGCATTAAAGACTTTTCCCTAGGTGACTCTTGTTGATCCCCCCTTTTTTCCTCTCTGACTTCAAATTCCTTTTCAATGAGAACCTCTTGCCCTATCCTTGTATCCTCTTTCTCCTCATCGGATTCTTGTACGAACATTATGCGCTTGATGGGAGATTTGGTGGGAATTCATTCGTTAGAGTGGTCTTCCCCTTTAGCATCCTTCTCTTCCTTATCCTGACCATGACTGCGTTCCTCAGGCCTATCTTCTTGTCTATCTTTATGAAAGGATGTCTCTTCATCATGCTCAGGGGCATAGTCACGCCCTTCCATAGGAGACTTATCACCTCCTATCTCTGGAGCAGCAACTCCTCCTTCAGCTATAGGTTTTCCTACAACCTCCTTGTCTTAAATCTCCTTGAGTTGTTTGGCCCATTCGATGTCAAGCTCTGGGTCAACTATTTCTTGAATTATTTTTGTGCCCCGATCCTCATTGTCATCACTGGAAGACTCATAGGCAACCTCATTGATTACTTGATGTTCATACATTGGGTGCTCATGATAATCAAATTCCTCCTCTTCCAACCTCTTAGTTGCTTCCAGTTGTTGTCATTCCAACTCATCAGAGATTTGCATCGTAGCCTCCATATTAGGTGGCTCAGATGGAGGAGGAGGAACTGGGATGTTAACCATTGCTTGGGAAATTGCAGCTTGCACCATTGGATTTGCAAACATTTCTGATAGTTCGGAAGGCACATTCTGAATGTATTTGATGAAGGACTTTGGAAGAGCGAGGGAAGGTATTAGATTAGTAATAGCGGTGGTCAAAAGAGAAAAGGAAGGATACATGGAGGATGAAGAAATCAGGGAGGTAGTGGCAGAGGATGAATCTACCGATATGACCTGTGTGATGGGAGGAGTAGAGGCAAGGTGAAGATCGATGTCCATCGTAGGCGAAGAGGATGCAACTATTGCATGTGGTATAGGCGGGGTGGTAGCAATAGCAGCAATAGTGGCAACGGCAGTAGTGGCAGCAGCAGATGAAGCGAGCGGAGATCTTGGTGGATTAGCCTTAATCTCCTCTCCCTCGTGAAGTGGATCCTTTGGTATTACTGTCATTTCAGTGATGTTGCCCATTCTTCTATTTTTTTTGGGAGGTTCACTCTCTAAGGCCTTTCTAGCATACACTTTTGGGTTGGGTTGTTGCTCGTCAACCTCCTTTCTCTTCTTTGACCGAATAGACGGTGGGGACTTGAATGTTTCTCCAATTGTAGTAGCAGTTGCCCCACCATTAGAACCACTTGGTTCACTCTTGAGCCCCTTGAATGTCAAGGTGACTCCCTATTGCTTTAAATGGGCAACCTGCCCATCGATCTATGCCTTTGTTCAAGCCTCAACGGGCTTAGTGAGAATGTCGAGGTCATCAACCTCTTGCTCATTCCAATCAATTAAAGGCAATGTTAAATTTTCCATAGCACTGTACCTCAGATCGATCACAGTGCTTTCATCTTCCTCAAGCTAATCGGGCACGAGGAACAAATTCACCCTCTTCACAAAGTATGCGGTCATCTGCATATAGTTCCTTAGCCGCACTTCAAGGTCATCCTTACAATTGGCCCAGAAATCCTCGATATGGTGGACGTGGGCCTATACTATCCAATTTCCTTTTTGATGTGGTCGTATGGGTCCATCCGCGGCCTAGTTGTATGTGGCTTGAAGTAGTACTCAGCCAGTTCCTTCTCTGAATTACCTGTGCATTGGGAAGTTTAAAGTTCATACATCCCCTGGCCAAGTGTGAGGGGATAAGGGATCCCCACTAGATGCTTACTACTTAGGATGTTGTGTATATGTCGCAGTTGCCAAGATAGTTTCAATAATATGATCTGGTCATTAGGGTACCAGGGCAACTTATTCAACCTTTCTGAGAATCCCTGGGCGCGAATGTAGGTGAACTTGGGAAACTGGATAAACAAGAAGGCATAATCTTTTAGAAATGATCGAGCATTATGGGAGATCCTTCTCTCAAAATCTCCCCCGAGCAACCTGATGATGTAAGTGATGAATGCATTGTTTACTCTACAATAATCCCTTTTGAAATTTATGAATTGTAGCTGAGGGTATCTGTCAAAAGCCTTGAGTTCTCTACCAGGCACTTCATTTGGAACTCTGAATAACCTATTATAATTCCTCTTGTCGGCCAGCAAGTATACCAAGTAAGAGGTCATGTAGAATTTGGATGTCTTCTTCACGCTCATGAATTGATCATGAAAGCAGTCACTTATTATTCTTCCCCAGTAGAATGTGGTGTCTTTCCCATAGAGAATGTGCTCGATGAAATAGACCATCCATTCTTGAAAATACGCCGCATAAGGGGGGCTCATTACTCTGCTCATCATGGTGATCAAATCATGGTAGTCCACAAAAAATTCACTGTGAAAGAGTTGCCGAGAAACCTTGGCAGCACTGCCCCGCTTCTCCTTCAACCAATACTGGTTGATCAGCTTCTTGCATCTCAAAGGATCCTCATCCCACATTTCCTTACATTCCTGAATGGTAGGCAGCTCCATCTTTCCGAAGACAGGAATGTGGTAGGTTTTTATTATCCCTGGTGGTAACATATCAGCCAAGACGTTCCCATTCCTGTCGACAATAGTCCTTGTTTCTAGCTGATATGCCTCTCTACAGGCCATTACTAGCTTGGGGGAAATCAAGGCGGGAGGGAAACCTGCAGCCTTGGTTATTCCACTACTCCTGATGAGTCTTGCATTATCTATTTTGGGGCTTATTCTAACCCTTTGTATGAACTCATCAATATCGACATGCCCAATATTTTTGTTTGTGATGTCCTTCCACTTGGTTGTGATCTTGGAGTGCAATGACACTCCCTAGAACTGGTACTTCATCTGGTATTTATCCTCCATGCCTCGAGGAGCTTTGGCAGTTCTTTTTCGTTTGTCCTTGGTTGCTCTCAAAGTTTCTACACCATATTCCATATATCCTGCACAAAGAGGCAGGAGTCAGCAAAATTAAGCATGAGGGTGTAGCCTCCGGCAAATTCCAGCAAATCAATGTTAGAATAAACAATATATCATTCTAAATGAATTTGTCACTTGAAGGCTCTCCAAAAGGAAAATGAGTGACCTGGACCCTAGAGGCCGGACTTCCCTTGGCAAAATGTTGTTTGGAAGGGCGAACAAGGCAAGGCATCTCGGATGACTTATCTCGGTTTTGAATTTGGATAATGAAGTGTCTATGTGGGACAAGGTCAAATTTAAGCACGTGGGTTGAAGTCAATTTCCAAATTTGAGGCCATTTAGGTCATCATTAAGGAGTTTGGGTTCAAATTGAAGGAAGGTTGTTAAGGGTTGGCTATTCGAAACAGCCTTGGATAAGCAGTATTCCAGAGATGGAGTTCTGGAGTTTGAAACCTGGGAGGCCAAAATTTATTTGGGAGGTCAAGCGGCCAAGGCCGGGAAGCCATTTAGGAAAATCCATGCAAAATGGCAAAGCATGGATGGAAGTCTGAGGAATGATTCTCAATGGACCAAACCCAAGGAGATAGTTTGCCTTCATCTAAAAAACCTAGAGGAGAAATGAGGTTCGTGGCCTGAAAGCCAAAAAGGCGGGTTTGTTCTGCTGTTTAGGATGGCGGAGGCGAGACGGAATCTCAAGGATGAAAGTCCGGTAGGTGGGGTCTGAATGAAGTGAGGACTCTGCATCTCATCATTAAAACGTCGAGCAACTAGGAAACTCTCGGGGCCCGAAAGCTGGAAAGATGCCACGAGACAGTCATTTGGGATGGCGGGACAGCAACGACGGCCCGAGGATGGAGGTTCAAAGGTGGAGGTCTGAGGGGACTTGGAATTTGGATTTTGCTCGCTCCTCATGTGGAATTTATGAGCTCGGGGTTCGGGAGTCGAAAGGACGTTAGGAGAAGGTTGTTTTGAAAATGGTGAATTGGAACAGCAGTCCAGGGAAGGAAGTCCGCAAACCGGGACCTGGGAGGCACTTTGACATGTCCTTTCTCTTGTGGGAAACTTAAGTCAATTTGAGGACCAGAGCCAAATGATTATACGGACAAAGCGAGGATGTCTTTGAGAAATAGTGAATCGGAAAGGGAATTCTCAAGTCCGAAACTCAGAAGAATCTTCATCATCGAGGAAATTTACAAGTTAACGTTGTGGCCGAAGAGAGTCTCAGGCCCGAAGACCATGGTCGCCTGCCCCAAAGAACAACGACGGAGCGACAAGGTTTTGAATTCAAGTTTGGGTCCTCTAAGGGATGTTTTCAAAAGTTTGGGCAAGTGGGTTTTAAGGTAAGACCTTTTCCCTGTCAGGTTTACAATCATTTCTCCCTTTTCATTTATTTTTTCAATCATAAATATTTGCAAAAGGGAAGGACTAACGGACGACAGTCATACCTCGAGGGCCCGAAGAAGCGGGATGCCGAATCTTGGAAGAACAGGAAAGTGAAAGCTCGGGCGTGAGGGCGATGAAGGCTAAGATCACATTGTGCTTGTTTTCTATTTTTGACATGTGAAAATGACATGTCAAAACTTTTTTATATAGTCCTTAAGTGCATTTAATACCCCCTAATGAACGCAGATACAATGGTCAGCAAGGTAGGTGAGTTCAATTTTTAGGACAACGGCAAGAGAAAGAGAGCTCGAGGGTCAGGAAGACATCGAAGCATGGTCATTCAGTTTGGACAAGTGAGGTAGCAATGACAAAGGAGGCACCAAGGTCTGGGGTCCGGGCGGACGTCAACTTTCGATCGTACAGGATGGCGAAGGCGCAATGGAAACCCGAAAGGGGAAACCTGATGGGTCAGGCCTGGGAAGTCCCACAAACGCCCAAAAAGGAAAAATGACAAAGGCCTGAAGAGGCCCAAGACTAAGTAATTTTTTAGAGGCAAAAAATGGTCAATCTAAAATGAGACTTTGAAGGGCGCGTTGACCAACTAGGACACCAAAACGAGGAGGGGCATGCAAAACGAGATGGCAACAAAAATGGCCCGACAAGGCGAAAGAAAGAGAGGGTCCCCGTTCCAAATGGGGTGTGTGTGCTACAGGCACAACACCCCTCTTGAGCATAGATTTTGATAAGAGATCATCAATCAGTAACTGAAGATGATGATGGACAATCATCTTAGATTGACTTAGTTGCTCCATGATTTGTGGATCTAAATTTTTGATGAGAGGAATTAGTGCAAAATTTGCCTATACATAGAATTTCTCTCCATATTGTAAAGGTTGGCTCATTGAAGCAAGGATCAGCTACCTAAAGAGAGATCTAGGATAGTTTTACAGTTTTCAGAAGCTTTTACAGTTTTTATGCAAAAATACTTAGACACATTTTTACAAGTACTTTTTTTAATACAGTTTATGTTATTTCCATAATTAATTTCAATGGTAATGTCGGTGAACAATAGTCATTCGTATGCAAGTGAATGTTGTGCATAAATGTCTCTTATTTGGTGAAAATCAATAGAAGATTTTGAATCTGAGACTATTTCATTAAGTTAATTGTGAATGGAATTTCTTTGTGTTTATTCATCTATGAATTTTAGTAATGAGTTGGTGACGTGTTCTTGTTTGATTTCAAAATTTAGTGATGATGAATGATAAGATGTTTTGAATTAGCCCTATGAATGAATGCAATGGTGCATAATAATCTATGGATTGTATCATTTTATGGTTGTAGTTGTTTTGAATATATTCTCATTATGAAGTTTATATGTCTGAATTAAAAGGAATTAACATTTATGTTTGTTGTCCTAAGCTCTATTCTATCTTTTGATATTTATTTATACCCCCCAAACGTTAGATTAATTTATATTATGTAGCTTGTACCTTTTACCAGGAGGCTACTTGAAAATTACAATTGCATAGGCCACTAAATAACATCAACACAGTTGAGAACCAACTACAGAGACCTTGGAAGATAGGTGGCTATAGGTTATTTATCTTTTTCAAGAGAAATAGAGTAGCAATATTTTGTTTTAACGTTGTTGTGTTATATTGACCATCAATAGGTACTATACAATCCAACACAGGGGCTACATGCATTGTATGATTATTATGAGATGGATGATGATGCTGAGCTTGGGATCTAGGGGTATGAGATCTAATTGGAGACCCTAGTAGAGACATATGACTGAGTCAACTATGTGTTATGTGAGTTGATAGTAGGAGTTTCGATTCTTGATCATAGGGGTCATGATTTCCTAGTGGGATGGGGAGAGGTGATCGAATCAATGATTGCCTCAAGGACAGCATATGTGTGGGGGCCTTGTCTATTGGCCATGCTTTATTTTCAGCTACATGATATCACCTATAGAGGAGGACAGAGTTTGAGCTATGGTGTGACATTGTTGATAGTTTGGGCCTAGGAGCGCATAACACTGTTCTAGCCACCAGTGGTTTGGCAGGTGGTGGGCAGTGCACCATATGCTTATTTGTATCAGGGAGCATTAATCTAGACACATGTTGGAGATGTGGGTTATTGGAGGCATCGTCAAGACACATTGGTGAGATTCAATTGGAGGTTGTACAAGACCTATCAGTTGTGGATAGATGAGGATGACCACTTGCCTTGATGTCAAAAACCCAAGTATTTGATTAGGCAGACAGTGTAGTCGTAGCACATCATTGAGATGTACTTACCAAATAGGGTCAGGCGACAGTTTGGTGAGCGATAAGGGGTGCTAGTGGGTACAATAGAGTATGGTCAATCGTCATGAGAGGTGCATCCCTAGGGACCACAAATTGTGGTTACTACTATAGATCAAGAGATAGATGCCATGTAGGCATTATATTGGGAGTGGTGAGGTGGTGATGCTGATGCAAGGACTACACCAGAGTATGATGCCTGGTGGTTAGTACACAAACCTATTTCACTCACAAATCCACAACAGCTAGTGCCAGTAGAGTGTAGAGTCAGGGTCTTGAGAGGTTGGTGGGGAGGCAGAGGTCTGAGGGGTGGAGGAGACGGAGGATGGGGAGATGGAGGAGGATGGGGGGATGATGGGGGTGCTAGACAAGGAGGACAAGGAGGAGGGACAAAGGACAATAAGAGGGTGGGTAGCTACCACCAATCCGAGAGGAGGTAGAGATGGAGGAGGATCAGCTAGAGGTTAGGGCATCAATAAAGGTGATACCCTAGGTAGTAGAGCAGTATGCAAAGGTGCCCGTAGTGGAGGTAGCATAGCTAGAGGCCATGAAGGTCGAGGCAGGTGGTGATTGGGGACGGGGAGAGCAAGTAGGAGGAGAGATGGAGGATGAGATGGATGAGGCAAAGCAGGTCCTCCGTGAGAGGATCATCATGGGAGATGAGGAGGTGGGGGAGGAGGGTCGAGCAAATGATGGGAATTCTAAGAATAGGATAGTCACGCTATAGGTGCATGTATAGGCATTAGAGGAAAAGTTAAGGATAGTCACTGTTGAGAGAGATGACCTTAAGGCTGAGAGGGATGCCTTTTAGGTGGGAAGGGATTTGGAAGTCATTAGTCAACAGTAGATCGACAACGGATGGTTGATTTCATGGAAAAATTTTGTGGGTTAGTTGAAGAGGTTGCACGAAAGTACATCAAGTCTAGTAGGGACAGTCAATATTACAAGGACTTATATGAGAGATTGGTACCGCCCGAGAGGAGAGAACCCTCATTTTCTGAGATTGATAGTGGTTCACGAGGTAGATCACGGAGCAGGACTCACAATAGACAAACATAAAGCAAGTCTGAGGGTGAGACTTCAGATGCCAGACGGTCCACTCCATATGATAGGCCTCCTATCAGAGAGCACAAGACCGGAGATGCACCTCAGAGGGAGGATAGGGATGCTCCAGACATAGGAGAGCGGGACAGTTCTAGATAGATAATCTTGTTATTTATGTTTTACATGTGTTGGAAACCGATATTTTATTATCGAGCCTGTGAGCTCCACTTTTATTGGAAACATATTGACATTATACCTGTGACACATTATTTTTTGTGCAATATATATGATATGATTTTGGCGGCAGTTGATGATATGCATTATAATGTGTTTATGCATTTATGAGGGCATACTATGTGATGGATACTTATTCTATGATTATGGTGTTTGTTGATGCATTTTATATGATGATGTGATGATCTACTAAGTTTTATGATTATGTCTTTTATGATATGCAATATGGATGACATAATGTTTATTAAATGTAGATGATGTAATGCATTCATGGTTTATAGATGCTTTTATTATGCTATGTGTTAATAATGAATGTAATGGAAATGACCTAATGCGTGTGATATGGAAATGTATTGATGTAATGTAATGTTAATGTTATGAAATGGTTGTATGATAATGAAATTTTTTTAATGGAAATATGTAATGTGAATGAAAAATATGATGCTTAATATGACATGTTATAATATTATTAATGTGATGCAATATGTGTAAAATTCAATGCAATGTTATGAGAAAATGCTTGTATGACAACGCTAAATGTCATGATAGATAATGTCTAATATGAATGTAAGATGTGATATTGGTTATGATATTGGATATGGTATGCCATCTTGCTATTGATGTGATATTGTATGTATGGGATGCAACGTTATAGGGAATGCCATGTCATATGATATAATGGATTATGATTTAAAATGTAATGCTAATGTGATAGAGTGCTAATGTGATGATGCTAGTATGATAAGGAGATATGAATTCTATATGGATGCTCTTTATGTTTTGGTATTTTCTTATGCAAGTATATGTGACTCAAGATGACAATGCTATCTACAATGAAAATGTTTTAGATGACACATTCTAACATGACTATGTATGCAAGGTGTTTTTGTGTGTCATGGGACTCTATCAAGATACAGATGGAGGAAATTTGAGTATGGAAGAGGATGGATGTTAGCATGAAAAAGGAAAGGAATATGGAGATGGAAAGTTAGATGGGAGATGACGAGGAATCAACCTTCGTACTTCCATTTTATATTTATCATAATTGGGCGCAAAATGTATCGCAAATGGGACACAAACACCATGGTATGACATAAACCAAGGTGTGTAAGATGACCATTTGTGAGAGACAAGCAGTAAAAAGACAAAGCCAAAAGACAAGGAATGTCCCAACTCATTCTAAGGATCCAATTATCTTAGTTTTTTTTCCAACACAAACAACAAACAACAAGCAAAGAAAAGAAGCCATGATCCATCATCATCCCTCTAAATACGTTAATAGGAAATCCTCTAGGAGACTAGTAACATGAACTAGAACCAATCAAAAAGATAAGACAAATCCAAACCAACAAAGTGTTTGCCAAAGATACAGTGTTTTCCAATCATATTGATAAGATTGTTTGATACGATTGATTAGGTTGACCAAGATGACAGGATTTGATTGATAAGTTTGACAAGGCTTGATTAATGAGTTGAAAAAATTTGACCAATTGATTTTACTTATAGGTTGACAAGGATCAATTGTTAAGATTGACAAGGTTGATTGATTACACTTGATTTCAAGAAAGACACAAACTGATAAGATTGAGAAGATTGATTAATTTGATAAAGATTGATTAGTAAGGTTGAAAAGGTTGATTGATTGCACCTGGTCTCAAGAAAGACACATCTTGATTAAGGCAAGATTAAGTGACAAGGTTGACAAGATTGATTGATTGTTTGATAAAGATTGATTGATATGACCAAGCGATGTAACAATACACAATTTTAGGAAAGACATATCTTGTTTAAAGCAAGGAACACATCTGATAAAGTTAACCAAGTGAAAAGTGTTGATAAGACACCTAACTGCAAGGACACATCTCTCTTAAGGTGAATGACCAAATTGATGAAGTCTAATCTCAGGAAGGATGCATCATGATAAAAGATAAGAGAAAAGACCAAATGATACAAATGACCTAATGCCCCACTCTAATATAAGACCAATGACCTTCTTGATTGATTGATGATAATATTATTGATTGATTGATTGAAGATTGAAAGATTTTTTGGTTATGTTTGTCTGTTGATTCATGATTTGGTTCAAATGATAATTGCTTGCAAACCAAGAATGAGACCAAACCTGACAAACCCTAAAGGACTAACCTAGGTGGCCTCGGGGGCTCATCGATTGATGGCCTTGCCTACATTATACACATAGAGACCTCGTAGCATGACTTGACTTTTCCTTATTCGACAAAATACAAAGTCATGATTTTATTTGGACAAACCTAAAGGACTGACCTAATGTCTCAGGGGGCCATTTAAGATAATATGAGCCTTGCCTACATAGAAAATGTGTAGAGACAACATAGTTTGACCACTCTAACATAGACCAACTCAGAATCAGACTCAGATTTTGACTCTGTTTTTTGAAGTTTTGAAGTTTTGTGATGTTTTGGGATTTTGATGGTTTATTATGATTTTTTTTTATTTTTTCAAGACATTTTATGATTTTTATGGATTTTGAAGGTTTTAAAAGGTTGATGCCATGTGTTATTTCCCATGAAGATGTAAGTCAAGGAATTCCCCTAGCCAGGTGTAGGACCACTTCATTATATGTGAGGGGTAAGTAGTGGATGAATACAAAGGGTGATCATGAAGACAAAGGATACCAGATATCGGTTGTTCTTAAGCCATGGGAAGGATAATAAATCTTTATTATGGATGAAGGATGAGTGTGAATGAGCAAGCGGAGGATGGAAGACCAGATGCAGTGAAAACAGATGGAGGAGTATAGAGCGACTACACATGGTGCCTGTTTGCCAGGTTTTCACCATGGTACTTATCCAAAGCGCCACTGAAGTGGTTTTCACTTTTAGATGAATTATTTCTCTTTACTATTTTATTTTATTTTTTATTTTTTTATTCTTTTGTTGTCACCAAGATGCCTGTTTGCCAGGTTTTCATTACGGTGACTATTTTTTTGATTTTTTTGTTTTTTTTACTTTTTCAAATTGATACTCTGAGAATCAAGTGTAGTACTTGTGAAGGTGCATGCTATTGATGGGTTCAGGCAATGGTTATCCTTTAGGAGTGGAAAGCTGATAAGAACCAGATAGATATGCTGCTATGACAATATATGGGCCCAATAAATTAGGCTCAAACTTCCCAAGTTTTTCTCGTTTTGTTTGATTTTTCAAATTTTCTTTTAGGACTAAGTCACCAAAGTCAAAACTTCTAGGATGAACCTTCGTATTGTAACTGCATCGAAGGTGATTCTGATATGCTTGCAAATGTGTCAAAGCATTTTGTCTCTTTTCATCTAGTAACTCTAGCTCATGTAGATGGGTTACATGGTATTCTTTTTGATCAATCAAGCCTTGCATATAGACTCGTAGGAATGGTAACTCAACCTCTATAGGAAGTGTAGCTTCATATCCATAGGCAAGGTAATAAGGTGTGGCTCCTATAGGGGTGTTAATACTGGTGCGATAGGCCCACAAGGCAGGATTAAGTTATAAGTTCCAGTCACAACCAGTGTCATTAACAGTCTTCTTTAACATTTTTAGGGTAGTCTTGTTAGATGCCTTAGCTTGACCATTACCTTGGGGGTAATATGGAGTAGAAAATGATGTTGGATATTAAACTTTTCACAAAGCTCACAGACGTCTTGGTTCTTAAAAGGGTGGCCATTATCTATAATGATGGACTGTGGGATACCATAACAACAAATGATGTAATTTAGAATGAATTTGGCCATCTGCTTTCTAGTGATGTAAGTCAGCGGGATGACTTCAATCCATTTTGTAAAGTACTCAATAGCAACAAGGATAAACTTATGTCAATTGGAAGAGGTGGGATGGATTTTTCCTATGAGGTTGAGTCCCCATTGAGAAAATGGCCATGGTGAACTAAGCGGCTACAATTCCTAAGTTGGTGCATGTATAAGATCACCATAAATCTAACATTGGTGACATTTCTTCGTAAAGTGATAGGCATCACACTCCATTGTAGGCCAATAATATCTTGTACTCATGAGCTTTTTGACTAAGGTAGGACCAGCAAAATGAGCTCCACATATACCATGATGTACCTCTTATAAGGTTATTTGTGCTTCATTTGAGTCGAGACATCGAAGGAGGGTACTATCCAGGCTACAGTGATAAAGGGTATCTCTGATGATGGCATATTTAGATGCTTGTTGGATAAAGGTTTTGTCTTGGTTAAGGGACAAGTCAGGAGGGATAATCTGGTCATGCAAATAGGCATAAATGTCTTTGTACCAAGGTGAATCAAGACTAACAAGTTCACACACAAGTTCAGTTTTGGGGACATCGAACGTAGGGATCAACTGCTATTCTACCAAGAACTCATATTGTGATGCATTGTTAGGAATGTCCAAGAGAGATCCGATGGTATCCATTGTATCAGCTGCTTTGTTCTAGATTCTTGAGATCTATTTAGAAGAGATGGCATCAAAGTATAGTCTGAAACTATCCACCATGCGCTTGTAGGGCATGAATTTCTCATCCTTGGCGTCGTAGTCATCATTAACTTGCTTAATCACTAACTGAGAATCACCATAGACTTGAAGATCCTTAATCTTCCATTTTATTTCTATCCAGAGTCTTATCAACAATGCCTCATATTCTGGTATATTTTTAGTGCATGGGAATGCTATTCAGAATGACTTGGGAATGGAATCTCCTTGAGGTGTGATGAACAAAATCCCAGCTCCTAAACCATGACTTGTGTAAGATCCATCAAAATATAGTTTCCATGTTGTGTGTGTGTTTATAACAAATATTGATTCATTTGGAAAATTGGATATCAAAGGATGATCTACTTTTACAGGTGCATTTGTGAGTTCATCTACTATCACTTTTCCTTTTATTGCTTTTCAGTCAGTATACTCAATGTCATATTCACTCAAGATCATAACCCACTTATCTAGTCTTCTTGTAAGTGTTTCTTTGCTAAGAAGATATTTCAAAGGATCAATTTTGGCAATCAGTTTTGTCTTATGATTCAACATGTAATATCTTAGTTTTTGTGCTGCGAATACCACTGTTAGATATCCTCACTCAATAGGACTATAGTTTAGCTCAAACTTGACTAAAGTGTGAATGATATACTATATTTCTCTTTCCTTTCCATCATTGTCATTTTGTGCTAAGAGTGCCCCCAGTGCTAATGTTCTTGATGTCACATATAATATCAAATATTTTCCATCAATTAGAGGCATAAGAACTTGTGGAGTCAATAGATAGTTCTTAATCTGATTAAATGCCTCTTGAAACTTTTTTGTCCAGTTGAAGGGAATGCCTTTTCTTATCAGATGTTGGAATGGGTGGATCTTATCTGCTAATTGAGCGATGAATCTACGAATTGATTGGATTTTTCCTTGTAATATTCTTAGCTAATTAATATTGGTTGGTGGTGGAACTTCTAAGATATCTTTGACTTTTGCGGGATCAACTTCTATTCCTTTGTGTGAGACAATGTAACCAAGTAGTTTGTCTGATTGGACCCCAAAAACACATTTCTTTGGATTTAGTCTGAGTTGGTATTTTTCCAGTCATGTGAAAATCTTGTCCAATACTGCTAAGTGTCTACTTTGTTCTAGATATTTACAGAGAATTTCATCAACATAGTCTTCCATAAGCACATGCATATAGTCATAAAAAAATGTAGTCATAGCCCTTTGGTATGCAGATCCAACATTTTTTAGTCCAAAAAACATAATATTCCAATAGAAAGCTCCCCAAGCACATGTCAAAGTTTTTTTTGGTTGATCTTTAGTAGCAATTCTTATTTGGTTATAACCTGAGAATTCATCCATAAGTCATAGCATTTCATATCCAACTGTGAGATCTACTATGATGTCAATATTTGGTAGAGGAAAATCATCTTTGGGACAAGCTTTGTTGAGATCTTTGAAATTTATGCAGATTTTGATTTGAATATTTGGTTTCATGACAGGAACAAGGTTTGATATCCAATCTGCATAATCAATAGAACGAATGAATCCAACATCTAGGAGTTTCTTTAATTCCGCCTTGACAAGGAGTGCAATCTATGGATGCATTTTTCTTAGCTTATGTTTGTATGGCTTAGCATAGGTAGCAGTGGTAAGTGATGTAGAACCAATTCAGGATCCAATCCAAGCATGTCAGCATATGACCAAGAAAAATTGACTTATCTTTCTGCAAAGAATGTTTTGAACTTAGGCTTTTCCTTGGCGGTCAAAGATGTTGCTATCTATATGATTCTAGAAATGTTTGATGTTCCAATATTCACTTCATATGTTTCTTCTATTAGCAATAGTGATCTCTCTCGATCTATCAGGAGACAGTCCAATCATCCATCCTTAGGTGCCTTAATGAGGTTTTCACCTTCGGATACGTCCTTTATTTTTACTTTTTCACAGTTAGTAGGTGTCTTTCAGTTTTCACCTGAAGACCTATTATTTTTATTTTTACTTTTGTGACTAGAGGATAGGATAGCCTCACCAAAGTATGTTGCATAATTGAGTTCTATGGAAAAGTCGGTCTTATGATCCCCACTTGGTATTCCTTCATGAAGTCCCATGAACTTAGCAATTGCTTCATCATTCTTGAAAGTGTCCAAATTTGGTGGGTCTTGTTGATCCTAATCTATGAGTTGAGGGTAGACAAGGGGTGAGACATCATTGGTGCTATCAAGAGTCATGGTGTAGGAAGATAGGGTAAATATGGAGGTAGAGTTGTCAGGTTCCCAAGAGGCAGCATCAATGGTTTCCCAAAAGTGTTTGATCCATTCTTCTCTATTCAAATGGAATTTTGGACGAGGGCTTGGTAGGCTTAGCGGGGAATCGATTGTAAGCATTTGACTGAATTTCTTTTCAAGGGGGAGCTCATCAAGTGTTCTAAATAGTTTATCAAGGTCCATAAAGGTAGTGGAGGATAGGGAATCCCATTCATATTCATTAGAATCAGCATCATAATCCCAAGGGTCTTCATATGTCTTGATCTCATCTGAAGCATTAGCAACCTCATTCGAAGGTAACCTGATACCTCAAATAGTCACTTTTACAGGTATGAACCCTAGCCCTTGGTGTTTGATTTACTTAGGAGGTTGCAAGGTGTAGACATGGAAAATGTACAATTTCATTTTGGCACGCTTGATCCTGATCACTAACATCATTTCCTCTAGAATCACACTCTCAACATTTCATCGTAATTCTATTTCTTAATCTAATGAATCATTATTCATCTGATTAGGTCTATCACCTCCTTTGATTAAATTACTCAATTTAATTTAATCAACCTTACATTTTTGTTTAATTAAATAAATCATTTTATTTGATTAAACTTCTATAAAGTCATCTTATTAAATTGAATAAATTAAAACATTATTTAATTTAATCTAACATATTCTTCCTTAGTTAAATAAATGAAATCATTTATTTAATAATCATTTCCTCTCAATTCTTGACTTAAATCAATTCATAAATGTAAGTCTAAATTGTCACATCATCTAATTCTTCATTAAATTGATCAAAAACATGATTAAGTTAATCCCTCTCATTAAAATCCTCTAGAGAATGCAAGTTGCACAATAAATCAATTACTTTGATTTATTTAATTCTCTATTTTCCCTCACATGGCATCAAAAGGGAATATTCCCTCATTTGAATTCAAAAAGGCCAAGTGGACTTGGTCCTTCCAACAAGGCATTTAAGACCTCTTACATGTCCTTGGCCTTGAGCCAAGTGACATTAACTTCATTTCTCTTCCCTCTTCAAGAAGTCATCTCACATTTCAAATTCAAACTAAATGCATTTATTGGCACTTTGGCCAAAATGTGCACAACCACTAACCATTCACATCATGACATGTGGCATTCAACCATTGGATTGAAAGATAGTCCCACATTGCTCAAAGCTCACTTTCTCTTCCAAATTGAAAGTTATAAATTGGAGGCTTCTCTCCTCATTTCTCATCCACAATCTTCATGCAAAGTTACTCTCTTCACATTGAGAGCTAATTTTGCCCATCTCACTCAATCATTTACCATTTTCATAAATTGTAACAAGGTTATGCTCAAACCTCTTTGGAGATTTGACCATTGTTCAATCATTCAACATTGCAACTTAGGAATTGCGAAAGGGCCAATTGCAACACTTCATCGGCACAAATTCCCCCACGGGATCACTAATCTATTAGCTTAATTAGGATTTAGTTTAATTTCTTGTTTTGTGTTCTTCATTTTTCCTAATTTTAGTTTAAATAGATGGATTTCATGGGGAATCTCTCATACTTGTTTGCATGCATTTGATCTAACAACCTAACGTGTTTTGTTGCTCTTCTGCATTTGCAGGTTTAGGGGTTCACACAAGGGTTCCATCATTCCTTGTTTATTTAGGCCAAGACCACTGTGTCCATCATATCCTTGTCACTTCATTATCTAGAACCCTTTTGGATACTGTTCAATTGGTAACTTCTTAGTTTCAGTGTCCTCTTCTCTGTACAACCATGTGAGGATATGATCATCTAGAGACTCTTTGACAAGTTCCCCCCATCTAGTGAAGGTGGTAGAGGGATTATGGATGATAACCTCAAGTTGTAGGGGATGCAGTTTACCATATGACTTTGGGGATTTAGGTAATTTTCAGATGAAAAAGAGACTCTTCATGTTATATTCTTTGCATCCTTTATCTTGGATCTGGATCTTAGGCGTGCAAGGTGAGGTGACTAGATTGGATGATTTGACCAAGATAGATGGGTCAATATAGTGAGATGGAGTGGTAGATGAAGTAGAAGGTGAGGCCTCTCGATTGATGGTCACTTGATGTTCAACAGTTCCTCTTAGGTTTGAACAATACTGAAAAGGATCAAGGTCACTTGGAATAGTGATTTCAGTGCCATTGTGTGGGAATTTGAGGTATTGATGGAAGGTGAATGGAATAACCCTCATAGCATGAATCTGTGGGTAGATAAGAGGAGGATTGTAATGCAAATCCATATCCAATACATGAAATACCATGTCCTATATTGCTAGGCCAACTCTTATGGGAAGCCAAATTACACCTTTGAATGAACACTCAACATCATCATAGGCCTTAATAGTGATTTTCTTTGTTTGATCTATATAATTCTCAAAGTATCCCAATGCTTTTACCAATTTTGGTGAGCAAATATTTAGACCTGCTCCACTATCTATGAGGACTCATTTGATCTTGCACTTATTAATGTAAACTTCAAGATGTAGGGGGTCGTTATGATCAGATTTTGGTGCAAAAAAGTCTTGCTCGAAGAACATGACATGGTGTGGCATAGCTAGGTATTCAACCATGGCCTGAAATGCATTGGCATCTAGGTTGGCGGGGATAGATGCTTCTTGTAATGCTTTGTCAAGGATAGCTCTATGTTGTGGGGATGTGTGAAGGAGCTCCAAGATAGAAATTTGTGTGGGGGTTTTCCCCAACTGCTCTAAGAGATTATATTGACTTTTTGGCTATGAATTAGATGGAGGTCCTAGAATAGTTATCTTGGTTCTACGAGTAGCAACAACACAATTTGAGTTTGGCTTGTTTATGGTGATGGTAGCAATGTGATCATCAAAGGGTCTTATGTTAAAAATGATAGTGCTATAATTGTGTTTGACTGCACCATAATTGGCATTATTGTTGTGGTTCCCTGAACTGGAGGCTTTCCCTTTGTCATGGTCTTATAAGGGAGTCTTGAATATGGTATGATCAGCATTTTCCTTGTGAATCTCCTACTGATATGGTTCCATTTTCAATGAGATCTTGAATAATTTTCTTGAGTGTCCAACATCTAGTTGTTTTGTGTCCTTTTCCATGATGGTATTCACAGTATTCATCTTCTTTCCACCAATCAGGTTTGATTAAGGTAGGTTCATAATTCTTGGTGTTTGGAAGTGAGATGATATTAGATTGCAAAAGGTGTTTGAGGATTGGTTTGATGGGTTCACCTAATAGAGTGTATGTTCTTTTGGCACAGGGAGGTCCTCTTCGTTGTTGATTGTTTTGGACAACATTCGGTGTTTTGTTTTGACTTTGGATTTGTGTATTTGGTATAGTTGGTGTATTTGATGAGGAGGTACCTTTAAGTTGAATGGTCGGACCTTTGGTTATTGGTTTGGCATCAACAACTCCATCATTTGTGACATTTTTTGTTTCGGGACTAGTATTTGCTTTTGTCATTGTTGGATTTCAGATTTTCCTTGTTTACCTTGACTAGTCCTTTTGTGATAAGACCCTTCTCAATAAGGACACCTTTTTCAAGGATCTCTTCAAAGGTTGTGCAATATTGGATTTGAATTCGAATCATTAGGTCTCCGTTGAGATTTTCCACAAACATGGTGACCAATTATTTTTTAGGAATGTGACAAGGGAATTTGCTAACCAAACCTCGCCATCTCTGGTAGAATGAGGTGAGTGATTCCCCTTCCTGTTTGGTTGTGCTTAATTTTGCAAGGGTGGAATCATTTATAATGTTGAAGGAAAAATGATTGATGAATTTGTTGGCTCGTTCACCCCATGTTCTTATTCCTGGAGGAAGGTTGTAAACCAATCTAGAGCCGACCCTATAAGGCTTCATGGAAATAGTCTCATCAAATAGGTAGGATCATATGATACTTCCAAACATGATGTGTTGAATTCTCAAATGTGATCTATTGGATCCCCTACCCCATTGTACTTAGGTAAATGTGGTGTTGTGAAATGAGGGGGAAAGGGTAGCATGTATAAATTTTGATCAAATGGAAAGGGGCATAATTCCTCTGCAGAATAAGTATTCTTATTGGTCCCCAATTGCATGTTTGTCATCTATTGTTGAAGGGTCTGAACTTGTTGTATCAAGAACTCTGCAAGAGTTGGTGTTGTATTGTTTTGATTTGGTGTCACGAAGTTGGTATTAAGGTCATAGGTTGGATTTGAATTAGGACCGATGCCTTGCGACGTGGGACCTTGTTTTCCATATTGATTTGTATTGGTTTGATTTGGAATTAAATTGGCATTTAGGTTTGTTCCAAAGGTCATGTTTTCATGGGGTATGGTGTTTTGGAATGGAGGTGTGGGCCCTTGATTTGTGCTTTGGTTTTGAAAATTAGGTCCTTGATTTGTGAATGAATGTGTAGGTCCTTGATTGATGTTTTGTGATGAAGGAATGGTCCCTTAATTGGTATTTTGAAATGAAGATGTAGACCCTTGATTGATATTTTGTGATGAAGGAATGGTTCCTTGGTTAGAATTTTGGAATGATGGAAGGGACCCTTGATTATAATTTTGGAGTGATGGTCCATAGATCCTTGATTATTGTTTTTCTTTGGGATCTTTCATGAGACAATGTGAACCTTTCTAGGTTGACTTGATGAAGGGGTACTTTGAAATTGAAATAAAGATCCTTGATTTGTGTTTTGAAGTGTAGGAAAAGGGCCTTGGTTTGCATTTTGAGTCAAAGGTGTAGGACCTTGTGAAGTGGAACCTTGATGTGTGTTTTGAAAAAGGGGGTTTGTAAAGGTCTTACCCATAGAATTGGAGGAACTTCCAAGTGTGAAACTTTGTCCTTGTGTAGTTGTGTGGGTTACCTTGTTTCCAAATGTTGGGATACTTGGGATATGTGTGGTAGTGGTACTCATGTGTGAAGTTTACCCAAGGCGTATGCTTTATTTTTGTTGAGATGATGGCATGCCAAGTGAAAATGGATTTTCAATTTCCTCTTCTACAAGGGTTGATACATCAAAGCCTTGACGTAATTTAGCACCCTTTTTAGCTAATGCATAAATTTTTTTGTTAGGATTAGCACTAACAAATTGATCAACCATGCTTAAAATTATTGGATCTTGATAAGCTCTTTCAATTTCTTGAGGAGTTAATTGTTTGTTGAATTCTTCTAGGCTCATGTCTTCCCATGTGTTGGTTTGGTTTCCTTTTGATATGTCTCTTGTAGGTATAGAATGATTTGAATTCGTTCCAAGTGTAGTGTCATGAAAAGGGTCACTTGAAAAATCCATGTCCTTTCTTTTGGATTTTGACCTTGTTTCAACCATGTGAGACTTTTGCAAGTTGGGGGATAATGCAAGATGTAAATGAGACTAAAAGTTATATTTTTTGGATTTTTTAGATTTTAGGATATGAAAATGCAAGGACGATAAATGCAAAAGGAAGCTAAAGGTTGATTAATGATAAGGTGACTAAATGATGCTAAGGTTAAAATGAAGGAAAGCTATGCTAATGCCAAAGGATAACGAGGCAAATGGATGTAAAAGGATATGCCAAGCTAAGGCTATGGTGGAAATGAACTATTTTTTTGTATTTTTGGGATAAAGGTGCAAAGTGTAATCTAAGCAATATGAATCTAAATGAGAGGAAGGTAATGCACAAGAATTTTAAACAAAGGATGGAAATCAAGCTAATGTGAACCCAAGGTGACAAATTCCAAATGTCATTGACCATAAGAGGATAACTTTGACAAAGAAGATCCATGACAAGGACACAAGTTCAAGACTCAAACTTGATAAGATGACAATGACAAGGATAATGGTCAATGACAAATAGAATATGTAGCCAATAATTTCCAAAAGCTCAAAAGTCTCCCTATGTTCAAAATATGAAGGCTCAAATGCAACCTAAGAACCAAAGTCTAATTCGTGCAATGCAAAGGATGGGGGAGTGTAACCTATAATGTAATGTATTTCTAATGGGAATGCTAAAATGAGCTGGTGAATCTTGCAAGCCTCTGGTTTATTATTCAAAGGTCACTGTGAAATTGTTTTGGTCAGATTTTGGACACAAATTTTAGAGGTTTTTGTTTAGCAGATAATTGCGGCTTTGTTTTCAGCAAATGCATCACACAGTTGTGATTCATGTTATCAAATGTGGCTCTATTTCCAGCAATTGCATTTCAAAAGGTCAGTTGCAGTTTTCCAGTTCCCAGTTGTGATTCATAGTAATAGTTGCAGCTTTGTGTTTGATAGTTACAATTTTCTAGAATGTTGCTTTAACAATTTTGATGTTTTTGAACTAGTTTTTAATGATATTTTGATCATTTTTGAAGAAATATGATTGGTAAAATAGAAAACAGTATCAGGCACTTGTTTTGGTCTGGTTTTGATGTGAAAACATTCGATTTCAAGAAAATAAGCATGAATCCTATGGTTGGCAAGGACAATATTCATTGGGTTCCCACTTGGATTTCTCCAGCCATGCTTATTTAGAGCGAATAGCCTAGGAACTTGGTAGCACTGGCTCCCCCTTACTCGGCACTCACTTCTCGAGCATACCGAGTTCCAAATTCCCCAAAGAGGAATTTGTTATCTCTACAAAGAACCGCAAAAATGTGGGATGACTTTAGAGGTCCGACCTCCTACACCAGCAATTAGAAGGATTTTGGCTTCTACCAATAAGAGGTGTCTAGTAAGGGCATCCGGTTTGGGGGATGCTATGATAAACTCCCTCAAGAGGTCTCCCAACCCTTAGAACAAGGGCTTTTCACATCATAAAGATACTATGGGAGAGCTATCACACACCACTTACCATTGATTGCAAACTTTCCTTGTAATCATAAATTTATATAGCGGTTTGGAAGGACTTGGATTTAGCTCGTTACCATTTGAGCCATTCCCTTGGGGTGAGTACTTTTTCCCACCAAGGCATGCCCTCTAATGGGTAAACACAAAAATATATGGGTCTGACTTTCTAATCACAGAGTTTGCACAAGGTGAGAGCATAATACCTACCATCTTTCAAACACTAAAACGGGGTTCATTACCTCCTAGTTAAATCTACGTGAGAGAAGACAATCATTCGTTTTAAAGCACCAATTGGAATTTTTTCTAATCTAAAGCAAGCAAGATTTTTTGGTTTCAAATTAAAGCCTTAGACACACGAAAACCTACAAAACCACATATTAGTAGTTTTACAAAGATATCTTGGACCAATGAAAATCTGCAAAAACCTTGTTAGCACAAAAGGTTAACAACTAAAAATTAGAAACTAACAACTAAACTAAATTAGAAGATAAAGAAACTAAACTGAATTGAATTTTTTTTAAGGCATCTAAACTAAGAGCTCAATTTTTTTTTGCTTCAAGAGAAGCAGTTTTGGGAGCTCCACTCCAAAGCCATACGCTACAAACAGAACATTAGTAACCTAAAAATATTAGTCTAATAAAAAAATTGAAAAGAAAGATAGAAAAAGCACAAAAACTAGAACTTTGTATAGAGCAGACAAATGCATCATTTATTTTAGCAGTTGCGTCATTGCATCACGTCACACCAAAGTGATTGCCTCATATTTTCAAATTCAAATTCTCTTGCTTGAGGAGGTCTTCAGTAGATGCATCGCTTCTCATCAAATGTGTCGCTACGTTTATCAAATGCGTCACTTCCTAGAAAATGTGTCATTGCATCTATCACTTGCATTGTTTTGTACCTAAAATCTGCACAAACAATAAAAAAAATCATACGATAACCTTCAAAATCTTGTCTTTCATGTTGGGTTCACAAATGTAAGATGGGGTTAGATAATTCCTAGCCTAGAACAAGTGGCAACCAACACTTCTAAGCTACAAACCACATCCAAACAAGAGAAAACAAATAAAACATGAGTAAAAATGAAAGCATTAAACCAAAATACTCCCCATGCTTGTACTTGAATCACTTCTCTTGTCTCTCCTATTTCTCCTTATGCCAATATTGCCCTCAAATTTTGAAGTAGACTTGTGCAAATACCTGCAAATAGTAAGTAGAAGGTTGGAGATAATTAGTTGCTAACTTGAAAATGGGAGAGGAAGGTTGCTTTTATACACAACCATTTGAATGGCTGGCTCAAATTGATCCTCTAGAAATATTCCCAGATTAACAGATGGGAATGGATGAGAGGGAGGTTACAAAATGAAAGGCCAAGATCAAACTTCTAGAAAGATGCCCAAATCAACGGTTGAGAATTGATGCAACCAGAATATGCCATTCATGGAAGAGTTATGACATCGATGACTACGACGCCCAATGACTATGACAAAAATAAAGTCTATGATAGAGATGGCTATGACAGAAATAAAGGCCATGAGCAGGGCATCTTTGACCAAAAAGGGAGGGATAAATAAATTATTTATTTTAAATTATTTATTCGAAAAATGGAGAAAATGGACAAGTGGATTTTCAATTAAAATAATTTGCATAATTATTTTAATTAAATGAGAGGAAATGTAAAAAGGGGTATTAAATAATTAAATTGACTTAATTATTTAATATAAGAGACACATGGACAATTAAATAATTTTGATAATTATTTAATAATAGATGAATTAAAAGGAGTGAATAGTTAAATAATTGATATTAATTATTTAACCATAGATGAAATATGACAAGCAAATAATTAAATAAAGATTAATTTATTTAATTATTGAAGAAATGGGAATATTAGCGACACAATTAATTTATTTAATTGATGAGGATAAAATAGAGATTAGAAAGCGAATTAATTAAATAATTAAAAAATATTTAATTAATAGAGGAATATGGTCAGGCATAATTAAATAATTTAAATTATTAAATTATTAGAGGATGACGACCAAGGAAAAATGTTACTCACAGACTTAGGACAATTTTCAAATGTCTACAACTATCTTAAATATTTGTGGTCACAACCACAGTAGGGGAACTGACCCGTGCATATAATCCCTCTCTAAGATCATAGTCTTTTTGGATCTATTCTCTTTCTCTCTAAATGTTTGCCATGAATGCTTCATGTTCTAAAAAATAATAATAATCTCTCAAATATTCAGTATTCATTACTAGTCTTTGAGCATCATTGCCTAACAAAGGTGTAGTCAATGTTCTTCCTTCATTAATCACAAAAATATTGATAAGGGGTTCTGAAGACTTGCATGTGTCTCTTTCTTTCCATGTTTATCTTTGATATTAGAGTTCACTTGCCAGCTTTTTCAGAGGATATGTATGGAATATAGACCTTCTTCCATCCATATTTGTTGATAATTATTTTTCTTCTTACACTTTCATTGGCAAGGAGATCTTTCAAAGTCGCCACCCACAATTGGGAATAAAGATTCTACAGATTTCAAAAAATTGTGAGTTACAGACACAAATAAGTGTGTACAACGACTTTAAAAATAAAATGATTTCATTACTACTCTTTCTTATACTATAACCAAGAAGAAACTATTGGACTAGAAATTGTCATGCATATTCCCCAGTAGAGTCGCCAATTTATTGGTTTATTTTTTAGTTTCCAACTTATTCTTGAAATTCAAAGATTTCAAAAGGTTGGCCTATGAACAAGAGATTGATTTTACAATATTCTCCTATGCACTTAAGGTTCTACAAGACCTAGGAGGTTTATCCTTAACAATATCAAATAAAACCACAATTCATACTAGGATATTGTCTCAAAAGAAGTTTTCTCATTAAATGTGTCAAGAATTATAGATAGACTTAACTTAATTGGCTAGATTCTTGGAGACTCCTACATTATTGGTTTTGAGGACATATGTAAATCTTAAAGAATAAACTAACACATAAATTGATTTTTTTTTTAATATAAATGACCATGGACTTGTAATTTTAGCATTCACACCTAGATCAATGCCTTTTCTTTTTTTGAAAAAGAAGGGTTAAAAATTTAATTCAATCAAATCCAAAGTACAAGGTAAAGGCCAGAGGCCCACCAGACTAATACCACCACTAGAACAACCACCAACAACATTACATATTCTTGTCTTCCACTAATAACCTCTCCAGGGTCCCAAGATAATCAGAAGGTAACTCCTCCCTTCCACTAATATCCCAGCCATCCACATTCTTAGAGGCCCACTTCGCCAGACAATCAACCACTTTGTTCCATTCTCTAGGGATATGACAAAAGGAGACAGAATCCAAGGAACTGCAAAGACTAAGAATCTGTCTGGCCATAGAGGCTAATTGCCAACTAACATCATCCAAACTCTAGTTGTTCAGCATATCCACAACAATTTGAGAATCAGACTCACAATGATCCTCCTCCAGCCTAACGAGCTACTACGCTCAACTGCAATCTTAATAGCAAGGGCCTCCATCAGATTATTAGAGTCCTGACCTTTGTAAATAGAGAAGAAAAAAAATGCACCACCATCATTACCTCTATCAATACCCCCAACACCAGCATGACCAGGGTTCCCACGAGAAGAACCATCAGTATTAATCTTTAGGACCCCCACTGGGGGAGGCATCCACCTCCCATCCCGAAAAACCCATTGCTTGACATGACGAGGTCTTCTTGTGGCAATGTTGCCCCTTCTACTATCCCCCAACTTCAAATTCCGCAAAATAGCAAGTCACCAAGATTAGTATTTTCACACATATCACACTTAGCAGAAATAGTCTCTTGAAGCCTGCTAAGTATCTTCTTCCACAATTGAAAACTTCCCAGTTTGGAGCCACAAAAAACTCTACGGTTCCTCTCTAGCCAAAGGTTCCAGAGAATGAAAATAGGCCCAACAAACCAAGCCACCTACAGGAAAGAAGTCTTTGTTGGAGGCCTGCCCAAACTCTCCCAAAATTCAATTAGGGAGGTAGCATGAATACAACCATGATGCCAAGCATCCCACCATCTATGCCATATCTCTCTAGAAAAAGGGCAAAGAAAGAACAAGTGGGAGGTACATTCCTCACTGTGCGAACAAAGGAAGCAAATAGAAGGTCCTTGAAAACCTCGCTTGTGAAGATTTTCCCAAGTGAGGCACTTCTTCTGAGCAACCAACCATAAGAAAAAATTGCATTTGGGCCAAGAAACATTGTCCCAAACCTTCTTCCACCAGTGCACCTCCGTCAGACCATGTAAGTTCCTGTCAAGCATAACATAGCCTTGAGCCACAGTAAATTTACCTTTTGGACTAGGACTCCAAGCCAAAACTTCCCTTACATTAAGGGAGTTGCACAGCCTGCCCTCCAAAACTCTAGTAAGAACAACAGGATCCTCAACAGAACCACCCATGGGCCACTCCTGTGGGTCCTTCCAGCAAGCCACCACCACCTGACCAATACGCTTGATTGTTTTAAAATGCTCCACCTTAACCCAACCAGCATAAAAAAAAATATGGCAAAGAGGCTGAAGCTGAGGGAAGCTAGAAAGAATGGGAGGGTGCCCATCCCAAGAGTCATGCCAAAACAGAGCATCAGAGCCTCTATTACAGATCCATAAGAGACCCTCCTTAATCAGTCGAGCTCCCTTCTTAAGGGTATCCCAAATGCAAGAACCTTTACCTAGCAAAGCAAGTCGCGGCACATCAAGGCTATCAACACTAGGAAGATACTTGTGGACAAGAATCTTGGCCCAATCCTGATCCTGATTATTGCACCACCTCCAATACAGCTTGGTAGCCAAGGCCACGACAACAAGAGCCATAGACCTAAGACCAAGGTCCCCAGCATGCTTCAGCCTGCAAATAGACTCCCACTTGACTAAACTCCACTTCGAGGAAAGAAGGTTGCCTGACCAAAGAAATTGTCGAGACAGAGCATCAAATTCCCTCACAAAGGTGGAATGGGGAACCTGCACACAACACCTATAAATGGGGAGAGACTGCACCACAGTCTTTAGAAGAACCACTCTCTCAGCAAAACATAACCATCTGTAAGTCCAATGACTAACCTTACTCCAAAATTTATCCAAAATCCCCTGCCAGTAAACTCTATGCTGAGATCCCAAAGCCAAAGGGATCCCAAGGTACATCAAAGGAAGAGAACTGATCTAAAATCTAAGGATCCTAGCAATCCTTCTCTAAATAAGTTGAGGGGTATTAAAGAAATAAATGGATGATTTATCATCATTAATACACTGACCTAAAGCCTTCAAATAGATGTCTAAGGCTCTCCTGAAGTTCACTGCCTCACTGATTCTAGCCAAGCCCATCAACCCCGTATCATCCAAAAACTGAAGATGAGAGTAGGAAGGAAGATAATTGTTCCATCTCCAACCTTGGATAAGACCCTGCCTCACCTGAGATTTAATGAATCTTCCAAGACCCTCCGCCATGATAATGAATAAATAAGGAGATAAAGCGTCCCCTTGCTGGAGTCCCTGAGAAGCACTAAACAAATCCGAAGGAACCCCATTAATGAGAACTGAGAAGGAGGACGAGGTCACACAGCTAAGAACCCAATTCACCCAATCCTCATCAAAGCCAAAAGCCAAGAGAATTTTCTGTAAGAACTCCCAGCTCACTCGATCATAAGCTTTGGCCATGTCAAGCTTAATAAACATAGCCTTCTCCTTAGAGTTAGCCATAGAATGAATAGCTTCCATTGCTATCACAACACCATCCAAAAAATTTCTTCATTCAACAAAACCACCCTACTCAACAGAGATTAGAGTACCGAGGAGTGGTTTGAGTCTCTCAGCAATCAATTTAGTGATGATCTTGTAAACAACATTACATAACGCAATAGGCCTGAATTGAACCAGCTAATTAGCCCCCTCCTTCTTAGGTATGAGAGCCAAGAAAGTAGAATTCATGGACTTGAGAATATGTTTGTTCCTATGTGATTCCTAAACCACCTCGAGGAGATCAAACTTAATTATTTCCCAGAACTCCTGAAAGAACTCAATCGAAAACCCATCCAGGCCAGGAGCCTTACCTTTTTTCATAATAAACACCACTTTCTCCAATTTAGGTAACAAGATAGGACATAAGAAAGCCCCATTCATCTCAGGAGAGACCAAGTGGGGAATGCAATCCAAGATGGCCCTCTCCTCAACCCTAGTTGCAAGATCCTCCCTAGGAAAAAGGTTTGAAAAAGAATTGACCGCTTCCCTAGAAATATTAGCACAGGAAGAGAGTTGGGCCCCTTCAAGCGAAACAAGGGAGGAGATAGAATTCCCCTGCCTCTAAGCCTTAACCAAATTATGAAAGAATGCAGTGCTCCTATCCCCCTCCTGAAGCCAATCAACACGAGATTTATGCTTCCAGAAGATCTCCTCCCGAAGCTCCCACTCTTCTAATCCCTTAAGAGCCAAGGACTTAGCTCTACTTAGATCAGAGGTCAACCCTTGGTCCCGGATCTGACGAGTGATGATATCCAACTTGTACTGAGTAGCCATCTTTTGAGCATGCAGGTTCCCAAAACATTGTTTATTCCAAATCTTAAGCTTGTACTTCACATGTTGAAGCCTCTTACCAAAAGTGAACATGGTCGTCCCATGGGCAGGCATCCCCTCATACCACCAATCCAACATAAGATCATGCAAAGACTGATCTCTTAACCACATCAACTGAAATTTGAAAGAAGGATTTTTGGAGACTCCATAAGCGGTGACAGAGAGCTTGATAAGCTAGTGATCAGAGCCCCTCCAATCCAAAATTTTAGAACTGGTGATCAACCTACGGTTCATCCAATAACAGGAAACCAAAAATCTATCAAGCCTTTCTGAGATAGCCTCAACACCACATCTCCTGTTATTCCACGTAAAGACATCATTGGTTGGATTCACATCAATGAGGTTCAAGGAACCAATCATATCCCTGAGCAGATTTGCAGAAGGATCCAGCCTGGCTAACCCACCACGTGTTTCATCCAAACAAGTAACATCATTAAAATCACCAGCTATAATCCATGGGAGAAATGGTTCTAAGGCCTAGATGAATCTGATGTGCGCCCAAATATTTGACTTGCCTGAAAGATCAGTAGGAGCATAAATATTGGATAAAAGACACCTCTCTCTAGTCTCTAAACTAGAGGCAACCAGAGAAATGGAAGACCAACTAGAAATCCACCATAAGGGGAAAAATTTCTTCGAGTTCCAGAAGCAAGCCACCCCCCGGAACTGTTCAAAGCACCCACCCCCTGCCAATTGCCCTGGGGCCAGATCTACGAAGCACAATTAGCCAAACCGTCCACTGTAAGCTTAGTTTCCTGAATAAAGACCACATCAGGAGACTGAGATTCAATTAGTCTGCGAACAACCTTTTGTCTAGGGATGTTGTTCAACCCCCTTACAATCCACGATAAAACAATCATTTATGGGGGTGGGAGAAGTGGGAATCAATGGGTTTCATAGACCTAGACTCAACCAAGGTATCACCCATAATCTTGACCTTCTCTTGATTAGTCTTCCTTCCGCTCCTTGACAGTTTATCAAGAGGCCCCTTTTTAAAGGATTTATGTTGTAAACCTAAAGAAGGAGGAGCCTTGTTACCCTTCATAGAATCTAAGGCCCCCTTAGGAGTAGGGGGATCAGGAGCCACCACAACAGAGCCCTTCGGAGCCTGTGACCCCTAGAGATCCCTGATATCCTGAACCTGAGAAGGCAGGACCATAGCCACCTGTTCAACCTGATGGTCGCCTGGAGATAAAATCTTATCCTCTTTCTTTGCATCCTCATCCTGAACTTCATGCAAACCCTTAGCCCCAAAAGAGAGCTCAATTGGAATACCTTCCTCTTGGACCAAATCCTTAAGAACATCAAATTTGTTAAAAGTGCCATCATTCTGTCTATCCAACCAGGTTCTCTTCTTTCCCTTGCCTTTGTTACGGGAACTAACGGGAATAAAACCTTCATTATCTATAGGTTCATTAGACAAAGGAGCCTTCCCCTTGTCCCCCCTAGGAGGTCCAGAGGTAGCCAGAGGGGAGGATTTATTTCTGGGACATTTGCAGTGTAAATGACCATATTCATGACAAATTCTGCATCTAAAAGGTAGGGTCTCGTAATCCAGCTGTTGGATCCAAGAAGAAGATCCCATGTGAATTTCCATAGAATCTGGTAACAGATTATTTAAATCAACTTCTACACAAATACGAGCAAAAGAAATTACCTTACGGTCTTGAGTTTGTGTAGCTGATCCCACAAGTTTTCCAAGAAGCAATGAGATCGAGTGAAAAATATCTTCCCTCCATAATTTCAAAGGAAGCCTCAACAAACGCACCCACACCGGAACCCGTGAGGGGATCTCTTTAGCAGAGTTGAAGCCCCTGTGCCAAGGCTTGATGAAGAGCCCCACCTGGTTAAAGAAATAAGGGCCTCCTTCAAAAGCCCTATTCATATCCGACATGCTTGAGAAGATAACCAAAAAATAGTTATTAGTTGCCAAAATAATCTCTATATCACCTTCTGGGTTCCAAACCCAACATGCCCAAGAATCCAACACATGTAGAGAAAGACGAAGGCTCAAAAATTTGCAAATAAGGGCATGATTAGACCAATATTCAACATCCTCTGAAACTTGCTCAGGTTGAATAACCAAAACTGGTCGATCCTCGGATCTCTCCAAACATCCGTTTACTTTTTTAATTCGAAACATCCCTTTTGAAGAGGAGACCCCATCCCCAGATTGGGATTTACTCATCTGATCCTTAACACTGACATGCAACGAATAAGATGGCTCTACCATCTCCAAATACCCAAAGGAAACCTGAGACAAGACAAAACCCCGATTCTCTATGGACTAAAAAGCCCAGCCCCACCAAAAAAGAGAGACAGGGCAAGAGGCCCACAATTACAGATCGCAAAACACCGCCCACCAAGAAAATGCCCAGCACAGCACAAAAAAATGCAGGAAAAGACTACCCACAAACCTAACAAAGGTCGAACCCCCTAACCGACCCGCACACCCGTGAGCACAAGAAAACACCCCCCGAAAACGCAGCACAGATGTGACCACCAAGCACGAACATGAAGAAGGAAGGAAGAGCTAGGGCACACGGGCCCTAGCTCGCACCCAACCTCCGCGCAGAGTCATCCTCCTCTATACAGGTTATTGTTTTTGACCTCTATCTCACACCTAGATCAATGCCTTAAACCTTGGTAACAAAGTCAAAAAGAAAATGCAAATATCTTCTAAACAATAAACTGAAGAAAAATTCTATGAAAGCTAACATATCACTACCTTATAATTATATTCTTTAAAATTAGATTTATAACTAATTCATCTTAAAAACCCCTAAACAAATAAAAACTCTTAACATCTTAAATACACCAAAACAATCCATTACTTTAATAAAAGCTATATAAGAAATATTTATTTGCATAATAAGGTAAATATGAACATAAATAGTCCTTGATCAATTTTATTTTTAAGAGTAGGAAGATGTACATTGGAGACAATTGATTATGAATCTATCACAATCTTTTCACATCTTCTGGAATTTGTATATTGATGTATAGAAAATTACAATTGCACTTTCATTTCTTCCCTAGAAAACCTAGATTGGACTAGTACAGACCTAAGATAAAACCTTTTTGATTATAAAAATCCAAGATCCCTTAAAAATGGCTCATAAATCTCTCTTATAGAAACAAGGAAGCAACAAGCTTAAAGCCATGGACAAATGTCACATTTTTATTTGACAATCTTGTCCTAAGGATCAAACAAAAACTAGTACAATTATTTGTAAAAGACAAAAAGTACATTACTAGAGGACAAGACAGTTGTAGAAGCCACTGAAGAAGATATTTCTTGACATGCATGACGAGGAAAAATGTGGAGGGTGCATGATTAGTCAGTTGTACTTCTCCACCCATGTTGCAAATGTATCTTTTGAAGGCCATGGAAATGCCAAAATTATTTTGACATGATTCAAATGAGAGGAATATTCTTCCTTAGCCCACTTCTATACATCATCCAAAAACTTCACCAAACCTACCTTCAAAAATTTTAAGCTATCTAGATAAATATTTATCTTTGCTATATCTATATCATCTTCTACAAAAATAGAACTTGGATGGGAGATAAAATATTACTAAACTTAGCCCTCCACACCTTACAATCCTTTAATTTTCCATCCTTAGAAAAAAGTTCGGGCATAATTCCATGCTCAATATTATCAAAATACTCTAAGGACTACTCCATAGTGAGTTGATAGCTCTCATGTATGACCATATTGTCCTCAATTTAATGTCTAAATTTTCTAAAACGACACTTAACTCAATATGAGCACTACCATCAAAATTTTCTCTCTTACCTATTTTTCAATCAATTGCTTCCTTGGGCACCAAATATCTTGGATGCCCTTTAGCCTAGCCTACAGTGGGATGTGAATGGTGTGAGCAATAGTGATTGAATTATATATTCCATACATTTTCTAGGTGGCCTAAGATGTATGATAGCGTATGACCAACATGCTATCAACAACTTCTATGAGTTTCTCTCTTGTCTCCACCTTTTTTTCTTCTTTGCCTCTCTGCTCTCTACCAAATATTTCTTCAAGTTGCTTATTTCCAAAGTGAGGGATGCATTCTCTTGACTCTCCCTATCTCCTCCCATAGTTTGAGGAGAAATAAAATAATTTCCAATAACAACATTTACTTGCTCCTACAACTTCAAATTTAAAGAATTTACCTTAGCAAGGCATGCTTCTAATTTCCTTACTACTGCTTCTATAAACATAGCCTTGTTTATAGTTAGTCTTGCTTCATGAAGAGAACTTGTACCCCCAATCTCCTGACAATCAAATTTCCAATTAATTTATTTGTCATTTATGATTTGGGGTTTGTTAGTCTTAGGGAAGATCGACCAAATAGCCAAGGTCTCATGCCTTGGGTTAAAACATAAACCAAAATATAAATCATCAACTTGCTCTTCTGATGAAAACACAAGGTTATCTCCCTCTTTATTTCTTATGGTATCAAATTCAATATCAGATGATATGTCCCAAATCCAAGTAGCACCAAACACCAACTCTTCCTAACAATCTCCCTCCTCTTTTATAGGGTCATTTTTTCCATACTTGCATTAACCTCTTCTCATATATCTACAACAATTTGTTTTTTATTGTCCTTTTTTATCTTTGTCTCGACTTCCTCCTTTTTCAATATGAAGGCCTCGCCTTCATTCTTTAGGAGGAAGTCTTTAAATTCCCGAGTAGTGATAAATTTGTAATTAGACAAATTTTGTACATACCAAGGCTCTAACATCATCAACCACTTGTCCACTAGTCTCAAATTTTATTAACATCATCTTATTAGAGGGCCTTTCAACCATAACCCTAGCTAGGGGTTACATTACTTCCATCACATCTAAGTCTTCTAAAAATTCATAAGGGCCTATAGGGTAATCTACGAGAGACTCTGTGGGAGGAGCTATTTGTTGTAGAGTGTGATCCACTTAGGGATTGATTGCTCTATTGATTGATAAGAGGGACCGAGTCTATTCATCTGAGATACTTTCAAAGGCACATTAGCTAATAGATTAGCTGCATTATCCAACATTGTCATGATTTTATGGAATGGGTCTTGAATCTATGTATGTGCACCTTTATAGGATGAATCCACTCCTTTCTTTCTTTCTTCTACTATTTGGATTCTTACCCATTGCTCCCTTCTCTTCATAGCCTTTAATGCTAAGGAGCAATTTCTTATTAGATCCTCAATTGGATCATACTCATGATTAAATGCAACAAGATTATATTTGATTCTAACTTCATTGATGAAATTCTCAGGATCACATTGTATTTCCTTATCCACCCTCATTTGGTAGGGTATCAACCTATTTAGAAGCAATTCTAGCCCCTCTTTAGCTATGACCTGGAAATCTAAAAAATCCAAAGTGGATGAAAAAATTGCATGCTTCTTATAGTTTCTAAAATGAGTCTTGTTTGACTCATTCAACTACCAAATAATTTCCAAAAATATAATTATGTCTAGGATAGATTTGGGTAAGATGAGGGGTCCCACAAGGGAACCATAAACCCTTATGATCATGAAATCTAAATAGAAAAACCAATCACCCCAATTATGATCATACCCTAATTCTAGTTGGAGATCCTTTGGCCTTAGGAATTTTTTGACATCTTCTGACAATCCCTAATCAAAATTTTGACCTAAATTCCTTAGTATATATTTGACAAGGAATTCCTCAAAAATTGGTCTCAAAGTGGTGCTACATATACATTTAATCAACGATTTTAGTTGGAAGAGTTGTGGACATATCTAACTTAGCTAGAATGAATCTTACTAGATCATATATTTGACTAAAATTGTTTTTTAGTAAGAAAAACATAAATTTAGTTGTGTTGATAAGTTGACCAAAAGTGTGAATGTCATGCCCCTGAAAGCATAGCACATTGAAATGTAAATAAATGAGAAAATAAATAAAGAAATATATATATATATATATATTAGCAATTCTATTATAATTATAATTATCAAGATAATATTATAATTATGAATATAACTAATTTCTATTTAAATATTATTATTATATATCATAATCATAATAATATGAAATAGAACAATTAATATTGTTATAGCAATAAAAATAATTATCAAAAGAAACTAAAATAAAAATAATAATAAATAGGTTAACAAGAAACATTGAATAATAAATACATCATCGCATATGACCAGGAAAAACGACGGGTTCATTAAGAACATCAGGGTTTCTACAGGCAACAATTCATAATGCAACAACCAAAAAATAAACCATAATTAACATCAATCATGACTATGGTAAATAATCACAGAGAAATTAACAAATAATGTGTTTACCTCAATAGTGATTACCTTTATAAAAGAGACATCGATTTACTCATTAAGGGAATGAATTATCAAAGATAACAAAGTGCGACTAACAAGTTATGAGGAATCAATTAAAAATAAAAAGTGGCAATTAAAGAAGATATAGAAAGGAGCAATCTCTTAAAAAGGGTGTGATATATACCAAAGGGAAAATCCCTGGACAAGTGAATAGATATGATTGTTGGTAAATCATGCTATTAAAAGAAGATTCCAAAATAGATGAGGATCAATTGGGAAGAGGGGAAAGGGTAGCGATCATAATTTGAGAAATTAATATAGTTTCTTAAGCAGATCAAAGGTGCTTTAGGGAACCATTGATCCTCTAGTTTGGCTGCCATTCGATTGAGGAACATTCAGATATTCAACCACCATTGAATCACATGGTTTAAGAAGGCTATATCAGAAAAGATGAATTGATTAGACATCCACTCATTCCATTTATATATATGCAAAAGGATAGATAGATAAATCATAAACTGCTCCCTATTCATGGTGTATATTTTGCACTCTTAACATCACTATAATTTACAGATTATATATATATATATATATATATTTACCATAATTAATATCAGAGATTTAATCCTCTTTATCAATCTATCAATTATTATTATCAATAAATATAAAGGCTAATAATCAAGTTAAGACAATCTTGAAGGTTACCATTGAAACTATTTATTCTAGGCCCATTTGAGTATTTCATCTTAGGAGACTATTACCAATTTTCACTACAGCTCAATTGGTGGAGCTGATTTAATTTTATTTGATCTTAAAGTGGAAATTCAATTAGTTGCTACATGGTTTTAAATTGTTGATTGCATTTGTTCTTATTAAGTATCAGTTATGCATTGTTTGAGAGAACAGAGTTCAGAGTCATTGCTTAGTAATTTACAAAACAAGTGAAGTACAAGCTAAATATACAAATGATTAAGCATTCATTGCTTTTATTTTATTTCAATGACATTGTTACATTACAGATTTCATTTGATTGTGAGAATACAAATGACAGTACAAATCTGCATTTTTGATGCATTTTCTTTTCAGAATGAAAAACAGAAAGAGAAATTAAGAGATCCACACAAGCCATGGAGCTAACTATTGCAATGCATTGAGGGGAACACTCTACACTACTGAAGATGTAAGAAGGGAAACACATAAATATGGACATAATCATCATTGCTTGATTATTGTCGGTTGATGCAGAAGTGGTGCACCATCCTTTGTCCTTGAGCTCTAATCGACCTGCAAAAAAGTTGGGAAGGTCTCGTTAGAGCTCCGACTATGAACATATCTACATGAACCACCAACAGTAAGGGATAATGTTGCTAAAAGTGCATTGAAACAATCAAGAAACATGCAGGAACCAAAGCTAAAAGTGTAAACATCATGATATTTATTGTTTTTTGCTAACATTGTTTGTTTCCTGTGTAGGTATAGGAAAAGTCATGAAGCTGATTATTTTAAGAAGACACAAAAGCATGTGGAGTAAAATGGGCTCCCACAAGGGTAGAGATTGGCATGCTACCCCTTAAACTTACAAGTGGGCCAAGTAGGAAAGTACATTATCATGCTCATCTGAGCCTTTCATAAGAGAGTAAAACAGATTTTAAATGAAGGAGTAATCAAATTTATCATGCATTCATAGCAGTCAAATCAAAGCATTAAAGTGAAAATTGTAAATGGATAATAAATTTGACAAATTTGATTCAGCTAGAAACTATCAATCTCATTCTGGAAAGTTAAAAGAAATTATTGTCATATTAATTGATTTCTGCTTCTCCAGGTCTGTTCACATTCTTTTATGTTGTTTCATATTGTTCTATTTTGGAGCAGTAGTGTTTTATCTCATAATAGTGATAGTGAACATGTATACATAAGGCCTTATCAATGAAGCACAAGTGACATGGAGTCCTCTTATTTAGTTTAACAAAGGTAAACAGTGCAAGAGGTAAATGAAGCTACAAAGGTGGTGAGAAGTAAGTTTTCTTATTCTCTCGATTTAATGCACTTTTTGTCAAATATCAAGTAAGCTGAATTACAAATGAAACAACTGTTATAGTATTGTTTTGAAAGAGAAAGAGAGCTTACTGCATTATTTCAGAAAAATGATAAAATCATATGGATTTCAACATAATGTGGAAGTTTCAAATGCAGATTTTGTTCTTTTTTCAGTAAACCCACATGTGAATTTTTGACAGGAAAGTAAAAATGCTTGAAATGCCATGGTGGGTCAAGTTCAGAATCTGAATGCATACAAAATAAATTTTTTATTTCAAATAACAGTATACCCATGATGGGTTTTCAACAGTTTCAATGGAGAATACAATAATAAGTAAGTTTATTCTAGAAATACAAGGATTTGCTTTCATTTTTAGAAATACCCACATTGGGGTTTTTGATTAAAATGAAGATTGATACCATTTTCAAATACCCACATGGGGTTTTCATGAGAGAATATAGATTTTCCACTATTACTGAATACCATGAAAGAGCTTTTATAAAATGATGGTTTTTTCTCTATTACCAGAATACCCACATTGGGGTTTTTGATCAAAGTGAAGATAGCTACAATTTCAGCTAAACCCACATGGGGTTTTCAACAAGAAAGACAAATAAAGGTTTCCTTTCAAAATCAAGAGTCACCCATGTAAGGGTTTTACAATAAAATATAGATTACAAGCGCCTAGTTGTGTTCTCATGGTGCGGCCAAATGGAGGAGGAATTTCATTTACAAGAAGTCACCGAGAATATAAAAACCCCATCTCAAGTTTGTTGTCTTACAAATCACAAATCTAAAGATGAAGAATGTAAATGGAGTGAGAAATTCATTTTAAAAAAACTAGAATGAGACACACATGGCACGGCTTGGGTAGTGGTTTGCATTTTATTCATTCAAAACAACAATCATAGCTTTCATATTTTAAGCTTTTAAAGGTTGTTTCATTGATAGAAATACATAAATAAATAGTGGAGAGTGTAATCTTACCCTTGTCAAAATAGTGGAGGAGTAAAGTGGCACAAACAAGCTCATGAGAGCTCTCAGATGCAAGGCTCGAACTCACCAATGGCGGGCAACAAGAGGTAACGCAGACACAGTAAAGTGGAGCACAAAATCAGAGATCAAAACATGCATAGGCCGCAGCCTCAATGGCATTTTTTGCCTTCAGAGTGAAGAGGAAAGATCACAAAATAGTTTGAGAACAACTTACTTTGCTTTGTAATGAAGATTCGACCAAGCTGGAGTTTAAATCTGAAGAAAATCATGAGCATTTTGAGCTAAAAATCCTAAGCACATAGCAGCACTCCTCCCAGGCAGAGTTCACAAAAGTTGCAAATGAGAAATGAGAAGATTTTTAGGGTTTGTTTTTCTTTTGTTCTTGTTGCCCTAATTCGACCCATGGAGAGGATTGGTTAGTTTGGGAGTTAATAATTTAAGTAAATATTTTGGTGGCTATTGATAATGTCTAGGTCGAGCCTTGTGGAAATTTCTTAAGATTTCATAAGCCTTAGTTGTTAATGATTTTAGGGCCTTATTTATATCTTAAGGCATGTGATTTTAGAAGCCAATATTTATGCCTTTGCCTTAGTGGAGAATGAAGAATACATAATGCCTTGTGTTTTTAATTGATTTTGAGAAAATCAATTAAAATGTGGGTGTGAATGTTTGCTTATGCCTTAGTGTCTTAGGCTTTGTTTTAATTGATTTTATAAAAAAATAATAGTCATGAAGATATGCCTTAGATTAAAATTCAGGATTTAGCCATATTTTATTTTTCAATTGATTTTAAAAGAAATCAATTAATCATGCAATGTAATAGAGGGCTTATGATTTTTTATGAGAAAAATCAAGCATTGTAAATGGAGAAATAAGGTTAATGTTTTGCAAAAGATTTATCTTTAATTGTAAAATAAAACAATTGTAAAAACTACATGATGTAAAATAGAGAATAAAACAATACTTATTAATTATTTTATTTCTTATTGCTATTTTTAGCATTTTGCATGCAAAGACAAGTTGACTTTTCTTCTGGTCGGATCTGAGTTGCATGGTGAAAAGATGAAGTGTTGTATTTGATTTAAAAGAAGATTTTTCCTATTTTTAGAGGTCTCATGGCATGCACATGCAAAGAGTGTGTTTTTTCCATTTTTATGGCATATTTTGGAGCAATTTTAGGGGCCTTTCCTTGAGCTCGGATTAGGGTTTTAGGGATATATCTTGGAGAAAAACTTAGTGATTTTCCAGTCCAGATTATTGATTCTTGCTTTCATGCAAAACAGAGAGTCTTGTAACTCAGAAATCTATACTCAGACTTGTAATACTCCTTCAGTAATGAAATCAACATTCCTACTTCTCAATTTGTGCATCTCTTGCAATTTCAGTTTGATGTAATTTGTGATTTCTATTTATAGAATCCTTGTCATGTCCTAGAATTGCGGTTTGGTGCAGAAAGTTCACAAAGTGCAAGTTGCATGTTGTATTTAAGTTTGAATCTTCATGCAAATCATTTATGTGTTGAGTGTTCATGAGAAGTTGTGAAGTATTGTTTGTTTTCTAAGAGTTGTTTGTGGGTAGAAAAACAGTCACCATTAAGTTCTAAAGATCATTTTAAAATCATAGATTTCATTCAAGTTCATATTTCTATCCCTTTTCCCAGAAATCATTTAGAATAGATTATTATTCAAAGAACCAGCTCACTCTAGATATTCCTTCTTTGTTTAATATCACCCACATCTGAAGAAGGTTTCCATGTGTCAACATATAGTTAGATTTCTACAAATTTAACAAGGGTGCATATCTGATTGATAACAGAGACTAAATAAAATCTAAGGTATATCATGAAGGGGACATTACAAGTGGTATCAAAGCCTAATCATGCCATCTTGTGAAAGAATGATTAATGCAAACTTACCAAAGAAGACACCCTAGGAATAACAACATTCAAAATAATACCATGGGTGACCAATTGAGAGATGAACATAGGGGTTTCATGGAAAATAATAATAGGAAAACCCAAGCCCATATTGAACAACATGAGAGAACAAGTCAGACATTACTCCAAGCAATACAAAACATAAGCACCACCATAGGTACTCTTAGGCCTCACAAAGAAAATAGGAGGAAAACCACCTCGAGCCAATCCAAAAATAATAATCCATCAAGATCTACCTCTAGAATAACTCGACCAACCTTCCTAGCTAGGGAGGGATTCCAAAGGGAAGATGAGGAAGTAGAGGCACAAGATTTGGATTGGGGACATATTATTGATGAATATACAAGACTTGACCCAAAAGTTAAGAGGAGCATCCCCTTTATCGAATATTGTGAGGCTAGGACTAAGAGTTCACATAGGAGAGAAAGAAACCAAACTAACAAAAATTTACAACACAAGGTGGGAAAACTGTCACTTCCAAATTTTGATGGCTCAAATAAAATCACAGCCCAAACATGGATTCAAAAACTTGACACATACCTATCTCTCAACCCGATGTTGGAGGAGGATGCCATTAACTTTTCCATACTACATTTGGAGGGGGTAGCCCACAAATGGTGGTACCACAGATTGATCATACAATACCACCAAAATATAAAATCCTATGATACATTTACAAAGAAATTAATTGAGAGATTCTACCTTAAACACCTTGAGGAACACTTCAAAGAATTGATCAAGATTAAACAAGAGGGATCCATTGAAGACTATGTATCCAAGTGTCAAAGGCTATCCATCATGGTACCAGGAATATTAGAGAGAAGAATCATCTACTTATTTATAAGAGGACTAGCAGATGCTATCTGAGGCCTAGTGAGTGCTTTGGACCCTTCCACACTCCAAGAGGCAATCCTTAAAGCCACTAGGCTTGATGTCGCGCAAGCAAATGGAAAGGATCACTCCAAGAAGATGACCTCAAAGGTTAAGCACTTTCGTGGGGAGGAAGAATGCAAGGAACTGTACCTTTCTTATCATGACCGAGAGGAACTAAGGAGGAAGGGGCTTTGCTTTGATTGCAAAAATGTATGGAAACTAGGGCACCAATGTGGTAAAATAGACCTTACATGGGAAATTTTTTGTCACAAGTGCAAGGACGTTTGGGAGCCAGGACACAAATGCAGACATAAAAGAAGCCAAGCTCACAACATGGAAGCAACCTCTAATCAAGTGACAAGAGACGAAGATAAAGAAGGCCCAAATAAAAGAATAAGATATGAAGAAGGAAGTAAGGAATGGGTGACTCTTTTAAGAAATGAACTTGAATGAATGAAACTCTCCAAGGAACCTAGTCTGAAAGGGAGTAAACATCCAAATAATAATTACTAAATCAGACATAAGGGAGTCATGATCTACATCACCAAGTGTCTTATAATGGAAAACCTCTATGTTCTATAATGGAGGACCAAGTGTCCTATAATAGAGAATGTATGCGTTCTATAATGGAGGACCAAGTGTCCTATAATAGAGAATGTATGCGTTCTATAATGGAGGACTAAGTGTCCTATAATGGAGAACCTCTGTGTTCTATAATGGAGGACCAAGTGTCCTATAATGGAGAACCTATGTGTTTTATAATGGAGGAACAAGTGTCCTATAATGGAGAACCTCTGTGTTCTATAATGGAGGACCAAGAGTCCTATAATGGAGAACCTATGCATTCTATACTAGAGGATCAAGTGTCTTATAATGGAGAACCTTTGTGTTATACAATGGAGGACCAAGTGTCCTATAGTGGAGAACCTATGTGTTCTATAATGGAGGACCAAGTGTTCTGCAATGGAGAACCTATGTGTTCTATAATGGAGGACCAAGTGTCATGTAATGGAGAACCTATGTATTCTATAATGAAGGATCAAGTGTCCTATAATGGAGAACCTTTGTGTTCTATAATGAAGGACCAAGTGTCCTATAATGGATAACCTATGCATTCTATAATGGAGGACCAAGTGTCCTATAATGGAGAACCAATGCGTTCTGTAATGGAGGACCAAGTGTCCTATAATGGATGACCAATGTGTCCTATAGGGGAGAACCAATGTGTTCTATAATGGGGGGTCTAAGATGTTTGATCATCCAAATCTTAAGTTGTTTGAAAATAAACAAATTTGAGAGGGGAAGACTGTCATGCCCTTGAAAACGTAGCACATTGAAATGTAAATAAATGAAAAAATAAATAAAGATAAAGATATATATATATATATATATCTTTATCTTTATTTATTTTTTCATTTATTTACATTTCAATTATAATTATAATTATAAGTATAAATAATTTCTATTTAAATATTATTATTATATATTATACTCATAATAATATGAAATAGAATAATTAATATTATCATAGTAATAAAATTAATATTCAAAAGAAACTGATATAAAAATAATAATAAATAGGTTAACAAGAAACATTGAATAATAAATACATCATCGTATATGACCAGGAAAAGTGATGGCTTCATTAAGAACATTGGGGTTTTTGCAGGCAATGATTCATAATGCAGCGACCAGGAAATAAACCATAATTAACATCGATCATGACTATGGTAAATAATCACAACTTGAAATTAACAAACAATGCACTTACCTCAACAATGATTACCTTTATAAAAGAGACAATGATTTACTCATTAAGGGAACAAATTATCAATGATAATGTAGAGTGCGACTAACAAGTTCCAAGGACGCAATTAAAAATAAAAAGTGGCAATTAAAGAAGATATAGAAAGGAGCGATCCTCTAAAAAGGGTGAGATAGATACCAAAGGGAAAATCCGTGAACAAGTGAATAGATATAACTGTTGGTAAATCATGCTCTAAAAAGAAGATGATTCCAAAATAGATGAGGATCGATTTGGAAAAGAGGAAAGGGTAGCGATCAAAATTTGAGAAATTAATATAGTTTCCTGAGCAGATCAAAGCCACTCTAAGGAACCATTGATCCTCCAATTTGGCTGCCATTCGATTGAGGAGCATTCAGATATTCAACCACCATTAAATTGCATGGTTTAAGAAGGCTATATCAGAAACAACGAAATGATTAGACATCCACTCATTCCATCTATATATGTGCATAAGGATAGATGGATAAATCAAAAACTGCTCCCTATTCATGGTGTATATTCTTCACTCTTAACATCACTATAATTTGTAGGTTATAGATATATTTACCAGAATTAATATCAGAGATTTACTTCTCTTTATCAATCTATCAATTATTATTATCAATAAAGGCTAATAATCAGGTTAAGGAAATCTTGAAGGCTACCATTGAAACTATTTATTCTAGGTCCATTTGAGTATTTCATCTTAGGAGATTAAAGTAAATCTAAGGTATATCATGAAGGGAACATTACAATGACACTAATTTGTACTTTTACCCTAATTTTGTCTGAGTTAAAAAGATCATTTTTTGTCTTTTATTTTACCTTTTATTCTACTATGGATGCTCTAGGTGATGCATTTATCATACTTTCTTTTGAAATATTTTTCGGTCGTTTTACTGAAACACAAGCTAAGCTTATTTGTTTAGATGTACCTCACAAGATTTAGGCATTGGTGGCCCAATTACTCAAATACAAGGGAAAGAAGACATAATATAATGAGCCTCCCACGTCTTCTAAATAGGATAAAATTGAGAAGAATAAACCCATATGTGCTTATTGCAATTACAACAAGCATTGATGAACATAGTTGTTGGAAAATATAGATTGATGGGTTTAAGAACCTTCAAAATAGCAATACTACAAACTGATTTCAATAATGTCTTATAGTTCATCTTCTTCCTTAGTACCATCATCATCTATATAGTTAGGAATAAGTAAAGTGGAAAATATGATGGAAAAGATGAAGGGTGATCCCACAATACTGGTTTACAATTTTTGGTCAAACTAGACATTGAATTGATTTTTTTTAGCTAAATCTTCACTTTCAAACATCTATAGCTACTAAACCATGAGGAATTTGAAGATGATACAAACTAGTGATTTGTGACATTTTGTCTGTAGATTCTAAATATATATTTTTTAAATTTTTTGAATCATATTGCATTTCTTTTTCCATCTCCTTTAAAAACTAGTTTTTATCAATAAACACCATTTTTAAAGAGTGATGGTCATTGTAAACAACATAACTTTTTTTTATGAAGGATACAATTCTATTTTTTTCGAATTTAGCTTTGCAACTACGATATCTAGCATTTTCATTTAGTTTCATAGTGCTTTATTGATTTTTTTTTCTTAATGAAGTTTTGAAGTCAAACCAATTATAATTTAGACATATGCGGACCATAAACAACATAACTTTTTTTGTATGTATCCAAATTCAATTTTTTTTTACTCGATCAAGGACATCAATACTATTCGAAACATACTTGTTAGAATTTTTTTTGATAATCGACTATTTTTCCACGTGTGCAGAACATAGAGCTTGATTTTTAGTGAAAAACCTATTCACAAGAAATTAAAAAAAAAATATAATAATCAAATTAAATATATTTAAAATTATACTTTTTGAAAAACTTATAATAAGGACTACATAATTACAAAACTAGCAAGGTTCTATCCAAAGGGGTTTGATCTAAGGTGGCTTGATCAAACACTCTTCAATTGGAATCCTTTAAATGAAACTTTTCAAAGTTTAAATCATTATATTTTCAAAAAATATGTGATTTCAACAAAAATCAGGATGTCCCAAAAAGTGTAACTTTGGGCATCTACAAGTTTTGACGCAAGAAGATGGATTCTTTATTATGGAGCTTCAGATAATGCAAATTCATCATAGGGTATGTTCTCTTCATTTGAGCCTCGTACTTTACCATACATCCTGACGAGGAACAATACACATATACATATGTTTATGGGAAATGATCTATTGACTAAGAGAAATAATTTTGAATGATGTACTTTGTTTTCCATCTTTGTCAACCAATCTTTTTTCCATCTATCAGATTACACATTGTGGGGCTTGAAAGACTATTGAATCCACACTTGATTATGTGGCAATTGGGGACTTTAAGAGTAGAGATATCATTTCTATCATGATGGTTGATCATGCATCTCACCTATACACCTTTTCATACTTTGCCCCTAATGATGTTGTAGTTCCTTTGACTAATACTCATACTCATTCATCTAATGTGAATTATATTTTTGAGAAACTTGGTCACTTGAACCTTAGAATTTTTGAGACTTGTATTGATATAAATCATCTCCTCCACCTCTTACTTATTTGGAGATTAGAGTTGCCATGGGTTTAGTTCAACATGATCATTCGTCTTTTAGATTAAATATTGTGGGATGACTACTTGATGGTATTCTACATTTATTTTGTAAGTCCCATCTTATCTATTTGGAGGACACACTCAAAGGTATTTGTTTCCTCTTTGATGATAGTTACAACACACCTATTATCACATCATATTTGTCTTTAGATATTTTTCTTCACGAGTCTTCACAAGTTTTGGGATTGATTTCACCTCATTGCATTGTGACATCTTTTGATTCTAACACGTTGATATGTGAGCAATTTATAGAGGCACATATCATGAGACCTTCTCTCATATCTATTCTTGGATTTGGAGTTTATTTTTCATACACCATTATATTTGTTTCTTGCTTGGGGGATACATGTTTTCTAATTTTGAACACCCTTCAACATTTATCTTTGTTTATTCACCATTGGCACATGAGCCACTTCCTTATAGGGGGATCTATAATCTCACTCTTTCTCTCCTTACGGGGGGTTATTGATTGTGTATTTGTGATGGGTGTAGTCCTTCAAGGTCATGTTGAGTCCTTATTCCATCACTTGTACATGTTTATTTTCATGTTTTTCTCTTTTGGAGAGGGTTTTTTTCTTAGTGGTTTTTCTCCTTTACTTGATTTGTGAGAGATATTTTGTATATGGGTACCTAATAAGACTTTGTTTCCAAGACCCATCTTTTCACTCTTACATTTATTTGTGTTCCTATCTAGGTTACACTTAAGGGGAGGATGTTGGTGTGAACACAATACAATAGGTCTAACTAGTTTCCATTTAGGTCTTATTAACACTTAGTTAAGTTTACTTAGGGCACTTTCAGGTTCTTTAATTATTTTGTCTCATGTCATATGATTGTGACACTTGTCATGATCCTATATTGTCCTATCTCTTTCACCTTTCCTATATAAGCAACAATCCTCTTGTACATTATGTATAATTGTATCTTATTACATTGCATAATCTAGCATTCATTTCTTGCTACTCTCTTGTGAAAGGTTATTTTTTGTTTTGTAGGTGATCTTGGTTGATTGAGTCTATTATGTGACTTACACAATATATTAGTTAAAGTTGCATATCGATACCCTTTTCCTTATGTTCTAGTTCCACTTTGATTAGAGTAACCTTTTTGCAATAACAAACATACAAATGGTACATTTTAGCTAAGAGTGGGCACATAAAATGAGCCTTATCCTTTCCTATACTAAGGGGTTGTTCTTGAACCTCAATTTTACCCCTTTCTTAACTTGGATCAAATTTGTCGTCTTGAAAGTGATCTTGATTACTCTTGCACTTGTAGAAATGACCCCTTTGTATTTAAAAATTGAATACTAGTTTGGGACCAACTTTACTTATCCTCATGACTATTATGTGTTGACTCAAGATGCAAAAGTATTTCACTCGACTCTTGGTGTTGTATTTAAATGAGCAACCCTTATTCATTTTAGGCATGCTAGATCCAATTTGATCATTAATGTATATTTAGATCTCTTGCATCCTAGACCTATCATGTACTACTTTCAAACATTATTAGGAACATTTATCAAAGTAGTTGTATTCACACAATCATCTAAGGAATCTTGTATGTTTGAGAATATTATCCTCAATCATTTATCAAGTTGTTGAATTGATATTTTTATATGTTTTACACAAGGGAGTAATTATCCTTGCCACTTACAAACCAAAAAGCATAGGAACCAAATTTCATGCAAGAACAATCTAAAAACAAAGGCAAGCTAAAAGAAAAATATGACATAGAGATTGGATCTATAGGTATAGATTAGATTTGTAGTCACATAAATGATTGAGATCAACAAACAAAACATTGAGTAATTCTAATTTTTTTTATTTAAACATCATTAATATTTTTATACATTAAACAAATCATCATTTGAAACATTTATTTATTTTCAATGTCCAACCTTCATCTCTCAACTGAAATAAGAAATTTGGAATGGATGAAAACTTTGATTTCAGATATAGCACCAACCAACTTACTCTTATTTTGAATTTAAAAAAAAAAAAATTTAAAAAATTCCTAGCAATAATTCCACAGCAATCCTAAGAAACAACCATCAAAAGATGAGTCGAAGATTGTCCAGATTGAAGAAAAAGATTTCCTCTCAATTCATTCCCAACTCCTATTATTTAGACTATTTATTTTTTTATCCTAAATATGTTCGAGAGATTTTATTTTCGCTTTTGAATTTTTCTTGTTTATTTAATGACTTAAATGGGTAAGCAAACGTGTACACAAATATTTCCCAAGTAATAAAGAAAAACTAGAAGTCGTAAAGTAATAAATCCGGAAAAGAGATAACCTTCCTTCATTTCAAATTATCGGCCAACACAACTCTTTCCCACCAAGCACATCACAGTATAGAAATCAAAGTTGAGCTGGCATGGCTGCGGCCTTGCAGACTCAGGTTCAGTTCCCACTAAGTTCGGGTATGACAGACTTCTATTCTTTGCCTTCAGATAGTAAGTTCACGAGCTCCCACCTTCTTGTTTCCCGCTCTCTTATCAAATACAAAGGACGCCTCCTTATCTTATTTAACAGTAAGGAAAATAAGATTAAAGAAAATAAGATTAAGCTATCAGCTAACAAGCGTACAGGCCCAACCAAGGTGGCTTCCGTGGATTTACATGCTCAAGTTAATGGTGTCAATATTGCTGAAGATGCCACCCAGGTATGCATTCTCGTTCGTCCATATAAACTACACATGTAAAATATTTTTTGATTTGGTAAATTCCTTTGTGTTTTTGGGTAACCTTTTTCTTAGTTGCTGTGGCATCTCCGTGACTTCCACCTAGCCCAATTTCAACATTTTAGAATGTCTCCGGGCATTTGAACCTCGAGCTTCGTTATGAAAGAGGAAGGTGCTTTTATCACGTTGAGCTGGTCCTATTTGGTTAATAAAAATGGAAATTAACAAGGCTCACTTGCACATCCAAATTTGGCTTGGTTGATCAATACATGCGACCTGGTAAGGTCCCATCGCCTACTGCTCAAGTAACGCAACTTGCATTCAGCTTGTAGTCATTTAGGGCTTTTGTTTGTCATACTTTTGCATCCACGCATTATCAAACTCGAAACAAAACACCCAATTGAAAAGTGTTAGGAATTATACAATGCCCATTAAGTTAAAATCAGTACACAAATTTCCTGGTTCAGTACAATGCCCATTAAGTTAAAATCAGTACACAAACTTCTGGAAACTTTTGTGGCAAATTTGGAAAGGTTCCCTGCAGTTTTTAGCCAGTTTCCAAACAGTTTCCAGAAATATTATACGATGGAGTTCAGGCTTGTAGAGAATTCCCCAAAATTTCAAATATCCAACCCTGTTTCTTGGAGTATGCCAAGGATTATGATAATGTTTTCTTCAAGATTTTTAAAGAAGTTTCAGCTATTCTCATACATTTCCTGTTGGTTTCTTGTTTTCCTTCGTTTCCTTAAGAAGTCTATTCCAAAGTTTCTACTGTTAGCCGAGTTTGCCTTCACCACTTCTAATATTCATATTTACGAAGTTTCCAAGTACTTTTTTCTGATTTTTGGTGCCACATAGGTAAGACGATTTGCCAGTTAAAATAAAATGTTTAGTTATAGCTTTAACTATCAATTCTGAGATATAATAAGCCATAAACAATATACCATCAAAAACATGTTCACATGCACAAGCACCAATATAACTTATTTCATAACATGGAGATGCATAGGATGTTTAAAATAAACTCTGTTTTCATACACGATGGAATCAAAAAGTCATTGTAAAAATATTAGTTTGTGTGCCTAGATTAGGGTGACTGCTATCCTTATTATTATTGCGTGCTCTTACTTTCATTTACTTGTAAGTAGCATTGGTAGTATAAATTGCACTTTGTTGGGACCTATACCTATCTACACCCTAAATCTGCATTTTCTGTTTTGCCCTAGGTTCTGATTAAGATAAGTAGGGATTTTGAAAGGGCCCAAACCCTTGAACAAAAAGACAGATTAAGCATTAAGTACAACAGGACAGCAAAAGATAACCGAGAGAAACAATGATGACACAACAAAAAACAAGATACTACAAATCCTTACAAACTACCAACCCAAAGTTAGGGTGGTTTGAAGCCAAACTGCTCCAGCGTTTTTTGCTTAACCATAGAGCAAGGATCCTTTTGCCCTAAACTTCTTTTTTTGGAACAAGGAAGATTCATAAGTCTGCAGGCAGATCCATCATCTAACCCAAAACCTTAAAAGAGGTATCCATCACAATACATTCCATAGGAGCTTTCTCCTTATTTTCTTTCTTCTACGCATCTTCAATGGTAGTAATGCTCTCCTCAACAACAATATGCTTTTGTTCCTTTTTCTTCCGAACGAAATGGTATTTCTAGTTGCTTGAGCAACTAGTAGTGACATGGCCCACTTTACAGTAACAATGGAAAATTATTAAAGAGTATTTGAATTCAATTTGCTGCATCCAATTGCCAAATTTGGAAGGTAAGGTAATCTGAGTAGGGAGCACCTTGTTTTTCTCGAGAGGCACACAAAATCTACTTGCAAACAACAAATGGTTCTTGAATTTTGTGACTGTATCAGTAGCAAAGTATTGCACAAGAGAATTGGCAACAAACATAAAAACCTGTTCATCCCAATACTCCAACAACAATCCCAACAATCTAACCCAAATAGGAAACTTGATGGTGTCGTCATTCATTGGGTTAAATCTTGGAGACCAAATTTGAAGACAAAGGCCGTTTTGTGTTAGAAACCAGCGACCTTACTAAAGAGTTCTTGAGCAAACATTTGGATTGGAAAATGAAAATAAGAAAAATTTATTCAACATAGTGACTATCTCAAGCTGACCTCTTAGTTTCCAAATCTGAAGTACCCATCTTCCAACAACATCAATGTTGGGAGGATTATCATAGAATCTCCAAACAAACGAGTTCCTAAGCCAAGAACCTCCACCTTGGCCTCAGCAAAATGGAAAACCCTAGGGTGTTCACCATTGCCAACACTCCCAATAGCCACATCACTGTTGTAAGTTGTACGCACACCCTCATTAGGCCTAGAAGGCTGCAAATATGAATCTAAAAGGGAACTTGAAGTACCAAGCTTGCCATTGTCGGGAGAGGGAGACACCACCAAAGAGGAAGTAGAGCCCCCCAAATGCAACCTTGAGCTTGGCGGTAGGGAAAAATTCGCAACCAAAGCCACGACAGAGCTTCCAAACATGCCATGACTCCCAAACTTGTCCCTAGTAACTACGAGATTCTCACCACAAGAAAAAATAACTCTAAAAAGAATTTGGGTCATAAGGGGAGGAATAGTTGCAAGGGAAAGAAAGCCCCTACACAACCCCAATGTAGAACCGCCCTTTGAAGCACTCATGCAAAGAGCCTCCTTAGAAGCATCAAACTCAAAGACCTTGTCCATAACAATTCTTGACGGAGTGATGGTTGCCTGATGCACATCCACAAGTTGCTGAGCCTTTAGCCATAAATCCCGCAAGCTCTCATCCCTATCTTCAAGTCCCAACCATGGAGCTAGTCTTCTTCTTCAACATTGTCTGAAACATTCTCATTGTCTTCCTTACCATCACTTGAATCGTCCTCGTTGTCCTCCTCACCATCGCTTGAATCGTCCTCATTGTCCTCCTCACTATCGCTTGAATCGTCCTTGTCATCCTCCTCACCATTGCTTGAAACTTCTTACAACATTCCGCTTCTTCCTGCTTCAAAAATCCTCCCACTTCTGTTCCTACTCATAGTTTAAAATTTGAGGATAAGCAATCTCAATTGTTGATGCGATAGAGAGTGGTCCCACGAGGTTCGAACCTAGGTTGATGGCTCTATAGGTATAAAGCTCCAATGTCACACCATAGGGTCTCCCCTTATTTTACCCTAGGTTGATCATCTTATCCTTGGGACTTTTCCTTCACATAGGATTCGTTTCTTATTTAAGTGAAAACCTTTATTTGGATCTTTGCCTATTTGTTTACCCCATCTCTTTAGCATTGCCTTCCCATTCAACCTTTTGTAATACATTGCAAGTAAAAAGACAATATTTCTGTTGTGGAAAAAAAAGAAGATTGAAGGAACAAAAATTGACTTTCTAGTTACCATTTTGAGAGGTGTTCTACAATTTAAGTTGGGGGACAAGGGCAGGCTGTAACGGTGCCTTTTTGTGAGGTCAATAAACATTTATCCACCTCATGAAATTCACCAAAAAAGCACTAAATATTGCATTCATCCCACATTTAGTTTTAGGTTTAATTAGTTTTAGATTACATTGAACAAGGGTGTGTTCTATAAGCTATGCTTTACACATATCTTTGGATAATACAAAAAAATCAAATAAATAAAAATGTAGTTTTACACAAGTGAAAAAGGCTTGAATAAATAAAAAGTAAATTTACATTTACAAGCATATCAAGGAAGTTCAAATCTATGTAACAATGAAACAAAAAGTAGTTTTACATTTGAAAGGGGCCAATGGAAAAAAATAGATTTACATCTATAAACAGATTAATTTAATTAAATTTCAACTCGGCTGGTATGCTGTAAAATAATAAATTGAAAAGTAAAACAATATATAGAAAGGGCAACATATGATTTAAAATAATATACGTAATGTAACAACCCCAAAACCGGGTAAACAAATTTTTTTCTAATTTCACTAATAAGATACAAGGAAATACAATTAAATGACAAAGTAAATAACTTTTCTTTTCATTCTAATTGAACATTTCATCATAAAGAAATAAAAGACACGATACATCATTGTTCTATTTTCCAAGTAAATAACAGAGTACGCTTTCATGATTACTTTTCTTCAAAATAAAAAGCAAGGTAAGAATCTTACAAGTTTCAAACATAGCTCGGAAGCTTTTGAGCAAATAGGAATAAGACTGTCCAGGATCTTCCCTTTCAAACCTTGGTTCATCAGAAGTCTTAAGGTGGAGGGGAAACATCACTCAGGTGCTTTTCCACCAACCACGGACTTATATTGCGGTCCCCCGCACGTTTACTGTTAAGTAGACGGCCCTCCCTTCTTCGAGGAGATTGGTTGGGTAACCGGTTCTGTATGACCAACTGAGCATAGTGTGTAATCCTACATAACTAAATCCTTGTGTCCTCACAATCTCAATCTAGCATGTAACCTGGATTACTGTGAACTGACAGTGTAATTCGTCTCACAGTCTAAGTGGGCGTTAGGTATACTACACTACTTTGGCCAAAGCATTTCGGCAGTACTTATACTGACGGTCATCTATCACTTGCACTAAGTCAGGTTTGGTTTGACTTAAGGCTGCCTTATCCTACGCGTAGGTTGAGTCCTTCAGTGGGTAGTCAATCACCCTAGACTCCCTACTTCAACTACTTAAACAGGAAATGGAGTACAGTCAACAAGGGGTCCCTCTGGTACTTCCCAACATGGAAATCTTTATCCATGGAGTACGTAGCTTTCTCTAGTTAACCTATTTAACTCTAAAGCTTTTAGACTACCTTGGTTCTGAATCCACCCTCGTCCTAGTATTAATAACTAATCCCTTTCCTTTACTTAAGGAATTCAAGCAGTATTCAAGCAATACAAATTATAAGGTACTTTACTAAAAGTAAACAAATATTTCCCTTTCAAATTCATCTATGATTTCAAATGATTAGTTTCAACATGCTTTTAAGTTATTCCAATTCATCAAGTTCTCTAAGCTATTTCAAAAGCTTTTCTAAGGAAATTAAACTATTCCCCAATTTGACCAGCTCTTTAAGCTACCTCTTAAATTCAATAAGCCTTTTCTAAGGAATTAAACTATTCCCAATTCAGCAATTTCATAGAACATAGAGGTTTCTTATTATTTTTCCTTTCATAAAGCAAGACATAATCAAACAATCTAATCATACATTTTAAAATAAATGACAGAAAATCTATCAACATATATCTCATGCCTGATTTCCTTTTGCGTATGAGCTTGATGGTAGCTTCAATCCTTGCTCCACCGTCCTTCGCAGCCTTCTCTCAGCTTAAGCAAAAACTACTTTCAGGTAAATGCAAAAAGTGTTCTCAACAATACTGTCTCTCAGCAATACTGTCTCAATTGCAAATGATTTTCACAAAATGGCAATGGCTTTCACAAAAATGGCAATGGCTTTCATAAAAATGGCAATGGCTCTCATAGAATGACAATGGCTTTCATTAAAATGGAATTTCAAAACACAGAAATACCACAGCACTGTATTTCGAATTTTCCAAGGCAAGGAGAGTGAAATGAAAAGATTGAGTGTCTTTCAACAATGAGTGAGAACCTATTTATAGGTTTCGAATTCTCATGTTTCCTACCTTGTAGGCATGAGAATTCGACACCTCTCATTTTGAAAATGTCAAAATCCGCAGTGGCAGTCACACAGCAAAAGAGTTGATGATTCAACATAATTTCTCAAGAATGTTTCAACATATCACATGCCAATTTCGTGGATCAACCACGTACAGGTTTAGTCACTGGGAAAAGCCCTCAAAAATGGCGAACTGAAAGAACAAATGGCGTTTGAATTTTGCTGCTGAAAACGTCAAGGGTTACGCACAGACAGTTCAGGCCTCCTTCCACCCACGCGTCCCAGACCGGTGGCGTTCAAGCATCCGCGACCAGGTCTAAGCTACGCGAGCTGGGCGCGGATTAATCTCCATTGTTTTCCACTATTTTTCTGGTTCAAACAGTCGCGTGATTTCTTCCCATGAAGAAATCCGCGATTTTTCAGTTTATTCAAACATTAACTTTAAATCTTTAAAAAGTCTATAGTTCATACTTACATTTCCATAAATGATTTTTATAAATTTACATTGGCCTTTACAAAATTTCGAAATTCTTTTTCCTTTTAATATTTTCCAAGTATTTCAATATTTCGAATTTCCTTTGTATGGTTTGCAAAGTATTTACCAAAGACTATGAAAGTCTTATTACCTTTATTTCCAAAGGTAAATAAACCCAAATACCTTTATAAGATAAATGTAAATTTAAATGCCAAAGATTATAGTTTATATAAAATCTTTCCAAAGTTTTAGATATTTTAATATTCTCATTAAAATGTATTAATATATTTTATATTATATTCAATACAATATTATTATAGTTTTTAACTTACCTTTCTTTTAATATATAAATATATCTATATAATATTCAAAATATTATATTAGATATATTAATATATTATATTACCGATAAAACTATAATAACATCGATATTAAATATATTATTAAATATATTAATTAACTTACCCAGTTTATACTTAAATATATCTATACATGTTTATTTTCAAATCTCCAATTACGTGTATTATAGGCCAGTCAGAGCACCTCTAATAGACGTAATTGCATAAACACGTATTTATACATTTAACTGTAAATTCCAGGCATCAGTAACTTATCAGTTCACATTTCACATTCAAGGCTCACAGAACAGTAAGTCATTCAATCAAGGAACACCACTCATAAAGCATGAAGAAGTAATCATAACTCCTAAGCCTAAGGATGACTTATCATGACAACTTAATCTGACTCAGTTCCTAAAATCCTTAGTGAAGTGTGTGTATGCTCATACGATCAACTTTACCGGTTAGTCGACCAAGTTCCTCTTCCTGAGTGATATTTCCCCTCCACCTGGAGGAATAGCTCCTGTTCCTGCATCCATGGCACAAAACCACGGCAGTCAAATGCTCACAATATTTGCAGTATATATAATTCAAATATATAAAACAAGACTAATTATTTTCCTCTATTCATTGTTTCAAGAATAACATCAATCAAGAATACAGAATGAGCCAAACATAACATGTAAACAGGATTTCATATTGTCAACAAAATTCAATCACATTTATTCATTCAAAACCTTCCTTACAATCAGAATGCTCTAAGCATTACTAGAATAGTAACTATACAAATTGGGTGTAAATAATGTAAAGCTAGATGAGCATTCTTGTAAATGAAAGAAAGATAGAGGTATGCTGTAAAATAGAAGTTTTAAGTACTTGCCATAAACATTTTTGAGTTTCCGTCAATTAGTGTGTAAATATACATTAATAGTCTCAGCATGTGAGTAAATTATAAACCGATAGTTACAAAATTCAGAAAAGAAAAATAGGGAACAGTAAAAGATGGTCAGCTCTCAGTTTTTATTTGGAGTTTTCAAAACATTAAAGCAAATCATGATTACATTGTGGAAATGTTCACCTCAAAATTTGATCTAAAAACATTCTCTTACATTGCATATAAATTCTTTTCCCACTATTTAAGATATATGCCTTGAAGTTGATACCTCTCGCTGTTTAACAAATATCTCCATTTAAGATATTTGAGTTAGTCATATCACAGATTTTCAAATCTGCATCTAGTTTTCATGGCCAAGGATGATTGTACAAGCAATAAAGAGACTTTATTCACACACAACTACCAAATCATGGAGCAGCTAGTCATGAATTCTAGTAATTGTAAGAACCTGATTTCCTAGAAGCTAGTAGGAGAGTAGTAGCTATCAACTTGATATAGCAACTTCGATGAGTGAAAGAGGACAATCTAAGCACAATACATGTAAATGGTACATTACCTTTTTCATTGAAACATTGATTGATATAGTTGAAAGAGATGTTGCACCTATAAAGTGTTGTGCACTTATTGTTTGGTTAGGCATTTTTGTCTTACTAATCTATTTGCCACTTTAATGTGCCTTATAATCGATATTTCCCACTATTACCTTGGTAATTTTGTTATGGTCTACTTGAATGATATGTTTGTTTTCAAAAAGACTTAGAAACAACATATAGAGTAAGCGTGGATAGTGATGGATTTGCCTTTGTCAACACAAGATGCAAGTCAAGATGAAGTATTTCTTTGACCAGAGTTTAGTTAGGTACATTTGATATGTCAAGCATGGAGTTTGGACAAAGTTAAGATACTTGAAGAATGGTTCACTCTTTCATGGGTTTCTTACTTGAAGAGTTTTGTGGAGGAATAAACTCTTGCTAGAATATCATTCATCAATATTCTCACATGGCTTATTCCCCACATCGAAACACCAATGAGAACACTATCACTAAGGGAGTAGTTGGAAACAACTTTTCAAAGATTGAAGGATACACTTTGTTCCACATGAGTGCTTCCCCTCCCTGAACATTCATGGGCAAAATTGTACCAATTGTTGAACCAAGGAACGTAGTCTTGTGATGATGTCATGGCAAAGTATATGCAACTAGACCCACGGGTATTCAAGCTGGGTGTAGCTACAATGAATTCAAACTAATTTGGAGAGTAAAATAAAATTGAACATGTTGAAAAATCACACCAAACTTGCTGAAATGAAACTAATTTAATTTATTGAAATGAAACTAATCTAATTTGCTGAAATAAAACTAATTGAATCCCAGGAAATCTAACACATCATAATCAATACAAATTTGATATTAAATCATAAATAACAAAAATAATATTATAAAAATACACATATTGAAATGCAAACAACAAGAGCAAATATATAAAAATAACAAGCTAAGAATTTAAGAAATACATACATACAAATCAATACTCTACATATTCTTGAGGGGAAGTCACTCACCACCAATTAGGAAGATTGGGGTTTGTGACCTCCCTCTAAACTTGAAGATTCTCTAGCAAGTGGAAATCTGTTTTTATTGAATATATTGTGCAACCTTTCTCTCCCTTCAAGTGAAATGAAGGAGAATATATACTTATAGACAAAGCATCCTTAACAAATTACCTAAGTAAGTGGGATTTACAACAATCCTATCCCAAAAATATCTCCTGTGGATGGCAATCTTATCCCACTAATATTTCTTGTAATCCCCAATGATATCTCTCGTGGTTGTAACAATCCCACAAAAAGTGTTACATATTTGAATATTATGGTTGTAACCACCAATATCTGTTACGTTTAAATTTTGATATGGTTATATTATCCAGATTCCAAACAACCATACCATAGGAATCTCTACATTTTATTTGAAAATATTAAAATATTTATCATCAAATATAGATAATGTTTGGCATGTTTGTAATATTGATAGAACCATACTATTATGAATTTACTACTTGCAGCTCAAAATGAACCTTTGACAATTATTGCCATAGGTGTCTCAATGTTGACTTAGATGCTACCTGATTTCTAGAGCACCTTAATGGCTTGGTTCAATTCTTTATAACACTTTTGTGAAATATACTCTCTCAAAATTATTTGATTTTCAATAACAAATACAATGTAACCAAGCACCCGTTAAGGTTAGCTTAACCCAAAATGCTGCATGAAAGAACTCTAACCAAGAATGCGCCCTAAAACCACTTAAGGAGGAGGGGCGGGCATATGGTTAGAGGATCCCTAGGATCTACTGAATCAAAGTTACAAAGATTACACTTGAAAGAGAGAATCTAAACTCAACACCAAGAATGTGCACTCAAGATCCTTTGACAGGCGAGGTGCTATCATATGTTGGAGTGCTAATTGCTGAATTGAAAGGTAATAGGCGGATAACCAGCCATGATAAAACTTTCCACGCTACCACCAAACAGTGGGGGGAAAAGATTACAATTTGAACACTTCATATGCTGCGGTAGACATCCACTCAAGAGTGGGGATTCACCACTTGACAGTGGGTATGAGAAGGCTTACAATTCAAATTATCCACACTGGCGGTATACCATCCAGGGGTGCTTTAATGTGAAATTAGAAAGATAATGCAGCGATGATAAACTGAAACAGTACTACTTTTAACAGTTTTTACAAATAAAAGAGAGTTGCAAATTACAAGAATTTCACAATGTTTCAAGCACCAAGATATATAGATGTTTTCATGTTAGATAATAACGAGAATTGATGAAGAAAGATGGAAATAGCAAACTGAAATAATTCTGATTTAGAAATCTGCAATTCTGGAAATGAATTATCAACAACTGCAGAACCAATCAAATGCTCATAACTTCACCAAATTACCTCCAAATGAACTGAAATCTTTTGCAGATGATCTCTAAGAGGATGGCGCCCAAGAACCAATCAAAAACAACACCAAAGTCTTCAGCTTTTTTTGGCACGAATCTCAATGCCATATAAGAAAGTACGACCTTCTTGCAAGGGCGATTTTAGCAAATAAAATCATAAACTTCGAATTTAATTCTGCAATTCTCGAAAAATGGTCGCCTCTAGTCTAGGAATGGAGAGAGCAAACACCCATAACAAAATAAAATTCACTCTCAAAGCTGTTCATGAAAACGTACTTCAGCTAGGAAGAAACCAACAACCCAAAACTGTGGAAAATCTCCAAAATTCAACTACCATGAAGTGCAATCTGCTAGTTTGGATGAGAAGCAGCCATAAAGCCAATTAGATGTTATATTTCAAACACGAAATTGGACCAATGCTAGGAGGTAAGCATTCCTCGAAGCTAATTACATGAAGTCATTTCGACAGCATAAGTTTAGCATAAACATGAGATGATCAAATGCTGAAGCAAACTCTGCTTTTAAAGAAAATGGTGTGACTTTACAAATTCTGTAACTCCCCAAGAAGAAGGGATGCCCCTTTCACCAAATATAAATTATCAATATTAAAAAAACACTTTATCTCCTCCTTATGGCATCCCACATACAAGGCATTAGACTTTATCAAATTAATAAAAGATATTTCTTTATGAAGCGCCCACCCTCAAGGAACACTTTTTCAAAACAACTTAAGTTGATGCATTAGGCCAAGGGGTTAACTGAAAATTAGAACATTAATGCCTTATATTTAAAAACTCATTAAATAATGCTTTTTTAAGCCAGCACTGAAAACACCTTATTGCTCCAACTGAAGTAGGACTTAATTGTAGAGCTGATAAATGAGATACTGCCGAGAATAGAATTTACTATAAATAGTAACTTTTGAGAATACCACAAAAAACCTCCAATAAAGGAAACCCTAATTTTCCTCAACAAGCCTACGGGCCTCCGGAATAGGCTGTGTTATCACGGAAACTAGTAGCACTCATTCCACGGATAACCCCCCTATGAAACTTGTCTGTTTCATAGGTTCGTGATGTTCAAGCACACAAAACGAAACGATTTTTGATCCACCTCGAAATGCATTCCGAAGTCTCATATAGTCCGTTTGAGCATCCCTTTGTGTTCGTCTCGCAAAGACCTTCGAAACAAGTATCTTCATGAACACTCGTTGTTCATACTTCACAAAATTGTGAAAAGTGCAAATGTTCTGGAAAACAATGCTCTAACTTCGCCAAGAAAAATTTCTAAGTGTTGAAAGTGCAAGGGCGCTAAAAATCAGCGCCTTTGCACTTAAGTTAAAAGTCAGTTTGGTGCAAGGGCGTTGATTTTTAGCGCCCTTACACCAAGTCTCCATACTTTGTTATTTTTAGACCCTAGGTGGTGTTTTTCGACCCGACTGCACTTTTTCCAATTTTCCCCACCTTTTATGCCTTAATTAGTTGCACGACTTCAGTTCGCCATGTCTCACTGTAGAAACCCTTGTTTCCCCCTGATTCTGATTCTGACTGTTTTTTTGTTTGTTTTTGCAGTTTTTGGTTTTTTTGGTGTTTTTGAGCATAAATGCAATAATGCGATTTTGCAAGAAATAAAGAATAAATTCTATAAAAATAAATCAACTCTGAAGACTATAGATTCTTTTGCTAATATGGATGCCAGTCTATTTATCAATCTTCTGAAACGATTACAATAAAGATCCAAGTACATGCAAACAATAAGGCAATAAATTATTTGATGAAAACCTGATTTGCTGCAATATGAAAATGGACTTGATTTGGTACGGCTGCAAGAAATACTTCTTTCTCCTTCTTTCTGATGATCCCTAACGAGGCCAGGAAGATATGCGCCCAAACTGGTGATGGCAGACTGAGTATAAAGTAGGCGATTTGCTTGCAAATGAAAGTATGCCCCTTTCTGATGGAGGTACGGCCTGGTACAGCTCTGTATGGCCTGGTAACAGCAGCAACCAAATGAAAAGTACGGCCTTTATTGATGTATCCAAAATCTCAGGTAATAGGCGCCTGGAATGAAGAATCTCTGCTGGAAGATTATTACTCTAAAACCTCTGAAGATGAATGATCTGTGATGCTCTGTAATTTCTTCTGAATGAAGAAATCTCTTGCCTTGCAATAAATCAGATGATATCTCACACCCTCTGAATTGCTTTCACTGGAGATGGCTCGTTCCCCAATGCTCTGAGACTGAAACCCTAGGCTTCCGTGCTCTGACGAAACTTGACCAATTTTCAATTCACAATAATCATAATGGCTCGAATTTTCAAGCAAATGCCTTATACTCATGAAAAGTGCGATTTCCTTAATAATAGGGAATCATTAAAAAGGTCGAACTTTTTATTTTAATGTTTCAATAGTCTCCGGACAAATTTTTAATTATAAAATATAATTAAAAACGTCCCCTTCCATGATGGGCGACCCCTCAGCCAAAATACTTAAGTTATAATATAATAATATTATAACTTTATATTATAAACTCCAATAATTAATATTTGATTAAATATTAATATCTCTCTCAATAATCACCCGATGCACGAGCTGTCTGAAGCTGACGAATAAAGAAGTGATTCTGAACGTAATCAATCCATACTGCTAAAAATAGCAGGGGTCCCATGCTGAGTGCCAAATACTGCTAAAAATAGCAACTCAGGCTAGAAGTGTCTGATGACGCGCCTTTAGCACAGCCAATGAGACAAAGGTCTAACTCTATTCTCTCTTGATCAAAGTGTCCCACATGCTAGATTGCTTGAAAGTTCATGTGTTCGACTCCAAGGTTCCTTTTATCGCGAATAGACTCAGTTGGTTGATGTGTTTTGCTGGTTATTTCAAGGGGACTTACGTAGTTGTTCAACTTCGTGAAGCAATTAGGACATGAATGATTTGGCAATATGTTCTGGTATCTAGACTGACTCGGAAAATGCAGAATTAAAAGGGGATAGGGATAGGGATTCTACAAATCTATTTCTAAAGGGTGGAGGACGAAGATCGACTTAAACAATCTTCAAACCAAACTTTGCTTTGTCTCCTTTCGAACAACTCCGACAAAGTTGGTGCAATCTTCAAAGGATGAGAAAATGTTCAAACTATGACACAACACGCTCATACCGTCAACACGACGCATACAAACACATGAACCATAATCGAAGTTAAGTGCTGATACTCCAGTTGACCACGCAAGGCGAACTTACCATCAGCAAGTCCGCTAGTGGTATGGACGAGAAGACTTGCTCAAATCACAACGCCACACTCCACAGCTAACAACTACTTGCATGAAATAAAATCTATTTTACTCTATCTACCTTGAATTGGAAAGACGAACAAGCCTTGCTAGCTACTCACAATAGAAGATAGAACCACCAAACAATGGTAAATCTTTATATTATGAGAGTGTTCACAACAACTTCTTACAAAGTCCTCAATGGGAAAACTTCCTTTCCTCCTCAATCTAAACTAACTTCTAAGCTCTACTCTCTAACTTCTATCTCCAATACTCTCTAGCTCTGATCTATCTCTGATTCTAATTCTAATTCTTACAAATGAGGGGGGATGCCCCTTTTATAACAAGTCCAATTCAGTGGACGGTTCAGATCAAATTACAATGAAGGGCTCAGATCGAGCCACCTATGCCCTGATTAGGGTTTCTGCCCTAAAAACCGCCACAGAGAGGAGTGGGCAATGAATGCACAGAATATTCTCCACTCCCCTGCAGGAATCATAATGAGCAATTAATGCCCACTACCATCATCAAGAAGATCCTCATCAAGCAGCGCGTTCCCACTGGCCTTCTCCCGGATAGCAAACTCGATCAACCGGGCCAATACTGCTTCAACCTCCTGTGTAGAGATTGGTGGAATATGGTTGAGCTGGAACTCCAAGACTGCTACCGTCTGTCCGTATCTGATGCAAGATTTCTTCCATGTCACTAAGGCGTCCTGGGTATGCTGAATTATACTAGAGAACGTGGAGACATTCTCAAAGTCATCCAGGACAAGTGACTTCGCAGCTGAGAAGAATGGAGGCAGTCTACCCTTCAAACCATCAGCAGTTATCTCCTCTGGGACCAACTTTCTAGCAAATATGGTTTCTAATGTATTGAGGACTCCCCCCAAGATGTTGCCCATTGCCTTCTTCACTTTAGCTGAATCTGCCCTTGCTGCGTCGTGAAATCCACGGCCTGTGACCACCGAGGAGTACCAACTGGTGAAATCGTATCTATCACCTCTCTGAATTACACCTCCATCCACTAAGGTTTCTAGAGGTACATGCATCAAAGCCCCCAAACGAAGTACAGTCTTCGTTTGATAGATGCGAGTATCACCCCAAGCCTGATCTACTATATCCATTCGTGCCAAAATATTTGAGGCCTGTCGATAAGCATCGGCAAGGTCCTCCATGAATTTTCCTGTCTCAGTATGAACACGGCTAACCCACTTGTCTGCCTCCGTTTCCATTTTCTTTAAATCCTCTAAGGCAACAATTGACTCATTCGGAAGCTCCGATGGACGTTCTACTGCTGGGTCTGCTGGTTCACCTGGACGTGCTAGATTCTGCATATATCCTATCAAGGTTTTGTGCTCCTTCTTCAATTTCTTATACTTCCCCTCCGTGCGGAGCAACTGATCCTTCAATGCCTGATAGGAGTTATCGAACTCCTCGATAACTTGGGCTCCCGTAGGACGACCCAACTCTACTGTGGTGATCACATAATTTTCAGGCCTCTCCTCGGTTCGATCACAATCTTCCCTCGGAATAGCCACCTGAAGCGTGCGGGAGCCTGACTCGTCGGTCGAGATCTTTGAAAACTTTCGGGCCCTTTTCTTCTCTGGTGGCGCACTGATCCTCCTGAGGAACTCTTCCATCTCAATGGCCGGATCCGTATCATCCTCGGGTTCTCTCCTCATTCTGTCGGAAAGCCAATCAGGCACTGTCTGCTGTGGATTACAAATGACAAGGGGCTGTTCTTCTGTTGCCTCCATCTCGTGCACTTCCTCTCTTCTTGCACTGGTTTGCTCAGGCTCATCCTCCTCTATAAGCTGGGTATCTCCCGACCCTTGGGTCCTTGTTCTGTGTTTTCCTCTTCTTCCAAAGCCGTGTCCAACATCTGCTGAAAATGGGTGTCGGCCATTGTTTCCTCTTCCTCCTCCTGTTGGCCGCCCCTGGATAAACTGACACTAGCTGATTCCCGGGCGTTGGGCTGATCTACCTCCTCAAGTCCCCGCTCTTCCTCTAATCCTGCCCTCTGATCGGCAAATAATGAAACCACTCTTAAACTCGAAGATTGAGTTTGTGAGTGCACGGGTGATGCTTGTTCTATCCTCAACGGTATCGGCTGGGTTGGCACTTCCACTTGTGCCCTCGATGTCTGAGCAATTTGTTTCCCTCTTTTTACCGATAACGGCCTTGGGTCACCCATCAAGCTGTAAGTAAGGGCGATCGACTTGCTCTTAAGTCTGCATACATGTCTGTCGACCCAAGTCCTGGTAAAAGTCATCACCGGGATAGAAAGAGTGTCCAAGTCCATGATCTCTGGCTCGGACCAATCAGGTGGTGGGACAGGAGTATCCCTAACTGAACCATAGTCGGGTTGCATGACGTTGACATCCTCCTCCACCTGGTCGGGAACTGGAATAATCTCACATTCTCTAATCAACTTGAGAGGAAGTCTGGAAAACATCCTTCTTCTTATCTCAGCCTCATCCACTGCATTTGCCCAGAAGTCCTCCAGATGAGCTCTGTGCCGGTATTCAACGTTCTGTACCATCCGGATGTTCCCGTAAGGATCGAAATCCTGCCTGCCTGTGTGATATGACAAATGATAAGATTGCAGCTCGTCCTCTGCCTCTCGGGCTGCCTGCAAAGAGGGACACACCTCAATGGAATTTCCCATGGTGATAGGGAAATCAAGCCCACCCTTCTTTTTCCTTTTCTGAATCTTATCGTAGGCAATCAATTGCCTAGATATCTCAAGCATTACTATGTGATCAGTGGGGTATCGTGGTAACCGATACGGATACGAAGTGAACCCCTGTAGCCTAATATATGTGAATTTCGGGAATTGGATGAGCCAATACCCATATTCCTCAATCAATGTCTGTGCTTCTTTAGATATTCTCTGCTGCGTCCTTTGCTGAAGCGTCCTCGCAATGTGCATTGTGAATGCATCATTTGCCCGTTTATAGTTGGCGATGTTAACCAAATGTAGCTGTGTGCAGGCTTCATGAATTTTGAATTGACCAGGGGCACAGCCGATTGGCTCTTTGTACGAAATCCCTCTGTACTTAGTCATTCTGGCCAACATGTAAATTACATATGAGCTCATGTAGAAAGTCTTCGTCACCTTCAAGCTCCTGAATTGCTCATCAATGTGGTTGCTAATCATCCTAGCCCAATCGACACACTCTTTTCCTTCCAAGATGATCTCGATGAAGTAGAACATCCAAGGCTCGAAAATGTAAGCCTGTGCACTCCCATTCACCCGGCTCAGCATCATTATCAAATCACAATATTCTTGTTTCACGTCCTCGGCAATTATCTGCTTTGGGAGCTTAGTGCGGGGTGGCCTCGGCTTTTGCATCCACACTCTGTTGATGACTGCAGTGACTCTTTCGAAAGAGGAAGAGTACATCTTGTCTGCTCTCTTATTTGTTCTGTATAACATCTCCTCAGCAGTTGGAATCCCAAATGCCTCTCCGATGGCATCGGGTGTGAAGTTGGCGAGCAGTTTACCATCCGGAGAGACAATCGTCCTACGTTCTGGCTTGTAGTGATTGGCGCACTCCATAATTAGCTCCGGACACTGAATTGCTGGCGGAAAACTAGCAGCTGCGTAGATTCCACTCTTCATTATATTATGTGCCGTGACGGATGGTTGATGGCCCCCTAGCCCGAACATCCTCGATTTGAGTGCATTCAGATTAAATGAACCAAGGTTGGTGTCATTCAATCCCGCCAACTTTGAAACTATTGCTGACTTTGGGAGAAATGGCTTAGCGAGCCTCTTAATCATTGCCTGCCGGGATGAGCCAGCCTTGCCTGCTTCAGTGTTTGCAGCTCTGCCTGCGGCTCTGCTTGTTCCTGCAACATCCTTTGCGCCAGCCATCTGCAAAATAAAATAGAAGAATAAGCTAGATTGCAGATTAATAAAATAAAACAATTCCCGAGATGGCTGCGAATACGGAGTTAGCTTTGAAAATAAAATTTCTCAGCATAAATTTCTAACTCCAAACCTCGTACTGTATAAAAATCTCTGAGTTTAGAGACAACTCTCAGCAACTGCACTTCTGACTGGTGAAGAAAAAACGCAGCAAGCTAATAACTTTCAGCAATGTAGCTAATTTCTCCAGCACAAATTGTTCGAACCTTGACTTCACTTTGTCAACTTCAGCAGTTAGAGGAATAAAGAGTTGCCAGCAATATGAAATTTCAACTTCCTCAACTTCTCAACGTTTAAACTTCGCAGCAACTCCACTTTCAGCTCTTTGAGAATTAAATTCTCCAGCAACTCCGGAAAATAACTTCAACCTTCAACTTCGAAGTCGCAGCAACACACTTTCAGCTTTTCGAAAGAAAGAGTCTCGGCAAATGAAGATTTCTCCAGCACTTCGTACTTTCAGCAACTCAACACTCCGAAATAAAATAAACTCTCACAGAATTTCTCTCCTCAACCACTTGGAAAATATTTCAATCTCTCCAGAACTTCTTCAGCAACTTCAACTTCGAAATAATGTGAGGAGAAATGAGAGAAGAGATTGTTTAAATAACTCTTCTCGGAGAATCCTGCTAAGTAGTGCTGGGGCTATTTTTAGCACCTTCATCAATTTCCCACTATCTTCGTTCGGAATCTTCTAATTCAAGCGCAGTAGTGGGCTAGTCGTCAGCCGGTTATTATGGCAGTTGCCATTAATAATGATTCCTTCCTTGTAAAAAATTCGAATTTTCCTCTTAATCTGCCAGTTAACTCTTGGCGATTTAAACAACTCGCGAGAAAAACAATCACTTGACTTGATTTAAAATTCCATTTTAAAATCTCGCAGTGTTTAAATAAATTCAACTCGAAAAAATTCGTGGGAGTAGCAAATTTATTTCCAACTTTTTAAAATGTCTGTCATTTAAATCCTCGATTTCATAAAATTTGCCTTAGACATTTTAAATTCTCTCATTAAAACGTTCAACTCCGGGCGATTAAAAAATTGTTTGCGTGCTCGAAATAATTCGTCCTTTGAGATTTAACTTCTGTCAGGAAAATAATCTAGGCAAAACGAATTTCTTCTGAAAATATTAAAATTTCCCTTAGGAAATTAATTTTCAAACTCTGCTAACTCATGGGTGCATTTTAAACGGGTTCATTTGATTTTCACTTGACCCATGGAAAATATTCGTCGATATCAAATTTTCCCCTTGAAAAAAGATTCGTTAACTTTCAACTGCCTTTGGAAAATTTTAAAACTCATCAAATCATCCTTCCATGCCAAGGGCGTATTTTTCCCTAGTGAAGTGTTATATCACTTAGAAAAAAAATTTCTAACACTTTCTCTACCATAGGCGTATACATTTTGATGAAATATTTATTTCAAAAAAATTCCTTCACTTTACACCTCTGGCGCACTTTCATGTGTCTACTTTTATTTTGTTGCCTTAGGAAATTTTCTCCAGCAACCTTGGCGTATTTTACTCATGCAAGCCTTGATTTCTCACTTAGAAAATTCTCAAACAGTTAGAATATCCTTGGGCGCATATGGGGTCTTGAACTTTCATTTTCTTGACTTAGAAATTTCTCCAAGTCCTAGCCACTTTATCTTGCCTTGGGCGCATTTTGACCTCTCTACTTTCATTTCATGCCTTAGGAAAATTTCGGCCATCTCCTCTTCATCATGGGCGCAAATGCTAGGCCAAGCTTTCATTTCATGCCTTAGAAAAATTTCGACCATCTCCTCTTCATCATGGGCGCAAATGCTAGGCCAAGCTTTCATTTCATGCCTTAGGAAAATTTCGGCCATCTCCTCTTCATCATGGGCGCAAATTCTAGGCCAAGCTTTCATTTCATGCCTTAGAAAAATTTCGGCCATCTCCTCTTCATCATGGGCGCAAATGCTAGGCCAAGCTTTCATTTCATGCCTTAGAGGGCGCATTTCACCCTTGACACTTTCGTTTTATGCCTTAGAAATATTTCATATCCTCACCTTCCTTGAGGGCGCATTTTACTAGGTGAGCTTTTGTTTTTGCCTTAGAAACTTTTCAAGGCTTCAATCCTTGAGGTGGGCGCATTTTACTAGGTGAGCTTTTGTTTTTGCCTTAGAAACTTTTTCAAGGCATCTCTCCTTGAGGTGGGCGCATTTTACTAGGTGAGCTTTTGTTTTTGCCTTAGAAACTTTTCAAGGCTTCAATCCTTGAGGTGGGCATCTCTCCTTGAGGTGGGTGCATTTTACTAGGTGAGCTTTTGTTTTTGCCTTAGAAACTTTTTCAAGGCATCTCTCCTTGAGGTGGGCGCATTTTACTAGGTGAGCTTTCATTTTCACCATGGGCGCATTTCCTTGGTTCCACTTTCGTTTTCATGACTTAGAAACTTTTCACCTCTCTCCTTCCTCTTTGGGCGCATTTTGAGGTATGAGCTTCTGTTTTATGCCTTAGGCGTTTTGAAGGCATCTCTTCTTGAGGGCGCATTTTGATGGGTCTACTTTTATTTCTGCCTTAGACAATTTTCAAGCCTCTACCTGTTCCTGCTCTTGCATTCTATTTTTAGCAAGTTGTGCTATTTTTAGCAAATCCCTTGATTTTCAACCTCTAAGGCTCCGTTTTGCCTGAAAATTTCATCAGATGATATTCTCTGCCTTGTGAACCTGTTTTGTCAGTCCTCTGCCCTGACCTACTATTTATAGCCACCTGCTATTTATAGTAAGTTTTGACTTTCTGACTTCAGTAGCTCCGTTTTGCCTGAAAGTTGCAACGCTTGATCTTGATAGCTTGAGGGTTACTCGGACGCCAACCTCGGGTGCAGACCTGCTATTTATAGCCGTGCCCTGACTTACTAAAAATAGTAAGTTCTCCGACTTTGCTCAAATTTTGCCAGCAGGTACCTTGAAGTGTGCTGACATGGGTGGGGTACTTTGTTTCGGCTATTTTTGGATTTTACCCCCTATAAAAGTGGAAACCCTAATTTGATTTGCATGTATCCCGAACGGTCTCCGTTTGACTTCGTTCCTTCTGCATGTCGTTCTGCTTGCTGGACTGGAGTGTTGGGCGGCTGCCGGAGTGTACCTGCTAAAAATAGAAACTGTCTGAAAAGTGACTCATCCACTGCCGGATGGTTTTGCATGTCATATTGCCTGCGGGATCTCAAAAAACCCAGAAAAACCCAGAAAACTGGTCTGCATGCATGCACTGGCTAAAAATAGTAAGTCCTCAAAACTCGATCTTCTCTGCTTGCAAGCCACACCGTTGCGAAGCTCTCGAAAAACCCATGAAGAAAAACCCGACATGCGTTGAAAAACACTGCATGCGAACCCTAAAAATAGCCTCCGAAGGCTGAACTCTGAAAGTGGTTGTCTCGGTTTGCATGTTACATCACTGCGAAGGTTTTGGAAAACCCAGAAGGATTCTCCAGACATGCATCTGAAAAGCTCATGTGGAAACCCTGAAAATGGCTCTTAAAGCCTGAAATGCCAAAAATAGTAAGTCGTCTGATCTGGCTCAAAATTTACGTGTAGACAGCTTGATGTCACTCGGATGCAGTGGAACTGACAGAATTCCAAAATCTCAATAAAATAGTCCCAAGTTGAATACTTACTAAAAATAGTAAGTTGCCAGAATACAGTGAAAATTTAGGGGGACTCTGCTGGAAGTCTTCTGACTGCTGCTCTAAGCTTAGATTTCAATTTTATAACTCAGTCTGACCTTAAATAAGCTTGAAGGATGAAAACCCTAATTACACAGACTTGACCAATATTTCAACCTGGGTCAAACAACGGGACAATCCCCGGAAGGACCAGAGACCAGAGAGAGAGCGAACCAAAGCCAAAAGACCAGACTGGAGCAAAATTTAGGGGGTCCCCATCTTGATGGGGTGATGTGTGAAAAAGGTCACAACACAACGCATACCGACACATGAACCATAATTGAAGTTAAGTGCAAAAGTGTTCCAGTTGACCACGCAAGGTGAACCCACTGTCAATGAGCGCGCTAGTGGTATGGATAGATAAAGCTTGCTCAGACTAAACAACGTATTCCACAACTATCAACTACTTGCATGAAATAAAATCTATTTTACTTTAAACTACTCTAAGATTCTAAGTGAATTGGAAAGACGAAAAAGCCTTGCTAGCTGCTCACAACAAAAGATGGAATCACCAATCAATAAGAACTCTTTATATTATGAGAGTGTTCACAACAACTTCTTACAAAGCCTTCAAAGGGAAAACTTTCTTTCCTCCTCAATCTAAGCTATGCTAACTTCTAAGCTATTCTCTATATGCTCTCTCTATGCTCTGACTTAGCTCTAATTCTGATCTAATAAATTACAAATGAGGGGGGATGCCCCTTTTATAGGTAGCTCAGTCTAGTGGACGACTTAGATTTAGTTACAATGGAGGGCTCAGATTGAGCCACATAAGCCCTAGTCAGGGTTCTGCCCTAAAAACTGCCACAGAGAGGAGTGGGGTAATGAATGAGCACAGAAGATTCTCCACTACTCTGCAGAAACCACCATGAGCAATTAATGCCCACTATCATTAGAAGATTCTCGTCTAGAAATACTTTCTTTGTTCTGCCTACCAATTCTGTTGCGCTAGGAGGAGAGCAAAAGAGTCTCTAAGATTGTCTCCACAAATAATAAAAATTGATAGGATCTGGAGTTTGACTGCTCGGTTGTTCGCGTTCAACCCTCCTGTTGTTTTAATTCTAGGACGCATTTCTTCCTTGTAACTTTCATATTTCTCCAGCCCACTGCCTTGGGCGCATTTAGCCTCTTTTGCATCACGTTCTTAATGCCTTAGACAAATTTTCACTGCCATTTCCCTTTGCCTTGGGAACCTTTTCACCTAACTTCTTCATCTCTACCTTGTCGCATGCCTTCCTGAGTTGGGTGCATATTAGGTCTTTGTGGAGAAATCCCAACACTTAGCCGTTTCTTCCAACATCTTCTTTCATGGCTTGGGCGCAAATGAGACATCATAGAGGAGTTTGAAATGTGTAACTTTTCTCCTTCCAAGGTTATAACGTTGTCCTGCTTCATCACCTCAAGTCCTCATGCCTTGGCCCCGGTATTCATCCTGCAAAACAAACAAAAAGAAGAGCATCAAAACACTTATAATATAAACTCACTTTACTTACCTAATTTCCACGTTCTGATTTCCAAGGTCTACTTGATCTCTAGATCTGATGAAACTTCATCACTTTTCTAGCAAACTTTCATCATGGGCGCATTGTGTTCATTTCATGAGGTCTTCTTCAAGAGTGCATCCACCACCTTGTGTTTGGAGTTAGTGCCTTAGAAATTTCTCCACCTTGAGGGTGCATTTGAACACTTGATGTTTGGGTTTCATTTCATCCTCAAATTCTTCATGCCTTATGTTGGCGTAAGAACTAACACCTCTGGAGTGTAAGTTTGTACGGATGGCTATGCACACTACGTAATGAGTGCTCTTCAAATTAGGAGGGGAAGCTCCCTCGTTGTGCTGGAATGCATGAAATAGAAAACTAAACTAATGTCCTATCTTTTTGTTCTCAGCTGGTAGAGGCATAAGGTTAAGAAAACCTAGAATGTTGCAGCTAAGTATTTTCTGGTTTCGCAGATCATGTAACTACAACTAAGCTAACTTCTTTAATATCTATCCAATTTCCTCAAGAAACAGAGCATGAGGAAATGGAGCAGGAATGTATTGTACGATAAACTCCAGGTGCGGGCTCACAACATGAAGGCAAGGTAGGCGCAACTATTTGCTAATCCGGGAAGAAGTTTATTAAAACAAACAAATGAACGGTAAACCTGGTACAGCTTTACAACATGAAGGCAAGGTAGGCGCAACTATCTGCTTGGCTGAATGAGTCTACTATAACACACATCATACGATAAGCTTTGAGTACAGTTTCGCAACATGAAGGCAAGGTAGGCGCAACTATTTGCTCTTCTGAATAGGCTTATAATAAACAAAACAAAAGGTAAGCAACTGGGACAGTAGATTGTATAGACGCAACACGCATGCAATAACGATCAAACCAGCAACCCCATTTAACTAAGGTCGAATAAACACCATAACAATAATATGAAGGCAAGGTAGGCGCAGCAATTTATTATAACAGCAATTACTCTTTGAACAGATACAATAATAGCAATACTACAGGCAAGGTAGGCGCAGCATGTATGCTATCAAGCAAAAGTTAAAATACAAATGAGCTGAAAGCTCTTATTTATAGACTTCAAGGTGTAGGCAACCCTAAAATCACCTTGAGTCAACTAAAGTCTTGCAATGCATGCAAGATCATATTCCTAAACCCTAATTGAATGAAACTATACAGTTAACTGGAATGCTATCATCAGTTAACTAAAACATCTAATCTAAATGGACAAGGTGCAACATGCACGTCCTTATTGAAAACAAGTCAACTGGAATGCTATAATCAGTCAACTGAAAAATCTAATCTAATCTCCAAGTATATGTAGATGTTTCCAAGAAAGACATGCATGCAACGTATAACAGCAAGTTAACTCGGAAAGAAGCCTCGAGTTAACTACTTCTGATGACTCATCATTGTAAGCAACTGCATAGTCTAACTGAAAGTCTACTCCAAGTTTATCATCTCCTCCAAGAATTTATCAATAGTATCATCATCTGGCACTTTGACGCTGTCCACGATGATTAACTGCTTGTCCAACTCTTTGTCTCCATCTCGGATCTCCCTCTGACTATCCCTAACCTCTGTGGTCACCTTTCTGAAACTGATAGTCAGCATTGTAAACTCCTCCATCTTGGACGCCTCTGGCCGTCCACACAGGTTATCACGAACTAACTCTTCGAACTCAGCTTGAACTGCCTCTAACTCGGTGTAGGTACCATCCTCATGCCAATAATGACATGGGATCTGAGTGATGTACTCGCTGATGAAACGAAGAGCTGCAACAACCTTTTCCTGAATCATGCTCATCTTAGCAAAAATCTTGTCATATGTCTCCACCCTGCAAAGATACAATTCTCTCCAAGTGAAGACCTTCTTTTGATCTCCATCTGCTTCAATGGCGTCATAGATTCCTACAAGCTGTGATATCAAAATCAGGTCCTTCGGCTTACGCTCGGCTATGCAAATCTCGAGCTCCTGAATTCTCTGGCGAAGACTATGTGCGTCAACCCTCAACTGATATAGCTCTGTGAGGAGGTGTCGACCAGCAACAATAAAGTCTTCAATCCAGGTATCTAGTAGCTTTCCTCGATTAGCCAAGTGTTGAATCCTCTGTTGTTCTGCGGCGGTCTCTCGAAGTTGTGGGAGTAAAGGTGCTTGCCCCTCGTTGCCATGAAGCAAACCCGAGATGTACCTGCGAAGTTGTCTGATCTCAGCCTTGAGAACTGCCTTATCCTCACCATCTTTCATAATGCGCTCCTCTAGATTACTCGCGACGACTCTGAATAGATTCACGTCAGTGTGTCGAGTATTCTTACCCAGATTAGTTTTGACGAAGGTAAAATCACCAACATCAACTTCATCCAAGTATTTGCCTTCTGGAGGAGTAGCAACCTCTATGACAATCTCTACCTCAAGATTCTTCTGAATATTTATCTGCTTTCTGGCCCTCTTATTCAACCTATTCTGATAGGGCTCACCAAACTCAGACAAATCAAGATTATATGAAGGCATACGCCTCTCCCTCTCCAATGACTTCTCGAGCCAAGATGAATAAGGAATACTGTCCTCTCGAGGTGGAGCCGTTTCTACAGTATCAGCTGCTGGCGGATCCACTGGTATGAAGGTCTCATGTATCGGAGTCTCAGGCTCTTAATCAATATCTATGGGAGACGAGTGTGGTGAAAAAGGTGAACCTGGAGATGACAAACCAGCCTCAGTCTGAATAATTGGTTCCAATAAAATAACTGGCTCTGGAAGTACTGTCTCTGAAACTGGTAGCATTGGCTCTTTTTCAACTGGAAGTGTCGGCTCTCTCTCAACCTGTTTCCTTTTGGTGATGCTTTTTCCTTTTGAATTAATTCCCATCTTAACCCCTTCAGGCGGCCTCATAGTAACCTTGACTCGAGGTTTAGCCCTAGAAGTAGAAGGTAAAGAAGAAACTACCACTGCTGGCGGCTCTGTAACTGGGATCACCCTTCGCTTCCGCTTGCTCTCAAGGAAGTACATGGTGGTTTTGATAACAAACCTGGATAAGTTTTTCACTGAAGTGTTCAATGGGACATACCAATCAGGTTGGCAAAGTGGCTGGCGAGCAACTTGGTCTCTAATGAATGAATGAAGAAGTATCTCGCCATCATCATCAGACAAACCTTCCACATCTTCTGACAAAATATCAGCAATCTGTGGAACAGTAAGCCTACAATAATGACGACAGTGCACCTCAAATTCATCCTCACAATTGACCCAAAAGTCCTCAAGCACTGCCGAATGTGAAACATTTCACTCCAACCTTGCTGAATAATGACCCAATGGATCATAGGCACACTTTTGAGGAAAACACCCAAGCTGAAGTTTCTCTAACTCATGTGCCATTAACTTGCAATCAGCAGCTGTTTTGCATTTGTAAATACCTAACTTGAACGGAAAGGTGAAAGCTGGCTTATGTCGATTACGAAGAAAAGTGTGAACCTCATGTGCCTGTCTCATGAACTCCATGAAAAGAACCTTATCCGATGGGTACCTCGGTAGCATCAGAGGCTCTCCTGTATATCCATATACACGAATATATGTGAAAGTAGGAAATTGGATAAACCAATCTGCCCAACTCTCCATTGCTGATTGTGCCTCTGTAGAAATCCTCACATGCATCTCATTATCCAAATTTCTGACTGTTCTCATAAGAAAGTGATCATTCACTGCTGTAAAGTCCTGTTCAGCTTTCGAAAACTCCAACTGAGGGTAGTATTCGTGCACTCGCTGAACACCCAGAACTCCATCGGTCTTTAATAATTTAAAGCTGCCTTGAAATGCAACTAAGTAAACCAGAAAAGTTACCATATGGAATTCGTGAATCTTTAGGAACTCTGTAATCTGCTGGTGAAGACACTCGCTGATAAACATGGCCCAGTCAAATGTTTCTTTTTTATCAATAACTCGTGAGATGAGGTAGAACATCCATGTTCGGAAAACGCTTGCGTCTTCAGAACCTGCTAACCGGTTAAGGAAAGTTATCAAAATAGCAATCTCGTCCTTGAAATTGTTGCTTCAATTAGCACCTCTGGAGTGCTTATTGGAAACGGACAGCTATTGCAAGTGTGTTAGTACATGCTCTTCGGATTATAGAGAGGAAGATCTCTCTTTGCTGATTTTATACTGTAAAAAAGGGGTGTACTAAGATTTCCTATCTTTTTTACTCAGCGGTAGGACACAAGGGTGCATAAACCAATGCGCCGTAGCTAAGCTTTTTCTCTGGTTTCCGCAGATCTTAACTACGACTAACTAAGCTTCTAAACTATCCTACCTCCTCAAGAAAAACAGAGCATGAGGGCATAGGAGCGAAATGGTATGGTTGGATCACTTGAATCCTCCGTCTCAATGGAATATGGCCGAGGCTCTGAACCTTCGGATATATACCAAGATAGGGCTCGATACAAGCAAACACTCGTTACGGTAAACTGGATCTGAGACTTGCCAAGGAGGAGGAACCCCTATCCGAGGTATAGGCTTGGAAGCAGCTCACTGGAAACAACAAGGAACGATGGCCTTTCTAACAGGATTCCCGAGGAGGTGACGACACCTGTCCAAAGTCTAGGCTGCAAGAAAGATCATTAAACAACATCAAACGATAATGATTGATGACAAAATATCCAAGGAGGCGACGACACCTGTCCAAGGAGGAGATTGAAACAATGCACTATTTAAAAACAAGACTTTGAATAACTCAAATAATTAGATCAATCAAGCTTGCACCATCTGATTTATTTCTTTAAGATTCTTCAAAGAATTACAAAGGTCGGGACAGCAAAGGCACGAAATCATGCACAATTGCGATCAACCAACGAACTCTCATCCAAGAGTGAACAGATATAAACAAGCGAACTCTGGCAACAGTGGCGCAGCAATTTTGCTAGCAAATAAAGGTTAAACAAATAAAGAACCTAAGGCTCTTATTTATAGGAACTCAAAGGAGTAGGCAACCCTAAAATCTCCTTGAGTTAACAAACAGTTCTTGCCAATCAGCAAGATATTATTCTATGTCTAAATGTAGGTGAGCAAACAGTTAACTGGAAATCTACTTCAGTTAACTGAAACTAAACAAAAGTCAAACTGGAAGTCTACCTCAGTTGACTGACACCTAACTAAAAGTGAACTTATGTTACAAATGTGTCTCCAAATAGACATCCACCTTTTGAGGAAATCTGAGATCCACAAATCGTGGGAGTCAAATAGACATCCTAGATTAGTGGGATCTGACATGCATGATCTGTGGAGATCTGGAGTCAACTTGGAAAGGGGCATCAAGTTGACTTCAGTCATCATTAATGCTATTTGGAGGGTAGGACGTCCTCCCTTGGTGCTTTACACCTCTTCACCACTGGTCAACAAAGTCTCTATCCAGTCATTGACCTCTTCGGCCTCCGGGCAATTAATGCTCTTCAAGATGACCATGTGGCGTCTAAGCATTTCTTCACCCGTCGTAAGCTGCTGATGATAGGTTATGCATTGGGCAGCTGCTTCATCTAACTGGACAGACATGGCTGCAATTTTGGCTAATTTGCAGCCATTGGGATCTTCAAGGAATGAAGATCGGATGACATCCTGGAATCGTGTCTGCACGGTTTCAAGTTCCACATATTCTCCTCCTTCCCGCTGATATTCTAACTCCGGGAAGGATATTACCAACGTTCTTGCGAAGTTGATAATATTGGCGACGAAGCGTCTATAGTCAATCAGCTCCACAGAGTTGGCATCATAGGCTCTCACCTTGTATGCCACCTGTTCTTTCCACTCAAAGAGATGGTGTTTATTTTCTGTGGTCGTAACTGATTCATATGCTTGTTGCAAATCAGCAACTGTCGCCTCCTCTCTCGGCCTCTCTTGAGCTGCCTTTATATCTGACTTCTGGATTTCTGATCGAAGTCCATGTGCTCTGTCTCTCAGCTGATATGCTTCTGTCAACACACACCGCCCTTTGACAACAAACTCATCCACTTGACGTCTCAAGTGTTTACCGTATGTAATCAACTGATGATGGTTCCTTTCAGCTGGGAGATCCAACAGTCCTTGAGGCAAAGCCGAGGAGTTTGGAGTGTCATGTATCAAACTAGAAATGTACAACTTTAGCTGACGGATTTCAGCCTTCAAGGCTGCTTTGTCTTGTCCATCTTTTGTCATCCTTTCTTTGACACTCGCCGAGGCAATTCCAAGAAGGTCTGCCTCCACCTGTCGAGTGGTCTTTCCAAGGTTCACCTTTGAAAGCGTGAAATCCTCAACCCTCACATTATGTATATCTTTGTCTTCAGGTGGGGCAGCAGTCTCTATGATGACCTCGTTCTCTGCATTCTTTTCTACATGTGTCTGCTTCTTCAACTTCTTTACCGGCATGTCTTGTGGGACATGATGGAATTCAGAGAAGTCAAGCTGATATGAAGGCCTCTCCCTCTTTCTCCCAAGCGAGCTTTCCAGCCAGATAGAATCTCGGCTAGCATCGCTGGGAGGAGGAACATAGGTCCCCTGAATGCTAGAAGAACGAGACTGTGCCGTGGCAATGTCTCGTGGTGGCGAGTCCAAATCAATAGGACTTTGTGACCTCTGTGATGGTGGTGAAGATGGTGGCTCTGTTTCTATCACTGGCACCGCTTCTGCTACAACTTCTTCTACAATGGTTTCCGCCTCTACAGCGATTATTTCAATCACTGGTTCTTGTGTAGTTGCAGCGGTCTCAACTGTCTCAGGCAAATTGGTGGCTGTCTCCACCTGTACCTCTTGCCGGCTTGTGCTGGCAATTCCTTTTCTCCCCCATGTGCTTCCTGACATCCGCATTCCTTCTGGAGGAAAGCTCATCTTCTTCTGTCTGGGTTTCCTCCTAGACGTGGAAGGTAGTGTAGACTGAACCGCTGGCGGCTCTGATCGGGGAAGTACTACCTTCCTTGTCCTTTTACTGTCCAGGTAGAGTTGACTGTGTCGAACTACTCTACCCGTTCTTTCCTCAATAGACGTACTCTCTTTCGCGTACCAGTCTACCTTGCCGAGTGGTTGTGAATCTACTAGACCCGTGAAGAAGGAAGAAAGAATAACTTCTCCTTCGTCTTCAGATAAGCCCTCGATGTCTTCTGACATGAATTCTGCAATCTGTGAGAGCTTGAATCTGCTATGGTTCCTTCTTCTCACTTCGAACTCATCTTCGCAGTTGACCCAAAAATCTTCCATGAAAGGTTCATGTGATGATCTTTGCTCAAGGTGAGCTGCGAAGATGCCTCTGGGGTCATAGGATGGCCTCCTGTCGATGAGGTACTTGAGATTAAATCTCACTATTTCTTGGCTTATCAACCTTGCATCAGCTGCTGTTCTGCATCTGTAGAGTCCCATCTGAAGAGGAAAGTTCACTGCAGCCTTTTTCTTTACGCGAAGGTAAGAGTGAACATCGGCCAATTGCCTCAGGAATTCCATGAACACTACCCTATCTGAGGGGTAACGTGGCATCATGGCGGGGTGGCCATTATAGCCATACACGCGTATGTAGGTGAAAGTGGGGAATTGTATGAACCAATCCGCCCAGTCCACCATTGCTGCCTTAGCTGCTGGTGAAATACGCACGTGCATCTCATGGTCTAGCTCGTGCACGGTGTGCATAGTAAAAAGGTCATTTATTCTTTTGAAATGTCTTTCCGCTAGAGTGAACTCCAAGCGAGGAAAGTATTCTTGTACCTTTTGCACACCCAGGGTTCCCACAGTGTTTAATGTTCTGAAATCGCCTTGGAAGGCTATCAGGTAGACCAGGTATGAACACATGTGGAAACGGTGCTCTTCTAGAAATCCGGTGAATTGTTGGTGGAGTGTGTCACTGATCAGGGAGGCCCAGTCGTAACGTTCTTTTCTGCTGATTATCTTGCCAATAATGTAGAACATCCACGGCTGGAAGGATTTTCCCTCCTCTTGTCCAGTGACTCTGCTGAGTAGGGTGATTAGCACTCCGTACTCGTCTTTGAATTCTCCTCTACCAACTACTCTGGGCAAACTGTTCCTCTTTGTTTTCAGCCAATGTTCAGCCATTATAAGCGAACACTTGTCTTTTGAAGCCTCGAATGCCTTTTCGCATTCTGTCACTGATATGACCTTCTTGGTAGGGCATGGTGGGATTGCAAAACAAGTCTCTATGTCTACTGGCTTCAAGCTGCAAATCACCCTCCCGTCAACTGACAGGATCTCTCTTGTAGTCGGGTTGTAATGCTTAATGCAAGCAATTACAAGCTCGATGCTTTGTAAGGTGATTGGAATAGATGCTGCTTGAAACAAACCGGATTCTTCGATGTTCTGCAATGTGATTTGATTCATGCCCTCCAAGTCTTCAGAACTGACCTCTGGATTTTTCTGCCATAAGTCTGTATCAGTCGTTTTCAGGTAATCATGGTATAAGACTGTTTTGGTCTTGTATTGTACCTGAGAGTACTGCATTCTGAAAACCTTGAATATTGACTGGGCACTTGACCCTGTTCTGACACTTTTCTGGAAATGCTAAAAATAGCCTCGCCGGGGGTAGTTTTTACGAAAAAATCTGAGACATGGGTTTTGTTAAGAATGATTTTCTAAACAGACCCAGATCGTCAGAAATTCGAAAAAACGAGTTTTTCTTTGACATGCAAGAGCCCTTCGGTGGCAGAGGCAGCAAGGGCACCAGAAAGTGATTTTTCTCGAAAAAATCTAACACATGGGTTTTGTTCGTGCTTCAGAGCCAAACAAACCCAGTTTGTCCGTTTTTCAATATTATGACTTTTTCCGGAAACCCTAAAAAATAGGGGCAGCAGGGCTACTTTTTCTGAAAAAATCTACCATGTGGGTTTTGTTGAAAAAGCTGTGCTGATCATACCCAGTTGGTCAGATCTGTGAAAATCTGTCGTTTCCTGTGACATGCAAAAGAAATATAGACAGAAGTAGAGGAAATAGACAGAAGATGGATTGGAAGTTATAAACTGCCACTTGTAATAATCTGTCTCTGGAAACAATCTTGGGAGAAGAATGCTTTTACTGCCAATTATCTTCAAAAATATTGAAGATCCGTTCAAAACCCCTGCCAGATCTTGAAAACTTGTTCTTGGGAGCTACTTGATGTTTTATCCTTCAACCTGCAAAAAAGAATAATGAGGAAAAGGGACGCCTAGCATGAATATAAAGCAATTAGGGTTAAGATCCACAAAGTATGGAAGATAACTCATCATTCAGTCCTGATTTGGAGTTCTAAAAGATGATTTCCACTGATTGTGGAGTGTTTTTCTCTTTTTTGGTTCCAAATTTGCTAACTCAAGTCAACATTTCTGTTTGACTTTCCTTTAGGCGTCCAACCTTGAGTTTGATCTTTTTTGCTTATTTTGCAAGCTGAAGTGCTCCTGTTTGATCTTCGATTCAGGTTGCTCAGTTGATCTCGAGCAGTATCTGACAGTTCTGTTGTTGAGGCAGGATCAATGTGATTAGATATGCCTGGGAGAGGTTAGCTCAGAAAACTGAGTTTAGGCCTCCAGAAAGAAGGGCGCCTTTTCTTGAAAGGGGCGCTTTTGACAATGCCTTAGTCAATTTTCACTGACTCGTTCTTCGTTTTGACCTTTTCAGACCCTCTTTGCTTTGATCGACGTTCCCGATGTTTGATGAATCAGATGATTCTGCTTGATGATGTGTCGGGTAGCTGGTTCAGTCTTGTTCACGATGCCTGACTTTGCAGTGGCAGCTGGCAAGTTTTGGGCCTCCAAACTAAAGGGCGCCCCTGGCCAGCAGGGGCGCTTTTAGCTTTTGCCTAGTTTTATCTTGGTTGTGGACTGCCAGCCTTTGACCTTCTTCATCAGTCGATTGATTTGTCGGAAGTTCTTGCTGATAGTCTCGCTGACGAGATAGGTCATAGCTGAGAAGGTCGTCTTGGGAGGTAGTGAAGATTCCGGCTGAATCTGGACACCTTTAGGAAAGGGCGCCTTTCCTTGAGAGGGGCGCTTTTAGCCATGCCTTAGCCATTTTCTGGCTTATCTTTCCAGTTTTTCAAATTTGGCTTTTTCTGCTTGATCTCGTCTCGTGATCGTCTGGTGTGTCTTGTGGACTTGCTGTTAGATTGATCACGTGGCCGGGAGGAAGCCGGAAAGATATCATGTATAAAGCTACAGCTCTTGGATTCATCTAATGTCTGCAACTGAGGGGCGCCCCTGGCCAGCAAGGGCGCTTTTACCTTGAAGCTTTCAGATTTGGCACTTCTGTCGTCAATGGATCCTCCATACTTCGCTGACGGTCGGTCAATGATTGCTGAATCAGATAATCTTGCTGATTGTTTCGTTGTCGAGCTAGTATGAAAGTGAAGAGGACGACTGTTTTGACACTGCCAGATGTTTTGATTTGCCCTCTGAGGTTCAAGGGCGCCTTTCTTCAAGAGGGGCGCTTTTAGCCACTGTAGACTGTGTTTTGCCTTGGTAGACAAAACGTGCACCTTCCAGACTTAGCCAAATTTTGGCCTTTTTCGTTTTGAGAATCTCCTTCGTTGAACGTCATCATTTTTATCTTTTTCCGCCATGGTTTCTTCGTTGAAGCTTTTGAGGTTTAGCTTTCAGCACCTGGTACTGGCCAATCTGCCATTAATGGCTGCGGAGCTCCTAACTTTGTTCCTGAAAAATAGAAATAGACCCACCAGAGTAAAACATATTTTTTGATAATTCTGACTTGATCAGTGTGATCGTGAAGGCAATTAAGCCTATCAGAATTATTTTCAATCATTTCCGGGAAGGTCCTATTTTTTAGGGTTTCCATAAAAATAGGGGTGTAAAACCCTAATTTTCGTTTTTTCAAAATTTTAACCATAGGTTCCTTGACAGAAACCCACAAGGATTTCATATTTGGTTTGACCTAAAACATACTTTAGATGGCATTTTTACGTTGTTTAGCTCAATTTAAGCACGCCAAAAATTTCATTTTGGGTATAAATAAAATCCCCACGTGCAATCTTCCTTGGCATGTTGGTTTTCTGAATTTTCAACCACCGTTGAGCTACTTTCTTCTGTGATCTATCCTTGTCCTCTTCCCATATTCTATCACAATCTGAAATGGATACAGCGAAATGATCTGAACGTGGAGGAATAGAAAACATTTTTCTACATCCCTCGGCTTAAGGCTACAAATAATCCTTCCATCTGTCGATCTGATTTGTCTGGTAGATGAGTCATAATGCTTAACACAAGCAAGTACGAACTCAAGATCAAAGACTGAGATAGGAATGGACGCCGCTGCAAGTATCCCTGAACGTTCAAGATTTTTGATTGTAGTACTGCTGATACCCTCCAATGAGTTCAAATTGATGATGGGAAAAACATGACTTAAGTCGGTATCGGTAGTTTTCAGAAAGTTATGAAGAAAGACCTGTTTGGCCTTATAGTCTATGGGATTATACTGCATTCTGAAAAACTAGACTTTTGACTGTAAAGTCGGGTATGTTTGGACCACTTTGGAAAAACTGGAAAAGCTCGGGGATAGGCTAAAAATAGCAAGGGGAAGTGAATTTTTTCGAACAAATTCTAAGATATGGGTTTTGTGTAGAATCAAATTCTAATGCAACCCAGAACGTAAGAATTGTGAAAAAATGGGATTTAGGCTTGCATGCAAAAGGTTTTCGGTTGAGATTTGAACTGGCAGTTAGGGGTACTGGGGGCAATTTTTCCCGCGAAAATCTGGAACATGGGTTTTGTGTAGAAATGAATCCTAAAACCACCCAGATCAACAGATTTGCGAAAAAACGTGATTTAGGCCCACATGCAAAGAGAATTCTGGAAAAAAGCACAGTGCTTCTAGAAAAGAGGCAGCGGAGCAATTTTCGCAAAATAATCTAAGACATGGGTATTGTTGTTGATGCTGAAATACTCGAACCCAGATGATGCTTTTCTAAAAAATCTGCCATTTTCTTTGACATGCGAAGAAAACCTAAGACGAGAATAGAAGAAAGTAAGATAGAAGAATAGAAGTTTAATATTTTGTTTACTCTCTTCTTCTGTAAAAATTCCCCTATGCTTGAAGTAGAACTGATAAAACCTGCATGCAAAATAGAAACCAAGTCTGAAATAATCTTCCCTTGAACAATCTGAATCTATAGCTATGAAGAATACTGAAATCTGACACTTGTAGCACCTGCAGATCAATTTTATGCTCAAGAAAGATGTTTCTTGTCAACTCTGATGAAGAATAATGGAGGCCATTAGCAAAATATATAGAAAAATATCTTCTAAGGCATGTGGAATGCATGCTAAGCTTTGGAAATGGCGCTTGAAGTACAACTGGTGCTTCAAAACTCACGCATGGCCTATATTTGGCTTCAAACTCAGTTAACTGGATGTAGAACCAACCCAAGTTAGGGCGCCATCCTGAAGATTCAGTTAACTGATGCATGCAAAATAAGTTTAGCCAGTTATGACTAAAAATAGGTAAAATAGAAGTCAACTTGAAAAAGAGTTTAATTGAAGATCAAAATTTGGCAAACTGAAAACTCTCTTCATGCGTACTTCTACTTTTGAATTTCAAAAAGTCAACCTTTGACTTTAGGCGTCCTTCCTGTTGACGTGTTTTTTATGACGACATCAACACAGAATAAAAATGCCCAACGGTCATTCTATTCTCTCTTGATCAAAGTATTCCGCATGCTAAGATTGCGTGAAAGTTCATGCGTTCAACTCCAAGGTTCCTTTAACGCGAATAGACTCAATTGGCTAATGTGAATATGTTGGGTATTCAAGGGGACTTATGTAGTTGTTCGACTTTGTGAAGCAATTAAGACATGAATGATTTGACAATATTGCTCCGACTCCTAAATTAACCGGGAAATACTGAATTAAAAGGGGATAGGGATAGGAATTCTACAAATCTTCTTCTAAAGGGTGGAGGACGAGGATCGACTTAAACAATCTTCAAACCAAACTTTGCTTCGTCTCCTTTCGGACAACTCTGACAAAGTTGGTGCAATCTTCAAAGGATGAGAAAGGTGTTCAAATTATGACACAACATGTTCATACCATCACTATGATGCATACGGACATATGAGCCACAATTGAAGTTAAGTGCCAATACTCCAGTTGACCATGCAAGACGAACTTACCATCAGTAAGCCCGCTAGTGGTATGGATGAAAGAAGATGTGCTCAAATCGCAACGCCACACTCCACAATTAACAATTGCTTGCATAAAACAAAGTCTACTCTACTCTATCTACTTGAATTGGAAAGACGAACAAGCCTTGCTAGCTACTCACAATAGAAGATAGAACCACCAAACAATGATAAATCTTTATATTATGAGAGTGTTCACAACAACTTCTTACAAAGTCCTCAATGGGAAAACTTCCTTTCCTCCTCAATCTAAGCTAACTTCTAAGCTAAATGCTATATGCCTTCTATTCTCTAGCTCAACTCTATCTCTAATTCGATTCTAGTTCTAATCTAATAGATTACAAATGAGGGGGGATGCCCCTTTTATAGTTAGCCCATTTCAATGGACGCTTAGGATTCAATTACAATAAAAGGCTCAGATCGAGCCACCTATGCCCTAATTAGGGTTTCTGCCCTAAAAACCGCCATTGAGGGGAGTGGGGCAATAAATGCACAGAATATTCTCCACTCCCCTGCAGGAACCATAATGAGCAATTAATGCCCACTATCTTCTTCTGGAAGATCTTCATCAAGCAGCGCGTTCCCACTGTCCTGTTCTCGGACTGCAAACTCGATCAATCGGGCCAATACCGCCTCAACCTCCTGGGCAAAAATCGGTGGAATATGGTTGAGCTGGAACTCCAAGACCGCTACCGTCTGACCGTGCCGAGTGTAAGACTTCTTCCATGCCACCAAGGCATCCTGGGTATTCTGGATTATACTGGAGAAAGTGGAGACATTCTCAAAGTCATCCAGGACAAGCGACCTCACAGCTGAGAAGAATGGAGCCAGTTTGTCTTTCAAGCCATCAGCAGTTATTTCCTCTGGGGCCAACTTTCTAGCAAATATGGTTTCTAATGTATTAAGGACTCCCTCCAAGATGTTACCCATTGCTTTCCTCACTCTGGCTGAATCTGCCCTTGCTGCATCGTGAAATCCACGGCCTGTGACCACCAAGGAGTACCAACTGGTGAAATCATACCTGTCACCATCCTAAATCACACTTCCATCCACCAAAGTTTGTAGAGGTATATGCATCAAAGCCCCCAAACGAAGTACAGTCTTTGTCTAATAGATGCGGGTATCGCCCCAGGCCTAATCCACCATGTCAATCCGTGCCAAAATACATGAGGCCTGCCGATAAGCATTGGCGAGGTCCTCCATGAATTTCCTTGTCTCAGTACGAACATGGCTAACCCACTTGTCCGCTTCCGTTTCCATCTTCTTTAAATCCTCTAAGCCAACAACTGACTCCCTCGGAAGCTCTGGTGGGCGTTCTACTGTTGGGTTTGCTGGTTCACCTAGACGTGCTAGATTTTGCACATATCCTATCAAGGTTTTGTGCTCCTTCTTCAATTTCTTATACTTCCCCTCCGTGCGGAGCAACTGATCCTTCAATGCCTGATAGGAGTTATCGAACTCCTCAACAATTTGGGCTCCCGTAGGACGACCCAACTCTACCGTGGTGATCACGTAATTTTAAGGCCTCTCCTCGATTCAATCACAATCCTCTCTCGGAACAGCCACCTGAAGCGTGTGAGAGCCTGACTCATCAGTCGAGATCTTTGAAAACTTCCTGGCCCTGTTCTTTTCTGGTGGCGCACTGATCCTCCTGAGGAACTCCTCCATCTCGATGGCTGGATCCGTATCATCCTCGGGTTCTCTTCTCATTCTGTCCGAAAGCCAATCCGGCACCGTCTGCTGCGGATTGCAAATGACAAGGGGCTGCTCTTCCGTTGCCTCCACCTCGTGTACTTCTCTTCTTGCACTGTTCTGCTAGGGCTCATCATCTTCCACGAGTTGCGTATCTCCTGACCCTTGGGTCCCCTGTTCTGTGTTTTCCTCTTCCTCCAATGTCATGTCCAACATCTGTTGGAAACGAGTGTCAGCCACTGTTTCCTCTTCTTCCTCTTGTCGACCAGCCCTAGATGTACTGACGCCTATACTATCTGATTCTCGGATGTTGGGTTGATCTACCTCCTCAAGCTCTCGCTCTTCACCCAATCCTGCCCTCTGATCAGTAAATAATGAAATCACTCTCAAACTCGAAGACTGAGTTTGTGAGTGCATAGGTGATGCCTGTTCCATCCTCAACGGTATCGGCTGGATCTGTACAGCATCTTTTCGGCAGTAGGAATCCCAAATGCCTCTCCGATGGCATCTGGTGTGAAGTTGGCAAGCAATTTGCCATCCGGCGAGACAATGGTTCTACGCTCCGGCTTGTAGTAGTTCGCACACTCCATAATTAGCTCCGGGCACTGAATTGCTGGTGGAAAACCAGCGGCTGCGTAGATACCACTCTTCATGATGTTATGTGCCATGATTGATGGTTGATGGCCTCCCAGTCCGTACATCCTAGACTTGAGTGCATTTAGATTAAACGACCCAAGGTTGGTGTCACTTAATCCTGCCAACTTTGAAACAATTGCCAATTTTGGGAGAAATGACTTGGCGAGCCTTTTGATCATTGCCTATCGGGATGAGCTAGCCTTGGCCGTTTCATTGTTTGCAGCTCTGCCTGCAGCTCTGCTTGTTCCTGCAACATCCTTGGCTCCAGCCATCTGCAAGAATAAGATAGAATAATAATAAGTTAGTTTGCAGATTTTTAATAAAATAAAATAGCCTCCGAGACGGCTGCGGATGTGGAGTTAGTTTTTGAAAATAAAATTCTTCAGCATAATTATCTAACTCCAAACCTCAAATTGTATAAAAACTCTGAGCTTATAAAGAAGCTTCCAGCAACTGCACTCCGACTGGCGAAGAAAATTACAGCAAACCAACAACTTTCAGCAATGTGAACAATTTTCTCAGCACAAATAATTCGAATTCTCTTGACCACACTTCGTTGACTTCAGCAATTTTAGAAGAAATAAAGAGATTGTTGCAATATGAAATTTTGAATTTCTTCTCAACTCTAACAGCAATCAACTTCCTCAACACTTCCGACTTTCAGCAGTTTTGAAAATAAAGATCTCTAGAGAAAAATAAATCTCCAGCAACTCCGGAAATCTGCAGCAACTCCAACAACTTGGAAACAAAGTTTCGGCTCTCCAGCATACAATTTTGAAAATCGCAGCAACACACCTTCAGCCTTTCGGAAAGAAAACTCTTAGCAACTTGGAAATAAAATTCCTCCAACAACTTCGACTTAGAAAGTAAAACTCAAACTCACTCTCAGCAACCTCAAAAATATTTCAATCTCTCACAAAATTCCTCACTTCAGCAATTCCAAGCTCTTCAAAACGTGTGAAGAAATGAAAGAAATGAAATTGTTTAAATAACTCTTCGTGAAGAATCCTGCTGAATAGTGCTGGGGCTATTTTTAGTACCTTCATCAATTCTCCACTCTCTCCGTTCGGCATCTTCTAATTCAGGCGCAGTAGTGGGCTAGTCGTCAACCGGTCATTATGGCAGTTGCCATTAATGAAGATTCTTTCTTCTTCAAATTTCGAATTTTCCTTTCTAGTCTGCCAATTAACTCTTGGTGATTTAAACAACTCGCAAGAAAATCACTTGACTTGATTGAAAAAAATTCATTTTAAAATTCTCGCCATATTCAATTAAATTCAATCTAAAAAAAATTCATGGGAGATTTAAAATTATTTAAAATGTCTGCCATTTAAATCTTCAATTTCATGAAATTTGCCTTAGACATTTTAAATTTTCTCTTTTAAAATAATTCAACCCGCTGACAGAAATCACTTGCTCGCTCAGATTAATCCACCCTCTGAGATTTAATTTCCGTTAGGAAAATAATCTAGGCAAAACGAATTTCCTCTGAAAATATTAAAATTTCCCTTAGGAAATTAATTTTTTAACTCTGTCAACTCATGGGTGCCTTTTAAACGGGTTCATTTAATTTTTTTACTTAGAAAATATTTCATCAAGTTGTTCACCCCGCTTAAATGTCTCTGGAAAATTTCGTAATCATACCAAGGGCGTATTTTCTCTAGTGAAATATTTATCTCACTTAGAGAATATTTCGAACACTTTCATACTTCTGGCGTACTCGACCCTTGGTATATTTTTATTCTTGGACCCCTCACCCAAATACTTAGAAGTAAATTTAAATCCTTACTCCTTGGGCGTATTTCTTTCTCATTTAATTTTAAATTTCATGCCTTAGAGATTTTCAAGGCTCTTATCACTTCAACTTGGGCGCATTTGACATAGCCCACTTCCATTTCACCATGCCTTGGCATATTTTTCATCTCCACTTCAGCTTGGGCGCACTTTGATGCCTTCACTATCATTTTGACTTAGGCGAATTTTGAAGATCCCTCAACACTAGATGGGCGCATTTTGGAGGTGATACTTTTGTTTTGTGCCTTAGGAAATTTCCAAGTCACTCCAACAACCTTGGGCGCATTTCCACATGCCT